>JAPSGF010000047.1:4643184-4853742 GCA_035772895.1 Perdix hodgsoniae | reverse complement strand
TGTTGTGCTGTGTTGTGCTGTGTTGTGCTGTGTTGTGCTGTGTTGTGTTGTGTTGTAAAGAACTCCCATGCAGTGTTGCCCCTGGTTGCTCCCAGCACCCTTCACACGGGTGAGATAAATGTGAGGGTTTGGGAGTAGGCTGAGCAATGAATTGTGAGGTCAGTACAAATATTGCCATCCAGGGGATATCTGGAACTGCATTTCTCTGCCCTGGTTATCTATTATTGCTCCTTTTCTAGCACACCGGGGGAATACAGCAGAGAAGCCTCTACCCCTTGCTGAGTGATGTGTAATTCCCAAAGCCATTTTCTAATGACGTCGGTAAAAATATATATAGGTTTGGTGTTAGGGGCTGGCTAGCACAGTAAACACTCAGTATTTTCCATCTTCCTTTCACATAACTTCACGTTTTGAGTGATTCTTGGCTTCTTTTCTCTCATTTCTCTTGGCCACAGGACAGTTCAGAAGAGCACCGCGTTGCTGCTTGTAGATATTTCACACAGGTGTTCAGATCAAGGCTGGGACCCACTAAAGTAACTAAAAGGGTGAAGGTGAAGAGTGGGTACTCCCAAAATATCCCCTCCAGCCTCCCCAACCTGGACTGGTGTTCAAACCTCCTCCAACTGCAGCTGTCACAGCCGCGGCGTTAATGCACGTCGCTCCGTAAGTGGGGATGGCTTTTTCTGAAGGAAGGGCAAACAGCTTCCCAGGACTTTTTGTAAAGCAAAATTAAAATCCCCATTGAAAACGTGATGATAGGAAATTTTTGTTCTGTGAAATTCAAGCAGCAGCCTCACCGTGACCTTAAGGCTTGGATTTGCACGTTCAGGTCTTGCTTTATCAGTTCTGAAACTTGCTGTTCGTGTGGTCGCTTGTCTGATTTCTGCAGGAAGGATTGGAATTAGAGGAGTGTGCGTGTGCCCTGTAGCTCCTATAACCCTGCTGCTCCTTCTGTGCACTTTTTTAAATGCGACTCATCTTTAGGCATTTGCTCACCATTTGGATATTGGATATTTGCTCAGCTTTGGATATTTTTCCTAATGATGATCTTAAAAGCTGTATGATACTGCCTTTTATTATTATTATTATTATTATTATTATTATTATAACTGGGATTTCACCCGTGGAAGTTGGATTTTGTCTGAATGAGGCTTTAACAGACACTTCTAGAACAAGAGCAGTGCTCTGTCATTTGGAGGGCACAGGTGCCTGCGCACCTACATGGCAAACCAGCGCGCTGTTGTGTAAGCATCCAAAGGTCAAAGGCTTAATAAAAACATCTCCTCTTTTTACAAGGCAGAAATGCATGTGGTGTGTTTGTGGTTACCTAAACAGGGTGTTCTGTGACAGATTAATCTGAAGCCAAATGAGCAGTGGTGGTGCTTTCTTGTGGGAAGCTCTTGCATACAGGGCGCATCACCAGCACATCATTGCGTGGTGCGTGCATGGGAAGGCCTGGTGCTCTGACTTGCTTTTATTCCTGTGGCTGAAAGAGGAGAAATATGAAAAATTCTCCCAAAATAGAAAGTGAGTAATGTTGACGCAACACAGTGGTGAGAAGCCTGAAGCAAATGTTTTCTTTTTGTTGTTTTTTTGGCTACGAAATGTTTGCATGAGTTGGTGCATATATTTGGTTTCATCCTTCTGTCTGTTTTGCTCAAAACCTTTTCTTGACAGCTATGCCAACAGTTCATTTTGTTCCTTTGGTCACTAAATAAGTGGGGGAGCTGATGTTGGAGGGTTTCTCTAACAGCAGAGGACAATGCTGGGCAGTTTGGACCAGCCCTTCCATGTGCTGCCCATAAGCGAATTGTTTCTAGGTTGCTCGATGGTACTGAGATCCTCCTCTGAGGGACAGGAAAGCTTGCCAGAAGTTGGTAAGGTTGGTTTAACCTCGTTGCAATAAATTACAGGGCAATCATAAATGATGAGAAGGAGTTTGATGAAGTGGGTGAGGAACAATTGATGGGTTATTTTAGTTAAAATGACTTCGAGCCCAATCCAACTCCCACTGATGTCAATTAAATCGTCATTGGATCAGGGCCCAAGTGAGTCAAATTCAATTATGCCTGAACTGTAAACATTTAAAAGCACATTATAACAAAGTAGTTTAACGCTTAAATTTCGTGAATGGTTTTGTTTTAATGCAATCCCACAGCGATCGCTCTTCATTTGTACAGCTCTGAAGAAACCCTTTTTCTGACTGCTATGAGAGATGTCACTGCAGTTGGTTCTGCAAATATATTTCTGTCTTTTGGAGGCTTATGTGAGAAGAGACAGCAAAGATGATAGAAAAGAAATAGTAGAGATTGTGGTGCTTTTTATTTCTAATTGAATTTGGAGAGCTTCTTTGTGCATGTATCAGCTCTTAAGCTGCTGAAATGTGTGCATGATCCAATCTCCAAACTGAAATGGTTATGGAGATTCATCCCTGTCTCAGCAGAACAAAGCACGGCATCCAAAATCTTATTTTAAAAGTGAACATAAATAAAAAGACAGATTTATAAATACATTCAAGTTGAACAACATACGGTGTTGTTTGCAGAAATGAGAGAGAGAGATTTTAAATTGTGGCTCAGAAGCCTGCGCTAAGAGAATGACTGTATTTCTTATGAATTTGGGATTGATCCTTTAGGACTGACCCTTCTCATTCTGTCCTCATATTTCCCCTAAGTTCCCTTCCAGCCCAACGAGGCCTTTCCCCCCATTGGGGCAGCTCAATGGCGGTTAAGTGCCATTGCTGGAGGGCTCTCACAAGCTTTGAGCATTGCAAACTGTGTGTCCAGCAGGGAATAGCTGCTAGGTGGGGTCATTGCTGGCTGTCTCAGGGAACTAAATCTGTCCCCACAGCTAATGATCTCCCAGTCAGTGCCAGGCGCTGAAAGGGCTTTGCAGGAGTTGGAGTTGGCCTGTTCTGTTTTCTGCTGTCGTTGCACAGCTGTGTTTAAAATGAAAGACAGAGCCTGATCCTTGTTTAAATAAGGAGCGTTGCTCTGGCTCTGTGAAAGTCTTTGGTGGTTGGAAACGCTGGGTGCAACAAAAGGACACAAAATGGGACGTGGGTGTGGGATGCCTCCACCATTATCCATCGCACAGGTAAGCACTGGGCTGCCACAGTCCCTGTTGCCAGCAAAGATAATGGGAGACCTCAGGGTGTCTGGGTGGGATCAGCAGGGTGGGATTTCCCACCCGCCTGCACTGTGCTGCCCCCACAGCTTTTTCTGGTGTGGGGCAGGGAAGTGCATCCACGAGCGTGCTGTGGGCAGGGCTGCTGCGCGCAGAGCTTCTGCCTGTCCTTCTGCCTCCCCCCACGCCTTCTCCCAGCCTTTCCCTTCCCAGAAACACATCTGAAGACACGAGCGGATGATGACAAGGGAATGGATCCTGCTTTCTTCAGGATCACCCGAGTCTTATCTCAGGGCTTGGGTTTGGTTTTGCAGCAAAACTTTTTCCACTGCAGCAAGTGATGGAAATGAAAGAGATGCACGTGGCTGCATGCATGGGCAGCACAGGCTGCATGAATGCCTCCAGATCTGGTTAGCTGCCTACGTGGGCTTTGTTTTCACTTTGGCAAATCCTATTTAACAAATTAAATATTTTATTTATTTATTTATTTATTTGTGTGTGTGCTGTTGCAATTTTCATGTTTTCACCTTTCTTTATATCCTCTTCTGTCTTCCAGGCTTTTCTGTTAATAGCAAGATCAATTAGTTGCTTCCATTTACACTTTCCAAACAGCTCGCAGCCATGAAATAGACTGATTCAATGGTGTCAGTATGAGAAAAAAAATGGAATAAAACTGCCGTTAATGCAGGGCTTTCATGGCACATGCTTCATTTAAGGAAAAAATACTGCCTGTTTTTGTTCCCACAAGTAAATGAAGACACAACTATGAAAGCAGTGCAGAACACTTGAGAGCTGCAGTCAAATCACTGTGGCTTTGTGGTGTTTGGGGGAGAAGGCAATGATTCTCCTTTTGACATTGTCACTGCCTGGTGATCCATGCCTTATTTTCTCCCTTTTTAATATCAGCACGATGAGACGTGTCACAACTTGTAAAAATGCATTAAAATCAGTTGACAGCTATTTAAAAACTGAGCATTACCTTGACGTATTCACAGATATCAGCTGCTTAGGATAGCTTAGGCACGATGCATTTGACTCATATTAACTCAGCTGCGATCTTAACCTCATCTTCTGCAGAAAAGAAAAGGCAAAAGTGATGCTTTTATCTGCTGATCGCATTTTTCTGCCTCTGAGTATATACCTGCAATATAAAATTGTGCTTTACTGTAGTAAACCACAGGACACCAAAAGCACTGCCACTCAGCACAGTGCATTGACGGAGAATTTGGTTGAAGAAAAACAGAGAGAGGAATTATCCTGAGAAAACTCTGATATTTCTTAACAAGCAGAGCTGGTGCTGAGTAGCTCTTCAATGGTTGCTGATGATTTACCAGGATGTAACTCAATTGCTCTGAAACCAGTCATCCCTACAAGGTATCCTCTGAATAATTCCTACCGATGAGGGAAAGTGTAATGGAATAGCTGCTGTTGCCTGTTGCTGCTTAGTTAATTAATTGGAAAGGAAAAAAAAAAAAACCATCCAGAGGAAACTGTTAGTTCCCAGCACCTGGCCTTAACGTGGCTTAAAATGTATTCTTTTAATTTGTTCTCTCAAAATGTTTGTTTTCCCTGAAGCCAGAAATTAGTCTTTTCCCTCCTGTAGTTGCTGCCAGCATTGGAAATGATTGCCTTGCTGTTGACAAAATTGAAGTGCGTGAAAAGTAATTACTTTGGTTAAACTGGAGAGAAAATTCAAAGCTTCATGTGGTTCCCTCCTTCATTCAGGTGTCTCACTTTTTACCGTGATCAGGAAACACCAAGGCTTACACATTTCAAACTCTATTGTCCAAACGTTGCCTTTCTCAGTGCCTCCCGGTTTCCCCACTGTCCCCACATGTTATTTACTCCTTGAAGTCAGGAGAAGGTTTGGGCGTGTAGGAAAAGAAAAGGAATTGCATCAGACTGCAAATGTGTGACCGTTTTCTGCTGAGCATTCATTTATTCGGCAGCTCGGGACACGTTGCTGCTGTGAGCAGGGACACCTGAACGGAGCTGGATTTTGCAAAGCCGTGGTGCAGCCAAGGACTTCGTTCCATGGCTTGGCTGCCTTCACCCAGCTCCATCCCATAGTCACAATGGGAGGCTAAAGACCTATCTTTCCCATTACTTACATGGAAACAGTGGCTTGTCACACACTTTTGCAAAGTGTTGTAAAATCTTTTGCTAAGAAACACATGGGAAGTCCAAAGTAATATATAGCCAGTGGGGATTGCAACATTGACTTGCATGCACTTAATTGTGCTCTTCGTGAGGCTTAACTAAGCACGCACAGAAAATCTCTATTTCTTTCCCCTTCAGAGAGAAGTCTATAGGATGGAAGAGGATTCCATACAAATCATATTTAGGCGTTAAGTTAAAGTTGCTTGTATTATGTTGTAGGGATTTCAGTCATTCATTAGCAATCTGTATCTATCCTTTCACCTTCTCTAATACATTTCTTTTTTCGTTCTGTCCATGTCATGCAGTGTTTTCAGATACACTCTTTCATTCTGTTCCTTTTTCTCTCCTCAAACTCATTCTTTCTGGCTCCCCTCTGCACAAACCCCATCTGATGTTTGAGTTCAAGTCGAACTTTTGAACCCATGACGTCAAGTTGGTTTGGAATTAGGCAAAACCAGTTTGCCCATCCCTCGTTGTAAAAGGGTTAATCCTCTAAACTATTGAGAGACAAGGGCAGGGAATTATGAAAGGAGCCCCTGTTTTATAAGCATTTCTATTGCCAGTGCTTGAATACCTATAATAAGTAGGTTGCTTCTGTGATTAATGACTGCGTTTTACATGCTGACGACGGATGATATGTCTTATTGTAAAAGCCATTATTTTTTATTTGGTCTCTTTACCAAAGCAGTGCTGAAAATGAGATGTTAACGTGATGGTGGGAGTATGTTTTCTTCTCAACAACTTAATGAAAAGTGACCCCCACGGAGTTAAATATAAATGATAAGATGTGCTTTTCCTTCCTCCTCTCTGTAATGTGTGGAAGAGGCACGAGGCGGATGTGCAAGCAGAGCGTTGCTTTAGTGCAGGACTTTTTATTTTCAGCAGAGATTTTTTTGTTTCCTGAAGGCTGGAGTGGGGTAGGAATGTGCTGTCAGACTGAAGCTTTATGAATTTAGAAGGGTCTTAAAGTCAGTCTCGCTTTGTTTTACTGACTCATAGCTTAGTGAGAACACTGACAACGTAAAATCTCTTATGCTGTATGCAGAGAGAGCATGGGAATAATAAATCTGTGATGTTTCACCCCAGCAGTGCCACATAAAGGAATCTGGCAATACTGGTGTTTGAGAATCATCAGAGATATTCCCCTCAGACCTCTTTCCTTCAGCTGTCTCTGTATTCGCAGCCATAGCTGAACTTTGCTTGAACATCTTTCCTGATATTCTTAGAAGTCTTAGATCTTTAAAACTAAAAAATATTAGTTTGATTTTAAAAAATGGTGCTTTGTGTACGCCTGTTATTGGAGGAGTTCCCATGGAAACACTGTGGCTTGCACAACAACAGGATGCACGCATTGCTTCACTATTAACATATATATTAATGGCACATTAAGGAGTTTCGTAATTGTATGACACAAAAGAGTGCTCATGCAATCTATTAATGGGAAATATGTTTAGCTAGGTGTGAGATAATAACACCTCTGCCTCCCCTTTGTGGCTTCCGTTTGAGTGCTTTCCAGACCATACAACAGCTCTGTGTGGTAGATGTTATCATCCTCATTTTGCATGTGGGGAAAACAGAAGTCCGGTGAGAGCTGGGGATCTGCTGGAGATGGAGCATCAAAGCTGTGCCAGGGCTGGGAATGCTATGTCAGAGTCCTCTTCCCCTTCATCTGTATCTCAGTGATCAAAATTTGATTCTTCTGGTCCTGGATGAGTCAAGTGAGATTAAGTAGAGACGGTGGGAATGAGACAATCTCCCATTATCCTGGAGCTGATGCTAATGCTGGCGCGGATTGTACGCCCACATGTGTGGAGGGAAGAAAGCACTGCATTGTCTTTGTGTATTGACTTCTCTGATTGGTATTTAAATGAGGTTATCACAGACTGTGGAACACGGCAGTGCTGCATTCCGTAGGAAAATCAGAGGTAAACAGATGTGCTGATGAAAACCAGAGATGGGCGATAACCGGAGCTTGGACTCAAACCCTTCCAAACTGAGGGTGAGGGAGGGTCTCCTACCCACATCTCTGGTCTGGGGGTGCGTCTGTAGTTCTGGATTGGAGGTGTCTGAAATGGATGTCCTGAGGTTTCTGTCTGCAATAGCATTAAAGCTTGCAGAATTGGAGCGCCGGTAGAAACCTAATTTGAACTCTTATGATTAATCCGGGCCAATCCCCACCCCAAGTCTAATCTATATCTGTCTGGAGATATAAAACAGAGTCTCCTTGGCTGACTTCCTATCAGAACAGAAAAAAAAACCCAGCACAATGGTGTCTGGCATGAGTGAGGGAGCATGTTCTCTGGAGACCAGAACTTTGGAGAGCTCACCAACTGGAATTTCTGGCTCATCCATCTAACAGTGCTGTGCATAGGCTGCCTGGTAGCTGAGAGGAGACCTCGTCATCATCGCTCTTCTGACATGTAAATGGCTGCATGCAGCCCAAGTGCTTTGCAACTCTAAGGCCAACATTTTTCTCGTGGAACTGCTTACTCTGGGTGCATCCATTTTGAGACTTCCCATCCTCGAGACATTTTGTTGCTTGCTTTTTTGAGATGCGATGAATGGAAATAATGGCTAAACCAGTTTGTGCTTCAGATAAGAGGAAAACAAACAAAAACTGAAGTGAATGGGATAAGTCTTAACAACTCTTTCTCAGTCTGGTATTGGTGCTGGGAGCTTTTTGTTCGTCTGAGCTGTGGGCCTGGTGCAGATTTATTGTTTAGCCCCCATTTCCCCTCTTCAGACCAATTCCATGGCTGCCTCTCTGGCTCTCCTGATGCTTTCATCCACAGGCTGTACTTCGGGGTGAAAATACATGTGTAATGATGCAGCCTGACATGCTCTTTCCATGATGTCTGTAGCAGTGAATGCAGTTTTCCTTGTCCTCACTGACTCCTGGACCACAGGGCAGGCTGATTAAGTCCAGATGTTGAATTGAGTGCAGTATCAGGTTGCCTGGAGACCAGGAATAACCACTGAAAATGTCCTGAGTCCATTTTGGACCGTCCCAGCTGCAGGCAGAGGTGGTGAATAAGCCATACATCTGAAGGTTTTTCCAGTGACTTCAATATAATGTAGACAGTCCTACAGAAGTTGAGGGAGGTGCTTTGGGAGCTGGAAGTTCACTTTTTCCCCATCCAAAAAGTGAAAGCCGAGCTCTCCTTGATTCATTCTGTCTGGGTAAGGTTCTGTCCATGGGGCGACCTGGGTATGCTGCTGTTTGAATTGGAGGGAAGAAAATAAGCAATGCCATGCAGCAAACCTATGGCAAAGTCTTCGTCAGCTTCTTCAAGCCCAAAATCACATTTGGATGAAATCCTAATTTCGAGGTGCTCTCTTGGAATGATACTTCCATCAATGTTTCTCCTTTCAACTAGCCACCAGCGTGGGATGAAATTGCTGAACTGGCAAACACAAAGGATAGACAGGTAGAAGGCAGCTTGCTCATGTATCTTTCCAGTCTATCTAAACTGCATTGTTAGTGCAGCTGTTCAGCCAAATCGTCGTCCACAGGGTTTATTTTTGTGTGTAGAGGAAACAGAGATGAGTTTTCTCTCCGTGAGGGCAGATGGAAGATCAAAGAATTGTATACACAGCTCCAGTGAGACCAGCCCCTCTGCTAAATGTGTCCCGATGGGAGCAAGATTATTAATAGTGACCCTTGAGATAAGCCAAGATTCTAAGAGGCAAAGGCTCTGCCACAGTGTGACAGGTGTCTTTCAGGTTAGCACTGGTACTTGATGAAGTCCTCCTTTCACTTTGGTGTGGAGGAATCGAGGAGGGAGTCTGCTTTTGAAAGACTGATCTGCTGTTCCCCTGAGAAGAATAATGCATTTTCCAAAAGATCGAGTGTGCAAAATTTAAGCAGTTTGGTGTTTAGGAGCAATTGAACTCTCTCCCTTCCCACGTGTCACTCACCAGAATGTTTTCAAGGCTCGGAGCAGGAAGAGGTGGTGATATTTATGGCAAGGTTTTTGCTGGAGCTCGCACAAGGGTGGGCTTGAGAAATCTGAAGAGTGCTTTTGTGTGCAGGGCTAGTCTGCTGTCCAAGGCTAGTGTTTGCTTATGGATATTGTGATAATAATTAACAGAGCAGGAAGTAAAGGACTGATTGATTTATACATGCACGGCATTATGCATTTAAACTTGGGCAGAAACTCTGAAATCCTGAGAGGAGGCAGATTTATTTATCAAACATGTAAGAACGTAAGAATGGTCATAATGTGTCAGACCAAAATCTTTATAGACTAATATCTTGGACAACATCCAGTGAGAGATACTTAGGGAGTAGTATAAAGAGCAGAACATGACTTACCCTTCCATTAAACTGTACCCTCTCACTCTGATTATCTGTTTCTAGACTTAAATCCATGTGTTGCTCCTTGACAGGTGACACCATCTGTACAGAGTTTGGGATTTGGTCTCCTGCAGTTCTCCCCAATGTCCTGAGCTGTCTGGTCATCTGGCTGCTAACAGTAAAGACAAATACATTGCAGCTCCAATTCGGACACCCAGAGAGCTGGGTTGCCTTGTTGCAGAACTTCTCCTCCATCCCTGAGACCAGAGACTGACTGTAAATCCATTTCTCCTCGCTATTTGATTCTGTAATCTTTTGGCTACGTTGCTTTCTAAATTCGGGTCCAGTGAGTGATGAGCTCTGGAGTTCAGTCTTATCATCCGTAATGGAGGAAACACTTGGATGAAGTGTTTGACATGACTTAGTTCAAAATCAAGAGCTTCAAATTGATGTTGGCTTAATGGAGCCAAAGTGTCCCTCGATACAGATACAGTAAATGAGCTGGTGGCTTGTATCCCGGTACCTCTCCTGCATCATCTGAGCTCTGTGGTTTGTAGAGATGTTCTTGTGTTTATTTCTCTGGAATTAATGTGGCCTGATCTTAAAACTCCCTCAGAGTCCCAGCAGTAAGGGTCTGGAATGGAGATTCCCATCCAAACCCACCCATTACTTGGAGCCGTTTCCAGTTGTGATGGCCTTGGGCCCATCCATTTTTAAAGGAGAAGGGAGGATTGGTCTGCTTGTGTTCAGAGCAGCCCCTTTCCTACACGGTAGGACTTAAAGGGTCATCTGATAAAGTTGTGGAATCGCACAGACTTTCCTGTAGCCTCAGACAAAGAGTGGGATCTCTCTGAGCCGTGCTTGGTTTCCTGAAGGTGGATGTGAGTCAAGGGGGAATTCATTCCAAAAGGCAGGCTGTCCTGTGAGTGCGTGAGGCAGGATAATTCAAAATAGAAAAGTGTGCTTGTTTTTCTGATTCATCTTCCACCAATTATGCCGGAGCGCTTTTACATTTGCTACAGTGGATTTCTTGAGCACTGGCCAAAGAGATTCTTTAAATGCCTCATACGAAAATAAATAAATAATAATAATCCTCTATAATTTACAAATTTTCCCCTTCAGTGTGGATCTGACAGGGTCCTGGTCCTTACAGCAAGCTGTGGGATGCATCTTCACTCAGGGAAGCTCTTGGGCTCATCATGTCCTTATAAGCAATTACTTTCTGTGTGCAAGGTGCCATAAAGTGGTACAGAAGCACAATACAAATATCAAATGTCATTATTAAGTAAAGATTAATTATCTTTCTGGTTAATTTTCTTTTTTTTTTTTAATTTTTTTGTGAAGGCCTCCGGCATTTATGCCTCAGACGCACTCAAACTTATTAATTACTGCTATTATGTAAAAGTTATGCTGAAACATTATGTTGATAAATTGCTAATGAAGACAGGTATGAAACGGAAACCTGGATCTCACAGCTCCAAGCGCTCAGCTAATTTCCCTTGTGGTTTTGGAACTAAATGACTGAATTCGACCACAGACCCAAGTGCCCACAGCTGGGGAAGCACAGTTGCAGATTTGTCCACCCCTGCTCTCTGCTGGGTACCTCCATAGTGCCCTGGGGAAAAGCCCTTCCCACCTACAGCGTGTTTTATTCGGTATTACAGTGGCTGATGTTCACAGACATCAGGGTTTTTGTTTGCAACACACTCAGATGAAAACACAACCCCTCAAAAATGTGGTTGAACAGGGAAGTGACTTTAGCTAATGTGTCAGGGAAGGCAAACTAAAATGCCTGAGTGAGCTTTCATCTTGTCTTAGCTCATCACGGAAAGTTTCGGTTCTTACAGAATCATTCTTTAACTGGAGAACCCCATAAAGGATCACTTTTGCTTCACTAGAATTAGCTGCACTAGTTTTTGTTTGTTTTCCTCTCGTGGACTCATCCAGGTGGAGTTCTGGCTCCATGAAAGCTGATGGTAGCTTTGCCGTGGATATCAGTTGGGTCTGCATTTCTCCCTGCGGAAGCCATTGGCTGCCCAGTCTTTCTGCTGTGCAGCTGAGTTGCATTTAGCTTTGGCAAGACTTGTGGTCCTGGTCAGGTAAGGAAGGTTTATTGAATGGGACTGGAAATAGAATTTAGTGTGAGCTGTGCCTGCAGCCTCTGATTCTTTCCTCTAGGGAACTTTGCTGAATGCTGTTTTGGAGCACCACCAGTCCTTGTGCTCCAGTGCTGCACTTAGCTTTTCCTGCAGCCTCTATGACACCATTCCCATGGAAATGGTAGCTCTGTGCACTTCAGCTGAGCTTTGGAGCTGTTTTTGGAAGCTTTCTGAATGTCCCAGAGGTGCCCTTCAGGAGCGCATACAAGTGGGGGTAGCATCTCTGAAAGACCATCTGTGGCAATGTTTTAAAGGCCACCCCACACAAAAACACCAACTCAGGTCTTGGAATCTGTCAAGCTGTTGATATCCCATATGCTCGGTTTAATTATCCCACCTCTTTTCAGGCCATAATTAGCTCAGGTGTAGTCTCATCGTGGCACGGTTGTGCTGCTTCCCATTCTTGAAACAGCCAAAGGATCTGTGCACAGCTCCAAACTGCACGGCATGAACATCACCCAGGTCACCTCTGAACTTGAGATTTGAGCATCAGTTAATGATGGCACACCAGCGAGGAGGTGTTTTTCTCTTCTTCATTGCTCTTCTCTTTTCATTTGTCTTTACATCCCAGGGACTTGTCTGGTGCTTGGTGGACCACAGCGCTGATCTCAGGAAGAACCTGATGCATTCTGCTTCCTTGCAGTTAATATTCATAATGCAGAGCTTAAGGAGAATATTAAAAGTAGAACAGTGAATGTATAATGATTGAACTTATTCAGAACACTACTCTGCTCCTTTTTTCCTCCATTGCTTTGATCAGGGCTTGCTTCTTCCTTTCACTGGGCTGCCCAGCCCTCCAGCAAAAGGGAACTTTCTGAACAAACCCAACTCCTACTTGGTAGCCTTTTGTTTTGACACTCAGAAGAAGGCAGATTTATAGACTTTCCTAAGTCGTAAGTTCATTTTCTTTTTATTTACCTTTCACTGCAGCCCATTCGGAGTGAGATTTCATTCTGCCTCCGAGCAGGGCTGACCTGCCAAGAGGAGATGATCCATAAATCTTCCCTTCCTTTTTCTTTCTTTCCAAAACAGAATTAGCTGAGTTTGCCTGGGAGGAAAACTGTTCTGCCATTGCCGGCAGTCAAACAGCGCAATTAATTAGTGCTTTCCCTTTTCTCTTCCCTCTAGTCTCTGTCTGATGGGGTTGAAAGTAAGCCAGGGAGGAGGGGGAAGGGACAAAAGAGGGGAAAACATTTTGTTTGAAGTATTTATATTTAATTAAACATTTGCTATGTGATACAGCTCAGAGGTGGTGTCCCTTTTGCATCATGTCTAATGGCCACAAGTTAAATTGAAGCATCCCAGCAGAGGAGATAGAAGTTAGGACCTTCTTCTACAAAACAACATTTTAAGAGGTCGTCCTCCTTATGACCTCCTGTATCCAAAAACTGTGGCAGCTTCACCATTGAGGCATTGGGTCGTGTTGCCTTCTCGTATCTCAGCTGGGAACATCAGAACACTTGCTGTGCTGCTTGGGCAGGGAACAAATTCCTCACTTCGTGGTTCATGTGGGCAGCTGTTTGGGTTTTAAGTACAAAAGTATAGTGGGTCAGAAGTGGAAAAGGTGTTTGTAGAATGATAATGGAAAGTATGCATTCAGCTGAAACTGTTCTGCAGGGCAGGTTTGAAAAGGAAGACGCTCCATTTCTGCTCCTTCCCATTTTGGAAGACAGAGCATGTCACGACAGTGCTGAGCAGACGAGAGCTGCTTGCCAGCATTTAATTTGCTGAAGATTAGGAAATTATTCCATTCTTACAATGCTGTGTCAGTCCAGAAATATTGTTGAACTCTGGGGGATGTGAAATGGAGATCTAGCCTCAGATTTTGTTGTGTTTGGAAGCCAAGCTTTATCAGAGTAAGAACTATATGGATGGTTTAAGCCATATTCATAGTGTACCTTGACCCAACGGACTGGCTCAGCATCAGCCACCTTTGAACTCTGGAATAACTGTATCCAGAACAAGACTGAGCTTGCTCATTTTCTTTGTGATCCAGAAGCAATGCAGAGATGAGCTATTTCTGCATTTTGTCCTCACTGCAAGGAGAGGAGGCTGCTAAAATGTTGCCCCTTTTCTGACCTCCAGCTTTCTCCATAGAAAGCCTTGAACCCCTGTTTTTTCTCCTAGTGCTGTCCTTGCTCTGTCCTATCCACCATGTGCCCTTATCACACCAAGGACAGAAAGCTGAGAAGCCTTCTACATGGCCAGGCTGCACTTCAGCTGATGCTTCCATTATTTACAATCATTTCTAAATGCACTCTCATGACTGTTGGGGTCGAGCCATAAGCAAAGGCTTCTCTTATGATCGTATGTGATAAATAGACAGAAAGCTCTTGGTGTCAGCAGCCTCACCAATCTGTTTACCACTTGGAGCTCGCAGCAGCTTAGCAGTTGTAAACCACCACTTGTCCAGAAGTAGAAGAGCAGTTTCAGAAGTGCTGTAAGTAAATAAGTGTTCTGACGTGGGCACCAAAAATAAGCATGCACTGAGCTTTTGGCCAGGTCGCAGTTGCTGACTGCTGAGCAGTTAGGAAAAAGTATCCCATCCTTCAGGTGCTCAACACTTGAACAACCCCGGGGTCATCTGCCTCTCTCATAGCTAGCACTGCTTTGCCCTGCAAAAATAGGCAAGGTTGGAACCAGCACCGCCTGGCCTCTAAGGGACACAAGAAGGGTAAATCCAGTCCTTTGTGGCACGTAAACTGGAGCAGTAGCTGAGGTTGACCCTTTTAGGTCACTTTAGCTGAAACATAGGAGGAAGTCTGTAGCTGGCTGGTGTTGATGGGTGCAGAAATACCACTGAGGGCAGCACTGGTACTGCGAGGCACAGGAGGCTTTCTCAACCCTGATTTATGCTCTTAGAGCTGCCACTGAGGTGGTAAATCAAGGCAGAATGTTTGCCAGGTTTCGTGGTGATAGTAGAACTGCAAAGGCATTGGTTGAAAGAAACCCACAGAAAGAAAATGTAGGTACACTTTCCATAAGCAGTTGTTGGCTCAGCAATTCTGGTCTCATCTCTCAGGTACTTTCTGGATGGTTTAAGTGAAATAGTGAAATAGTTTACATTTAATGGAAGTGGAAATAGGAAATATTTTGCTTCTTTTTTTGTTTTGTTTTGTTTTGTTTGTTTTTTTTTGGTGTTGCAAAGATGTGAAGGAGAAAAGCAAGGCTCAAACTGTTCCTGCTTTGCTGGGGTTTCTGGTGTAATGGCAAAATTTTCCAAGCTTGCTTTGCAAGTGGCTGGATTTTGGATGTGAGTGAAGCAGATGTGGGGAGAAGTGCCAGCCAACAAGACACATGGCTCTGATCTGCCCCTGCATGGCATCTCACCTGGGACCTGAGCTGTGATCCCACTACATTCATGCTGGGGAATATAGGTCAGCAGCAGGCCAGGCTGGCAACACCTTTCTCCTGCTGATGAAGAGTTACTTGCTAAAATAGACTCACTGAGGCCTATAGATTATTATGTTCATTAGTGGTGATTCATACTCAGAGTTTCATAATCAGGCCTGCTGGTGTAATATGTTCCTTTCCATAGTACCATTTATCTCAAGGATCTCAGAATACTTTATGTACATTAAGCTTTAATCCGTGTTTTACCACCAGCGAGGCAGGTAAGGAGGATTGTTTCCATTTTGCAAATGAGGAAAACTGAGGTACAGAGTCAGAAAGTGGCTTGCCTGAGATTCTGGAGGTTGTTTGCAGAATTGTGTGCAGTGGCCATTTTTGAATGAGTGTCCATTTCCCTTGCGTGGCCCCAGAGACATAACAGGGATATTTACTCTCCCAGGGCTAAGGCTGAGCAGAAATCTGTCTATAGTTGTAAGGTTTGAAGGGAATTAGAAACTCCTGCAGTGTCTGGGGATGTTTAAATTTGCCATCCCCAACTGAAGTGTTGGGGCAGAACTGCTAGTTTGCTTTTAGGGCTGGTGTCAGCCAGGTGGTGTAAGATGTAGAATTAAGAGGTAGTGAAGAAACACAGCTTGGAAGAGAAATCTCTTTACAGCTCCCATTTTCCATCCATATTACCAATGAACTGACCTTTGTCTGCTTTCTTCCCTGCCAGGTTCCCCTTCTCTGAGAGCATATCCTCTCATCTCCGTCATCACCAGGCAGCCCTCCGTGGTCCCTCACCTCGTTCCAGCTGCCACCAGCTCCCATGTGCTGCCAGCCCAGACCTCAGCGACTGCGAGCTCAGAGACGCCGGCCAGCGAAACCCACGGCAGCAGCGAATCGGAGGCAGAGCAGCCCACACCTCGGTTAAAAAAGCCACGCCGGAGTCGGACCATCTTCACAGAGCTCCAGCTGATGGGCTTGGAGAAGAAA
Source organism: Perdix hodgsoniae (assembly GCA_035772895.1). Classification (NCBI taxonomy): domain Eukaryota; kingdom Metazoa; phylum Chordata; class Aves; order Galliformes; family Phasianidae; genus Perdix; species Perdix hodgsoniae. Next base: position 4,837,674 of record JAPSGF010000047.1, on the reverse strand, counting down.
TTCCAGAAGCAGAAGTACTTGTCTACACCCGACAGGTAGGAGTCTGCTGGGCTGGGGTGGGAGATCCAAGCAGCCCATATCTATCACCAGCTGCAGTCGTTTTGCTGTGCAGAATGCACTTGTCTTCATCTGCTTTACTGCTTTATCTGAGCTGTCCATTCAAATGCTCGCTGCTCCCTTTTCTACATTCTGGGATTAAGGCTGGCAGCCACTGACCTGGAAGACAGATCACATCTGGTACACATCTATAGCTCCCTTCTGTTCCTCCTCAACCTGGGGACCGCCGGACATGGCTGAAACTATCTGCAGGCCTGAGCGTGGCTATAAATATTGCTTAGAAAGGAGCAGGAAAATACTGTTTCCTAAACTAGGAGAAGGATGGGGAGCAAAAGGGTTGAAGCAGGCCTGCTTAGCCGTCCCCATACAGAGTGCTCCCTGGCTGCAATGTGCTGCTTTCTAGCTCCACGGCGATGCCTCTGCTGTTGGCCAAGGACATGGACAGATGACCTGATTAAATTTCAAGGCTAACTTCTCTTGGGATCAAAGATGACACGAATAGGCTGTATCAATGGAAATGTCACATGGTGATAGATGTGCCTGCTAGCAGGCATCCAGGCTCAGAGATGTGCAAGAAGCCGAGCAAAGGCTCTTTCTTCTTTCCTGTTCTTGCTCCAAAGCCTTGGGAAAAGATGCAGCCTGGTTTCCTGCTGGGATGCTGAAGTGGATGGCTCAGTCTCTGTGGCAGCTGGGAGGTTGGCTGTAGCTTCAGCTTGCTGCTGAACTAGCTCTCATCTGGCAAACATGGCTAGCAATTCAGTGAGCAGTTAGTGGTCTGTCCATCAGGGAGAGAGCCTGGGATGCACAGATGTGAAGGCTGCCTTGCCCCATCTTGAATTCTCAGGGACTGCTTGGTATTAAGTAGACAAACTAAAATAAGGAGAGGCTTTGTTTGATTTAAAGGCTATGAATGCTACTCTGCAAATTTAAATTACAGGAAAAAGTCTTGTCCAATTCCTATTCAGTTTGTAAACCCACGGAGGGTTTGAAAGGTTCACCAGCCCTTGAACTCCACGGATGGCAGAATCCCAATATTTAAAATGGTTTTGAAGTCAGCACACTCCACTTGTACTGCCTGTCACCAAAGCCAAGGATCACAGCTAGACCGAATTTCATGAGCAAGTCTGAATGTCTCACACAGCTTTAGATCCTAATGCTCTGTAGTGACTCCTCCCAGCGTCACTTAAGCAGATTGTTGACACCATTGATGAAGCACTCAGGGCTGGTAAATTAATTTAGTAGTATGACTGTTCCTTGGCTTTGTCTGTGCTAGGGCCTGGTGAGCGATTCCTGTCTCTGCACCACTTCCCCTGTTTGTTTCCTTGGGTTTCCAGGCAATGCTGACTACAGTAATGTGTGTGGCAAGAGATGGCAACTGGCTGCAGGTAATCAGTGTGTGATCACACGCATCATGGCAAGTTAGCCTAGCAGTGTTTCTCTCTCTGAACTCATGGCTGGAAACGTGATGGTGAAGCAATGGATTGTGATCTGCGTTCAGTCCTGTAGCTTTTGGCCTAGACACAAGATTGTGCTGGTTAGAGGGCAAATGGAGCACCTGGTTTGTTCGTAGCAAAGGAGAGAGCAGTGTGATGCGATAATGCCTCTGCCACATTCTCAGACAACACTGATGGTATTTTTAAGTCAGTGGGATATCACACAGACACTGTATAGAAGCGTAGGCAGCAGGGAATCTAAAGTGGGGAAAAGCATGAAGCCAGGAGTGTGTATGTGAGCACACAGCTGGTGTGGGGTGCGTAGGTGTTTGTAAATACGCGAGTGAGCCTGACTGCCCGAGGAGCCCAGCTGAAACAGAAATGCTATTATGAACAACCTGGCCTTGACAAGCGTGCTTTCCCCCGTGCAGAAATAGGGAAATATCTGTCAGAAAGCTCATACAGTCCAGAACACCTCGGAATGTGGCTCTGGGTTTGGGCTGTCCCACTGTGGGGTTTGCGTGACTCTGTGGGGCACTTGCCTGGCGTTGCTGAGGATTTCCAACTCTGCCTGTTGTGCAACTCCATTACAACACTGCCAGATGCACGGTACCATCACCTGTGGGGAAGGATAAAGAGCTAGCCTGAGCTGCATTTGCTTCATATCCTGAGTTTTAATATAGAAATAATGAATGGTTTCAGATGAACTCGCACAGGTTGGAGAAATGCGGAGGATGAATCAGGATTATGGGCTGTCTGCCACACATACCCTTAAGCTAAACACGCAAATAATAAATTCGTTTATAAGCTTAAATTGCCTATAATAGCACAATGCATAAGAAATTAATAGATTTAGATGTACTACTGCTCTTTGAGAAATGAAAAAGTATCATTATCCTCATTATGTAGGTAGTGAAGATGAAATACGATACAAAAAGCAACGCTTTCACAGGCAGACGGATGCCAGGTGTCTTGCTTCTTGCGTGGTTGCTTCAGACACCATGGACCTATTTTTCAGGAATGCTGTGTACCAGCAGCTCCCTGCTTCATGCACAAATGTAGAGCATCAGCAGCCAGCATACAGCAGTCCTGTGTTTGAAAAAGAGCAGGCAAAAAGGGCAAACTTTTAGACTTGGCCGTTTGTCCATCAACACCTTAACCATTCTTTCTACTTCCATAACAGCAACTGCCTTTACACCCTGAGAGAAGCAAAGCAATCCTTTCTGGCAGTCCTGCTGCTGTCTGGTTGGCTGCCATTGGCATCTGGGTGCTTCTTGTCCTTTGTCAGCTCCTTGCAGTGTCTGTCTTCTCTTCCAGGCTCGACTTAGCACAGTCGCTGGGGTTGACCCAGCTCCAGGTGAAGACGTGGTACCAGAACCGCAGGATGAAGTGGAAGAAAATGGTAAGGGCTTTGGTACCATTTCTCTTAGTCCTTACAAACTGCTTTTGAAAGTAAGGATTCTGAAGCTGAGTGTAACGTCAGTGATTTGTGTCTATTTATAGTAAATCTTGTTTTCTTCTTGCTGAATTCACCTACAGTTTTCTTAGAAATGTGCTTTTTTTTATCTATAAAAAGCTCACGTTGGAGCATAAGTGGTAGGCTGGAGGTACAACAAGCAATAGGAAGAATGTGGAGCTGAGGGATGAAAGAAATTAGAACAGAGGGAAGAACCAAATTATGTACCTCTGCATTTTTGGCATAGTAATATTAAATGCTAATTTAGAAGCCAAAGTGGAACTGGCAAGAGAACAGACAGTCAGAAGCAATCCTGGCTAAAGTTTGAATGTTCTTACTTGGGCTTTAAATAGATCAAATGCTCATGAAAGGGTCTGAATTGTGCATAAAATCTTTATGTAATGTTGAGGACTGCGTGATCAGATCACTTTTGGGGCTGCTGTAGAAACTGGCTCAGATGGCTCCATCTGAATTCTGAGTGTCCTTGCCGGCATTTTTTGCATTTAGTTTGAGCTGTATGAGAAAATGATTGAACTCTGTGAATGCAGGGAATTTCTCTGAAGCTGAATGGTGACTGCAGGTCATGTCTGAAGTCACATTTCATCCTCTCTCTAAAGGAAGCCTCACAGCAGTGAAGTTTGGGTTAATCTGACTGTTAATCTCTTTGCTCCAGGTGTTGAAAGGTGGGCAGGAAGCTCCAACGAAGCCCAAAGGCCGTCCAAAGAAAAACTCCATTCCCACTTCAGAGGAAATTGAAGCAGAAGAGAAAATGAACAGCCAGGCTCAGAGTCAGGAGGCGGAGGGATCTCAAGCCCCCGAGGAGCCTAAAGTGACAGAGGAGAAGCCAGAAGTCTCTTTGGAGACAGAGAAGTCTCCAGAACATATACCAGAGCCCTCCTCAGAGGAGGCTACACCATTAAGTTAAAGGGAAAAAGAGAAGGGAAAGGGAAAAAAAGAAAAAGCAAAGGGAGAAACCCAAACCAAATATATATATGTGTGTATATATATATATTTAAATATGTATGTAATTGTTGGTGTGTACATATATATATAAATATATATATATATATGTAGACCTTGTGTATAAGTTGAAAGATTGGTCACTTTGTGCCTTTGGGAATCAGCCATCATGGGCCACGGTGGAACAAAGATGTCCAGTGTGAGCAGGGGCACATGTATGCCTTCCCACAGAGAACGATGGAGGCCTGGATGTATTTCCAGAAAAAAATCATGTCCAGAAACACCAAACAGCTCCTGGCAAATAGAGGAGAAGGCCAGGGCTCCTTTCCTGCAGAGGGAGTCAGATGTGTAGTGGCACAGCTGTGCTGGAGGGTTCCGTGTGTTCGCTTGGCTTTATCCTTGCCTTTAAAAAGTAGTGCAAATGGACTTGGCCTGGTCTTGGATCAGGGACAGCTAAGAAATGGGGAGCTCTGACAGCACCATTTCGACTTGTAACCAGCACTTATTTCTGTTAGGGATGGGCCCAACTTAAACATTTGGGGGGAAGAGTTCAGACACATGGGTTTGCTTTGGCCCAGTATAGAGACCAAAGCTTCTGAAGAGAGACTCATACCCAGGTCAGCACTCAGATTTCATGTCTCATGGTTATTTGGGTGCCGTGTCTGTGAATTTGCAGTGATCCGGGATAAAACATCGAAGGAGATGAGGGTTTGGATTTGAGTCTGCTCCAAAAGCTTTGGAATGCTTGGATCTGGGATTTTTTTGCTTTGGGCCCACTTCTAATTTTCCTAGGGTTTTTAAAGAACATTTAAATGTTTCCAGGGAGTTTTGGGAGAAGGACGGATTTAAGAAGTTGCTGCAGAAAGTTCGCGTTTGTTTAAGATGTGTGCCAAGAATAGACGTGCATCATGTTTCCTAAAGTCTTGTTAAGGGTGCATTCTGCCCAAAGGCTGCAAGAGATGTATTAAGATAACCTTTATTTTTTAATTAAAACTGAAATATATAAACAAACCAGTTGTTGTTTCTCTTTCAGAATGCTAGGCAGACTTTTCTGGGTTAGGTCGTTCGTTCTAACAAACCCTGGAGAACATGGGAGTCATCCATCTTCCTATAACCCTCCTGGGCAGGAGGCACTGTGCATGCTTCTTGCAGCACCTTGCTGAGGTAGGTGAGGGTGCTGCCCATGTCACTTTGTCACTGGGTGCAGGGCAATGTCTCAGGGTGTTCTTGCTGTTTTGTCACTTCCCCTGCTGCACATCTAGCTAATGAATGGGCATCTCTGACCCTGCCCTGTTTTGGGGGGAGGTGGGGAATAACAATTCACACACACAGCTCTCACTTGTCTTATCCAAAGAGTGTTATATGAGAAGAAAGGATTTCTTTTTTTTTTCCCCATTTCTTGCTCAGTGATGTTTGGAAGACTCTTAGTCCACCTCAGCATCATCTCTGCATTTTCACACACCTTTACATCAGTACTCCATGCATGGCAAAGCTCCCACTGACTTCAACCAAGAGCACTGCTGCACACACGGTGCAGTGCTGACATAAAACATTGCAGTCAACTTTGAAAAGGCTTCTACAGATTTCAATGCATCTTGAGACAAAAAAGAAAAACCATCCACCAGAGTTGAGCAGCGCTCTGTTGTAAGAAACATAGAAAATCTCAGGCATGTTATACCATTTAACATTTGTACCTGGAGGGAGAAATGGGACCAAAGAATTCCCACTTACCTGCTATGTTGGAAACGCAGGCTGGGAGCTACAAAGAGTTTCCTCTGCCATTAAAACACGTGGAGATCAGTTTTTGAAGCATTGTTCTTTCCACAGAGTCCCCAACAAATTCGTGACAGGCCCAAAGAGAGGCAGGAATGGCAGAGCAGAATTTTGGCCCTTGTTGGATGGAGTCATGATGCTGTGTGTTGTTGCAGATTCTTTATCTGTGGAAGTCTTTTTTTAACGTAAAACAACTTTAGTTCAACCGTATCTATTGGACTTGAAATGGCATTTAATTTTAAAAAGGCCCATGGCCTGTTTATACAAGAATGAGATTAGATGGTCTATGAACTGTATAATTGTCAGGTATTGTTCTTGGATAGTAGCAACAGCACTATTATCTCAAAATAAAACGTTTCTACAAGTCTTAAGTGTGGTATTACTCAGGATGAAGGGAGCAATTTACTGGAAATAATTTTTCTGATGGGTTGCACCACTTAGTTTGGAGTTCGCTGGGTTTGGAAGCAAGAAGAGGGGCACTGAATCAAACCATCAGATTTTGTGTGCACATCATTCTGCGAACAACAGCAAAGAAACAAAACCAACAGGAAAAGCCAACAACTTCTCCTTCAGGGAGCATCAAAGATATTCTGATTTCTCTGAGTTCAAAGTGGAAAAAATATCCTCCAGTGCATTTTTCTGTAGCTTTTTGGAGATGGATATTGAGCATAGCATCTTGGAAACTTTAATTGTTGGTGTATGCCCTTTCTTTCATCCAAAATATGTTCCACAAAGTAGAAAACAGATGTAAGATTTTGTACCGATAGCCAGTGCATTTATCTAATTTGAGGAATTTTAATGGATTTGTATGGAGATGGGGTAGAAATACAGAAACAGGAAAAATGGCTTTCTCCCCCTGGAGCAGGAGGTGGCTTTTGGTGTTTCTGTGCTATTCCAGGAAAAAGAGGAATTCAAAATGATGGAATTTAGAAAATTCTAAGGAAGATGAATTTCTAAATCACGAGCAAAGTTGGTGATTTTCCAGCAAAGAGCTTTGGGGAAATGTCACTTCCCACTTCCCAGATGAAAATAATTGTTTCTGACTCAACCCTACTTCACAGTGGGAACAGTTCCAGCGATATTTTTTTTGGGTTGTTAATCCCATTCTAATCACTTATGAGTCAATCTGGGTGAGAATGCAGTACTCTAGCTGCCTGGGCTAGTTTTTAATGAGTCCATAAGACATTGAAGATGTTTTTGTTCCCCTTTGTGATGAGTAGCAATCTGAGTGTCTTATTTTTCAATGCGATGAAGAGCAAAATTAGCTCTCTTAAATCTGTTTCATACTTGCTTACTCTGAATTACTTTCACTGACTTTGCTGAGAGCTTCTTGAATGGAAAGCCTGTTCAGAATGTGTATGTCGAGATGGAACGAAAACAGCAGGGGATAAATGGTAAATCCATTGAAATACCTCTTGGATAAATCTTTTCAAATTTCTCTGTTCTATGTCACATCTGCAGATGGAGAAAAACACCTACAAATTCTGGTGGAGTTGAACACGCCGATCCCACCCACTGATAGTAGACAAGCGATCCTTCTCTTGTTTTAGGACTCTCCATTGGGTTTATTTCTCCTCTCATCACTGGAACACAAAGAACTGAGTAACACTTTCCCTTTTCACTATGAGCTGAGCTCAGGTAGGCTTCAAGGCTGGGCTGTGGAAAGCATGGCTGTGCAAAGTCAGCCTTCATTTGGAGCTGTGGTGTGCTCTGCAGCTATACTCATCTCTCAAGCCCAGCTCCAAGTTGTTTTGGCTTTGTGCTGCTGGGATCAGGAGAAACGTGATAAGTCTCCCTCTAGGCACCCTTCTTCAGAAATGGGGGATTTGGGAGCTTCTTTGCAGAGCCAAAACCTTCCACATCAATGACTTAAGACTGTGTTTTAGGGTTCTATCTCCCAGGTACCAACACCTCCTGTCCTAGAGTGGCTTGTCACTTATCAGGGGGGTCAGATCAGAGAGGTGCACCTTGGGGTTGAGCCTTGTTCAGGGGCGTTTGGCTTCCATTTCTAACAGCAAGAAACAAGCCCTGATGTTGAAATCCAAACTCCCCTACAGGGATGGAAAGCACTGATATCCGGAGCTCTGGCTGAGACCCACCTTTTGTTGTACCCACGTTTAGATAATTTTGCAAAGCACTGAGCTCATCCTGCAAAATGTTATGTTTCCCCCAGGTCCCAGCATAGATGAATGGGCTGTCATCCAGTATTCTTAAAAAAATGGTTTAGCCCCAGGCCACTACAAAGGCATTGGTGTCGGGGTGGGTTTTCAGTTCCCCTTTGTTTCCATCACTTGCTTCAGGAAGAAAATGGAGAAGGAAAGTAAAAAAAGATATGGGTGAACAAAGAGGGGAGTATGATGTGAAAGGAAAAAGGCTGAAAAGCTTAACTGAATCGAGTTATGAAAAATAAAAACCAGGAGGGAAGTAATGTTCTTGAAAATTCAACTTTCCTTAGAAAAAGATATGATAAATGAAGAAAGCTCTGGCTGTGTAAAGGCGGACTGATTGCTGGGGTTTAACTACAGAGGCAATGAACAATGTATTACAGGTTTTTCACAAGTTTCCTCTTACAATTTAAATGTAATTGAGTAAAGAACATTTGGATTACATTTATACTACAATGCAAGATTTGGGCCCAAATCTACATCTTGAAAAAGACATTGGTTTGAAGCATAGATCTGGAATCTGGGATGCTGAATGTGAACATCCTGTGAGAAACTTGCTCTTCTCCATCTCAAGGTGTGGTACCACCAGGTTGGATTTGTCAGGCTTTACCATAAACTTTAGAATAAGTGGTTTGGGGGCACCAGTCTTCAGAACTGGGTAGGCTTTCCCCAGCTCTAACTCCTTCCCATGTTGCTCATCTTGAACGTACTGTCCCAACACATAGAAATAATTACACCTTAGCTTGTCAGTAACAGGAAGGAAGCTTCTTATCATGCTGGGATCCATAAGTGCCAAAAGGGAGATGTGTGCTGCTTGGCTGCTGCCAGTGGAGAGAGTGTAACCCCTCCAGGCTGTTCTGACATGTCCGTTACCTGCTGGAAACACTGAAGCACTTGTTATTCATACAACTGAGAGTCATAGAGTTACTCACTGAGACAGATTCCTGAAATCATCCCGGTCATGGGCAGCCCTGCAAGCAATGGGAGCTTTTGTTCCCCAGAGATTAGTGAGAAATGCTTTCTTCAGAAAGAAATTTCACAAGGCAGAATTTCCTGGGGAAGAAGTCTGCTGAGCATGCCAGAGCACTGCCAAGAGCAGGGGAAGCAGTGGTACCCCTTGGGCAAATACTTCTGATATTTGCTAAAAGCCAACTGAAACAAATCCTTCTAGAAAAAAAACAATAGGAGAATGTCTGTAGCCTTTTTCATTTCCCATCCATGGGCCATCAGTGTCTTTCTCCAAAGAGTATCTAGCATCCTTGTCAGGGGACAAAAGCAGCAGGATCCTGGATGCTGAAGTCCTTGTCCCTGTCAGTGCACACAGAGCCCAGCTCTCGCTGAAGCCAAAAGAAAACTACTGTTGGCTCTATCAGAGCTGTGGCACCCAGTTCTGATGCTGAATGGATTCTTACAGGCAATCAGTGAGCTGGTGGGGTTTGGTTAGCAGAGCTACAGAGATTCTGTGTCCTGCAAGATGCTGGAGAAGCTATTGCAGCAGTTGGATTGAGTACAGCAGAGCTGAGAGCACCTTTCCTATGTAGTTCAGTCATTCCATCCTTGTATATACACAAGAAGCAAACCCCTGGGAGAAAATTATCAGCAGCACCCTTTCCTGTCACAACCAGGAGGGTTGGGTGGCTGCTCCCATCACATCACCCTGTAATTATGGTGGGATGGCAGAACTCTGCAGAAGTCATAGGAAAGAGAGAGGTGTAAAGGCTCATGAAAACAGCAGGGCTTCTTCTTTGAGGCTGCTGGGTGCAGACAATCCCTGCAGATATTTCTGGCCCTCAGGTACCGTTCAGCAAACTAACGCTCCCAAGCCCATCACTGCTGTTTATCTTGCTCCACAGCTTCTGCTCTGAACAGTTTTTCTTGTATTCCCACACATCGCTGCTGCTGTCTGCATGCAAAGTGACTGCCCCCAGCTGTGCCCATGCCTGAACTAATGTGGGATGCAACACAGCTCCAGGAGCATCCCGTTCCCAAGGCACTGATCCCTTGCAGGTTAAGGGCTGTACAGCAGCAGCTCTCTGCAGCCCTCACTGAGAGCACAGAGCTGGAGCCCTGGCCACCCGAGAAGAGCTGGGTTTGCACGTAGGAATTTCTACATGATGCAAATTAAATGCAGCTAATCTGTAACGTCATCCTTTTCTCCATATTTCATTTATTAGGGTGGGGAGCATGACTCAGAGAAATTATTTCCTCTCTTGTCCACGCTTCTCATTATTGGAAATACAATGGTACTTTTTCCCCTTCATTTGGTGTTATAGAGGATAATGATGCTGAGGAGGTGTCTGATAAAGGGATTAGAAGCCCAGACTGGGAGTTACCTGCCTTATTCTGTGTGCCTGAGTGAATATTTACCCCTGAGGTAACAATTAGCTCAGTTTGTGCACTGAAAAGTCACCCATCAGTGGTTAATGGGAAGCTGTCAAAGAGCAGCGGCCAGGCTGACGTGGTTTGCAGCTCTTGCCAGCAGAGATGGGATAACTCCCCCTGAAGTTCAGCCAACCATCCCCACTGCACATCAGCTCCAGGGTTTGCTATGCCCTCTCCCAAGGATCAGGCCCTCCCCAGGTCTCTGCCAGGCCTCGCTGCTCTCCATAGAACTGCTCAAAGATGGAGCTTTGGTACTGCCTTCCCCAGGAGCACTCCATTGCTGGCTCCAGCCCTGCCCTCAGTTTGGCCAATTTTTGGGCCTGCTGGGCACCAGGAGGACCCATTCAAGCAGGGATTTGGGCAGAGCCTGAGGTGACAGAGCTTTGGGCTGGATCTCTGCATGCAGTCTGTGTGGGATTTGGGCATGGGAATGAGGGACAAGAAAGCCCCAAAGTCTGAATTGAGGACACCCATGAGGAATGGCCTGTCAAGAAAGAGATACTCCTTCCTCAGATGGTACAGCTCTGAGGATGTCGTGAGCAGTTTCATTTGCTCCTGGTTTCTTCCTAGCAGCTTCATTTGATTAAACTCAGCACAGTTACAACAAGAACAGATGGAGAAAAGGATGCTGGTGGAATGTCATGCAGAAATTCCCCTTTCCCTGTCGGTACTGCTTGTGATGCCTTGATAAGATGTGACCATTTCTGCTGGCAGAATTAAATTCAGGTTAGAAGTGTCCCTCTGGGCCTTCCAGTTGTTGCACTGCATGTATTCATTCATACTTCCCCTTCCATGAGTCTTTCGGGTGCAGTTTACAAACACATTAAGGGTGATGGTACATTTCTTCTCCTTCTGGAAAGCTGCTTCAGAAGCAAAGTCCTGTGGCAATCCTTCATTAGATTCCATCTGTGCCTCAGTGCATCTCATTTACCTGTCTCATTTTTCTGTCTTTGCTGTTGTCTGGCCTCAAGCACATGCTGTGTTCCCTCTCTGATGCTTCCATCCATGGGTTCTGTAGGTGGGGTCACGTCTTCATGCAGCTTCCATCTGCTGCAGCCCTGTCTCATGAGATGAATTCTTTCCCCCATCACTCTGGTCTTCTTTTGCTGCTGAATTTATCTTTCTCAAACTTAGGTGTTGAAAACTGCACACGTTGCTGCAGAGGTGCAGCACAGTTCCCAGTAGGAATCTCACTCATTTTGCTGCTTCAATTTCATTTTTCCATGTGGGCCACCTGGCTTTGTTACCCAGAAACCTGGGATATGCATTCCCTGATTACCACGCTGGGATTTTGCTCCTCCCATGCCTTGTGCCTCTGCTCCAGCCCTCGGCTCCTGCTTTTCCTGCAGGTTATACAATCCTTTTCGGTATGGCAGTCTGACTCAGCCTTTTGTCATCAGCACACCTCTATGGCTCAGCCCTGCTTCTCCTGCCCAGGGTTTTAATTAAAGCCTTGTATAAAATTAGTCTCAGTCTGAAGCCCAAACAGCTCCATTAACAAACTTCCCTGAGCCCACTTGTCTCTCCCTGAATGCTCTCCTCACCTCTATCTGCCTCTGTACCCTATCATAAAAAAAAAACAACCATGTTTGTCAGTGAAGTTATTAATTCCCTATACAGAATTATACAGCTCATACAAATGACTTCTGTACTACATTTCCTTTGTCTATAAAAGTCAGTTTGCAGCCTTTTTGCTCTCTTCAAATTTTCTCCCCAGGTCTTGGGCACACGTGGCATTTCTCCAGTGCCACATCTGCCCATGCTGTGTTATTCCAAGTGTTGCTCTTGGACTCCTCAGCTCGGTGATAAGCATCTCGTTGGCAGCACAGACAATCTGAGATCGGTTCCTTGAAGAATTGTCTCAGTTCCGGCTTTTCTGCACTGATTTCCTCCCAGATCTGATTCCTGCTTTCAGCACTTTGAGTATTTACTCTCTTGGCCACACAAAATCAAGGTTACCATTTCACAAAGGCGAACTTTGCCTTCCACAAGAGCAGAACTGCACTTTCCCTACTTCAAGAAGCCTAAAAGAAGTGGATACCAGAGGGGTGCACAGGGAGATGGGGGCAGAGCACCCAGCTTCCAGCCAAGCCTGTTTCCTTCTGAGAATTCAAAGGTTGGCCAAATAGGGGCAGGGAGTGGGAGCAATCCTGCACAGTGCCATTTCAAGCAGTTTTGATGACAATATCCCTCCATCTCTTTGGTGTTGTTAATCCTTTTTTTCTCCCCTCTTCCTCTCTGTTTATTTTTGTTGTGGATTTATTAGGTGCACATTTAAGTGCCATTTAGCTTTGCAGAGCTGTCATCACCAGCTCTTTATGAATGGAATCATTCACTGACAAACTATTTAAACACTAAAAGGGGGAAAATTTACTGCTGCAGGTCAGCGAAGAAGCCAAGATCAACTGAAACTCAGCTGCATTTCTCCTTGAAAAGAGGAATGTGACGAAGGAGCTCGGAGTTTTCTTTAACATATCCTCAACCTTAATTTATCTTCAGACGTCAAAGTGAATGTCACTCTGTTTTGCAGTGGTATTTTACCTAAAATAATGCCTTTCTTTGTGACAGCTTGCAGGAGCCAGCCTGGAGATGTGCACTGAGGTTATCACACCTGGTTCTCTCTGCTCACCTTTAGCTGAAGCATCCCCTAAGAAAAGGGAGGAGTTCAGTGAAATTGGGCTTGCTTTATTTTAGATATTCTCCCCATGCATCAAAAGGGAACAGTCTCCCTCTTACTTGCAGTGTGATGCACGCAGCCTCCAAAGGACAGAGCAAGGCTGCCTGCTTGCTTGCACTGCTTTGTGCATTTAATCACGTTGTCTTTAATTACTTGGGAGCGTGTAAATGGATGTTTTGTTGTATGTGTGTGATGATAGCTTCCAAGAAGGACTGGAGGAGCTCAGGAGGGAGCGAGGTGGACTCTGGTTTCCCATCCCTCATGTCTATGATGCTCTGACCCGATGAATTCCATCATTTTTTCCCAAGTGAAAGTTTTCCCTTCACCTGACCCTGGGATATTGCCAGGCTTATGGCTCATTATGCACGGGGGATCAAGTTGTATTGTAAAGTTGACAAAAATGACAATTTCATATATTTCTCTCCAGCAATTCCACGTTGCTGAGCAATGCTTCTTGACTAATCCACTTGGATTTAGAGTTAATCCTCGTGCGCTCCGTATATTTGTAAGTAAGTATTTGAGAGATTTAAATGGACACCAGCAACTCCTATTGGGGGTCTTGTTTCTTAACATACCTTGGAAATATAATCTGATGGAGGAAGATGAGACACAAAGGCTTCTTTTCTGTAGCAATCAGCTTCGACTTCACTCTCTCTGCAGGATGAAATAAAGAAATCAAGAACTACAGGATGGTCATTTGAAACGCTTTGCCAAAATTAGGTGCAGTGCCCATTTTACAGATGTAGAAACTGAAGGCACGAAGAAGTGAAGCACATTTCCCAACTTAAGAGAAAACCTTCTTGCTCCTGTCCCAGTTCCTTCTTGCCCATTAATAATGGGCTCATGGACTTTCCCTGCGCAACCTTGGGTGCATGGCCCTACCTGCCTCACTCTGCTGGGATCATGCAGGATCAGAAAGTGATTGCAGAGTCAGGCCATAGCCTCCATAATTGCTGGTGATTCTAATTAATGAAGTTCTATTTTTATCCAGCTTTTTTCAGGAGACACGGGTACTTTGGCATAATAGCAGGCAGAGCGTTAAAAATAGGTGATCTTGCTAAAGTGGCTGTGAATAGTTACACTGCCTTCTCTTCTTTGTTTTTGAACTCGGGGGAAGTGGAGAGAAATATCTGTGGTTGCTTAATGGAGTATTAATAACTCACTGTTGCCATTATTCCATCTGTCAAACGTGGAAATGTTCCCCCGTGCTCAGTCAGTGTTTTTGAATGGAGACAGAATGAACGTGGCTGAGGCTGTACGAAACCTTCTATTCATAGGGCACCATTCTGTGCTGTGCCAAATCCCTTTCCTTGCATTCTAGTTACATTGTCAACGAATTCATTAGCTCATAGTGCAGAGTCAGGAGCAAAAGAGCTGTAACTGCAGCTTCTGGAAAATAATGCCTTTGGAGGACTGCTTTTTTTTTTTTTTTTTTAATTAACATAATTTTGCATTAAAAAAAAAAATTGCAATGACATGCATCTCATTTTTAAATCTACTGGATTTTCCCAAATGGAAAGAATGGATGATGGAGACAGCAAGAGTGACCTTACACGGTGCAGCCAGCTGAGCACTGTGCCACAGTTATGGTAGAATTTGCCACCACATGGGGAAGACTGATATCCTAAATTTCTCTTCTTAAGAAGTTTCCTGTAGTTACAATTAATTCTCTGCCTGTGTTATGAAGGAAATGAAGATGGGTTGCACATAGGTCTGCCCTCATTGTGCTATTTTCCCATTGACGCCAGTGCTGTTGGGATCACTGTGACACTTTAGGATAAGGATCAAATCCCTGGGGAAGCAGTTGAATGGCAGCAGGTAAAGAAGGGAGGAACAGGCCCCCTCCCTCCTGTAGGATGGACTGGAGTGATGGAGAATGTGGAGAAGGCATCTGTTATTCTGCAAGGTTCCCATATCTCACCCAGTGTCTATACAGCTCTCCCTTGGCCATAAAGAAATCATCACCGAGATGCCAAGCATACCTTCTCTGAAGTCATCTCCCATGGATCATAAAATGAACTTGGGATGCTCAGCTCCCCAGATGTGAGCTTAGAGGAGATTTATTCCACCCTTGGAGCAGGTCCTGAGCTTTGGGTGTTACAGACGTGCTCTTGGACCCAGTGGTTCAGTGAGTGATGCATGAACTCTTCAGCCTGCAGTGAGCTCTTCTAGGCTGGGGATGTGCCAAATGCCCTATGCCAAACACTCCCAGCTTGCTTCTGCAGTTGAAGGATATTTCCTGGTTTGTTTGTGGTTGTGTTTGCAAGCGTAAACCTCTTCCTTTCGATACTTAAAGTGCTGTTTGTGCAGTGTGCCCTAACGCTGACTGAACAGGGAAAATAAAAGCAGATAATAAAACAAGGTGTAAAGAACTGCAGGAACTTAGATAAATTTAGATGGTAGTACGTAGTCTGTTGAGGCAGGAAGGACACCCCCCTTATTCTTTTCACCTGTTGCAGTAGCTCGAAATTTTTTCTTAGCTAAGATTACTGGGTTCAAGTGCAGCATAGTGCAGTGCTATATAGAAACTCAGAGATGTAGTGGAGTCATATTTTTGGCTGACATAAATCAGCAGGGAGCCATTTATACCCTCCGAGGATCTGGCTGGGGATTAGCTTGCTGCTCTGCTGTCCACCCTGCCAGAGGCTCACCCCGTGGAGAAGGAATGGCTTTGACCCAAAGAAGTCATAAAGAGAGGTCGGGGTTATGCACGTGAGCTCCCATGAGTCGGTGTGTGGGAATTCACAGCAGGGCAATGACTGTGGGCAATTATTTGCCTCTTCTGTCCAGGAGAGGGGACAGTGTGTCTCCCTGGAGGGAGGAGTGGGGGCAGAAATGCTAAAGGAGCCCCAGGTCTGTGTGACATCGCCGCATGGAGGAGATCCCTGCAAGAAAAGGGCGATGCCAGGGAGCAAAGGGAAGCTGTAATTGCAGAAAAACACTGCAAAAGCCACGTGAGTCATTAGCCAGTGCATTAAATGGTTATATAAATTCTGGAGAGGAGAAGGAAGAGACCCAGTCAGTGAAATCTGGCACTGATAGGAAAAGCTGTTCCCACCTACTGCCTTCTGAGGCAGACAAAGGGTGAAGAAAAAGGAGAGAAAAAGTAGAAACCACATATAAACATTAATTAATGCTCTGCGGGCTTCTTCTTCTTGGCCACGTTAAACCCATAATCCTTGGGATTTTAGACAGTGGCTTTCTATTGGTCTCTGGATAATGAGTGTGGAAAGGAGTGCTGAGGGAAAGCCTTCTCCAGCACAGCTCACCCCCAGCAGCTGGGGGCACGCGGGGCCAGGCACTGAGAGCACTTCTCCAGCTATTCTGCTGCTCTCTGCCAGGGGAAACACTCCCTTGGGTGAACTCTGGGGTTAAGCTGAACCATTCCTGAATGTCATGCAGTGCTTCAAGGTGCTGTCATAAAGATGACACAAGAATTTGTTCTGAAAGTGATGTTTCCCCTCAGCTCCCGCTCTCCCTTGGGGCTCACCAGCCTTGGAAGTGCTGCTGAGGAGGGGAGGGCTCAGGGCTGCCCCAGTGCTGTGGTGGGGGGCTGTGTGCCATCCTGGGGCACAGAAGCAGGGCACACAGTGCCTGGACACTCTTTCTGGCTGTGTCAATGGGCTCCAAGCCATTTACTGTCATTTCTGGGACCCTTTACCTCGACAGGCAGGAGTGAGCCTGACAGCAGCCCCGTTGCTCTTCCAGGAGCTGTGCTCTCTGCCATGTGCACTGCAAACCATTCATTTTCTCCGGTGAATAATGATAGTTTAGGGTTAAGATTTATGGCATGGCTGTTAGTGCCTTGATGATAGATATGCGAGGCTATCGAGCTCTTGCCGAAGGTGGGAATCCATAATGATGATGGAACAGTCCCTCCCCAGACAGCACAAAAGGTCGATTCACTTTTTTTCTGAAGACGTCCCCAAGCTGGCGATGTTGTTGGGGTTTCCTCTCCCCTTTTCCTTGGCACACGCAGCTTTGTTCCTCCACTTACACCTGCAAACAGAAAAAGATAGGAAAATCCCCTTTTGTTTCCTTTTATTTTTCCCTATATATTTGTGTTTTTCTCCTAATGCCAACCCCCAGGTTGGGTGCTTTTGCCACCAGCTTGCTGCCAGCCCCATGCCTAAACCCCAACTCCTCCCTACCAGCTTGCTTTGCCCCACTCTGAGCAGCGTTGTTGGGTTTTGCCTGGTTTTCTGTTTGGATCCTGACTTCCCCCCCAAAATACATAACCTTTTACCATTGGAAAAACAAAGAGAGACATGGCATGCTTGTTGCTGGATATTTCAGTGCAAAGTAATATGAAGGAAAGAACAATTGGTTTTGGGAATGCATGGGAAACTGATTCCTCTGTCAAAACAAAATGTTGGCTGAACTGGGGTTTGCTGGGCAGGCAGTGCCAATGTCGACATGCCTGGACCCCTCTCCCTGTCCTGCTGCTCCCTGCTGGCATAACCCATCTGCAGCAGCCTGGGAGGAGAGCAGAGCATCGCGATAAGCAACAAACAGAGCAGCTGAGCCAAGCAAAACAGAGGTGAACGCGCCGATAATCGTTGTTTTGGAATAAGGATTTGTGAACAAGCACCCAGCAGCGTGTGAGCGGGATGGATCTGTGCTTGGCACCCCCTGCCATGGTGACGGGGTGTGCGTAGCCCCAGGCCCCCATCGGGGCTGTCCCTGCATGCCAGCTGCAGTGCTGCTGCTCACATCTTTCATCAGCGAAGATGAAGGTTGGCTTCCCAAAAACCTCACCTCCTGACAGACGGGTGGCCTCGAGGAAAGGGGCTTAGCCCCGTGCCTCCAGCACAGCTGCTTGACACCCATCCAATCTCAGTGAGAACGGGGAGTGCCGCTGGGAACACAGAGCCCCACGCTGGTCTCCTGCCTGGCGGTGGGTGGTGACGTGGTGGGTGACCCTCCGATGGCACCCCGCTGGGCAATGCTCCTTTCCCTCCAGCGATCTTTGTGGTTTCGGGCTCAGACCGTTAAATAACTGGAATTACTTCTTGGGTAGGCAAGAATGAGCAAATTGGGTTTTTATTTTATTTTATTTTATTTTATTTTATTTTATTTTATTTTACTTTTTTAACTCCCACAAGAACTGGGTGTGATGTTGACTTAGCTGGGCAGGCACACAGCGGCCTGCGAGGACAGAAGAGCAGCTCTGTGCCAGGTGTGTGCTCTGACACTCCATCCCCAAACCAAACCTGTCCTGAGCAAAACAGCCCTGGGGCAGCAGCTGAAATCTTCCTGCCTGACTCTTGCCCAGAATGCACCAATGGAAGCTGGTAGGGCTTCGATGAGATGCAACAACCCGACAGCAACCCCTGGTGAGATGCTTTGAAACAAATATCTCAGGTTCTGACCCCAGTGTTCTCATTTTCTAATGGTCTTTAACGAAAAATTGAAAATAAATATGTACCTTATGGGGGGAAAAAAAAGAGAAAACAGAATGGGTGGGTAAAATATCATTTTCTATCAAATCCAATTAATTTGACTTCCCACAGAATCCCCCTAGATTCAGTTTGGGTTTCCTGAAGCACTGGTGCAAGAAGGGAGGATGTATCTCCTCCACCCACGGATGCCCAGCTCTCCTTGCTGTGCAGATGGTCTCCAAGTGGCCAAGGAATGAGAAAAACGGCATCAGCTGCCCACACCTTGTCCTTGGATCATGGCTCTCTTGACACAGAGTGGGTTGGGAAGCATCATCTGAATGAGATGAGCTGAGTCTCCCTTTTTCCTCATTGCTTACCTGTCTGGTGTGATCGAAATTGATTTTCCTACCAGACTTTTGGGAGAATCACATTCTTCTGCCTTCTCTACCCAGGGCTGCATACCAAAGCTCTGCTCTCGTGGCCAGGCAGAGCCAGAAAGATCTTCACTCCCCTGAGGCACGGAAAGCCTGAGTGCTGCGCTAGCCCTGCCCCTTCTTGGATGCTCTCTGATAAGAGTATTTTAATAAAAGATCTGTCACTCAAATATTTCTGAATCATTAAAGAAAAAAAAAATGAAAGAAAAGGAGTAATTGAAACTCTGAGCCTAAAGGGGTAATTAAAAAAAAAAAAAAAAAAACAACAAAAAAAACAAAACACAAAAGACAGAGGAAGCAAGAGACCCTAAGCATAAAGCTGAGTGTCAGGATCCCTCTGGGAACGGTTTTCTTGTCCAACAGCTTGAGAGATCCATGATTTGTAGCCCAATCCTTCCATGCAGGAGGAACTGACATAAGGTCCATTCAGGGGCTGGATGTTCTCTCTGTCCTCCACCACCACCTCAACCCCTACCCCAAGCCAGGAGGAGATGCAGGAAGGAGTGAACCACCTCAGGATGGAATTGATCACAGACTGCTCTGTTCATTCCGCTGTCAGCTCCTGTGATTTTGTGCCTAAGGTAAAGGACAGGTGGTGGCTGTCCAAAATCCTGGCTTTGGGAGCTATGGGGTCTGATGAATCCCCCTGCTCCTGGGAGAGGTAAAATGGAAATAAATCATCCCCACCTCTTGGGGTAGCTGGAAAAAGCTTGAAAAGTTGCCTTCTGCAAGAGAACAGCTTAGGAGGCAACCTTTATTGTATTCAAAACCTTGTAGGTTTCAAGCTGATCTCATTATCGATGGAGATGAGTCATGGGTTTTTGAATGTGTGTGGGTGGCAATATAAAAATTTCATCTGAGTAAGGAGAGTGGGGTTTGGAGAGTGGGCAGTTGGTACTTTCTCTCATCTGCCCACAGTGTCACTCCAAAAGGCGGCGGATGGAGTGAATCATTTCTCCTTTTCGTGGCAGTTCTGACTGAAGTGCACACACATGGCCCATCCCTGTGCATCCACTCAGTGTCTATTTAACACCACTCAACATTTCTTTCCATAGGCTCTATCCAAGAGGCTTTCCAGCATGAGGGATTTGCAGGTTGCAAGCAGGCTTCCTTTGTCACCATCTTGACCAACACCATCACCTCGACTGAGTGCATACAGTTAATCCAAGGGTTGCTGCAGAGAGATATAAAGCCACACCACAGCAGTTCATCAGAGCTCAGGGGTACATGGGTGCTCTATTGGCACTTGCTGTGCCTCAGGCTTGTTTCACTGTCGCTCGATAATGCACTTCACATCCCCTGAAATACAAACTCGGGTGGAGCTTCCCTTTTCACCCCTTTGATTGTTCATCTGGAATCCCAAGGGACTGGAAATGAAATACGTTGGCTTAAGTGATGTTCCCCAGCTCGGTAACTGGATCCTGGGAGGATTCCCCGGGGCAGTTTTCCACCAGGTGGGAAGAGGGATGTGTCTCACTGTGCTGACCCCCGCTAAGGCAAGCACATGCTTGAGTCACTTACTTATTTTTATTTGTGTGATTTAGAGCAATAAATCACGCTCGTGTTTCCCAGTCTCCCCTGTGTGGCAGCCCAGATGCTTTCCCATCCCATTTTGAAGTGCAGCCTCAAGGCTCTCCATCTCCTACAGCTCTCATGGAGCTAACCAAGTGCCCAGGGTTCACTTCACCTGTCCTTACCCATCTGCAACACTGGCCACTGGAAGAACCCGTCCGTTGGAAAGAAACTCAGATTCTACTCAGCTTATTGAAAAAATTAAAGCAGATCATTTATTCCTTGAAAAAGTCAATATATTTCAAACAAAACAAAACAAAACACACGTTCAGTAGGAGGCTTTTTACTGTTAAAGATGTTTTGGCTTATTTTTCTTGAATGAGAGCTCAAGTGAATCACTTCCAATCTTAACCCAACTGACATTATTTGTATTTCTGTCTGACCCAGGTAGATGGAATCCCACCATTTCAGGCACTGTCTGGATAATAGCAAAGCAGAAAGTTCAGCGCTTTCCAGCAACATGCATAGAAATTATTTCATGAATTCATGAAATAGGAAAAAATATACTCCCTCCTACCAGTACACAGAGGCCATCTACTTTTGGATACTAATCAAAATGAAGATTCAGGAAGAATTATTTTGATGAGAATATTTGTGTTCCAAACAAAGAGCCTCTCTTTCCCATCCACCTTGATGCAACATGGAAGCATATTTCTACACATCTCGTGTTGGGCAACTTCTCACCAAGATGGCTCTGTGCAGTCATGCATAATAACACTTCCTTCTCTCACTGGATTGTACGCCCCAGGATTTCCAGGTCTCTGACAGTTCACAGCACCTTCAGTGAGGTGGTTGAGTGTTGATTAATTTCCTTGGTACAGATAGGGAAGATGAGGCAGGAATTGGTGAAGCAACTCGAGGTCTTGCTGCAAGATGGGAAAGGACCCAAAACCACCAGATTCATTTTGTTTTGACAGAGCTCCATCCCTGTGCACTTTTGGGTCCTGTTTCCATCGGGATAGTGGGGAGCAGTGATTTCCCCACTCCTCCTCTATGCTGCTGTGGGGCAATCTTTTGCAAATGTGCACCCATAAACAGATGGAAAAGGTTGCCTGATCTGCTTGGCCTAATTGAAAGCACAGAGGTCTGTTGTGGTGCCTGTTGCTATAAACACCCCAGCAATTTGCACAAGTATGTGACATTGTAAAAGTTCCTGAAAGATTTTATCTCGTTGACTTTGGCTGGCAGCCCTTTATTCACAGGGAAATGCCAGGTAGAAAGACAATAAGTGTGTATGCATGTGCATATTTTCAACTTCCTAAAGGCCATCAAATTGGAAAGGGAGTGGGTTTACTGTACTCAAATATCTTCGAAGTTGAAGATAAGGTAACCCAGGAAAAGCCTTTCCTTTAAAAGCAATATACCGTACTCATCAGCGTTACTCCGTGTATGGATTGCCTGGGAGATCTGCAACAATCTCTCATACCTTTGAGTTATTTTGGTGTTAAAATATTAGCTCATAGCCAATCTTAAGCTGTCAAAACGAATGGGTTGTACAAAATAGCTTCAAGGTTACATAAACAGAGTAGCTGGGAAACAATTCGGCAAAACTCATTCATCTCAGAGGAAGACATTTACTTTTTAAGTAAATTTTCCACCTGAAAGCTGGCCCTCTTTATTTTGGGCAGCACTGGTTTGATGGGATTAAAGCATTTTATTTAAAGAGAATGAGGGACAAATAGCAGAAGATAAACCATGCAGAGGAGGGCACAGGAGAGGAACTGAGGCTGCAATTGCCAAACATGTTCAATGAGTTTTGTGATGAGAAGCAGCTGGGGATGGGTGGGAGCTGGGAAGGCAAGTGGTATAAATTAGGGCACACGAAGACTAATGGGGGCAAAAATGAGGAAGAAAAGGGGAAATGAATGAGGGGAGTTAAGAACGAGCCTGCAAACAGCTAAAAGCTGGGGTTGAAATGGAGGGCTAATTGGGTGTAAGGTAACGGGGGAGATGGAGCTAATGGCAGAGTAATGGAGCTGGTGTTGGAATGGGAACAAGGATGGTGTTGTGATGATGGGACGAAAGAGGGTATCTGGCAAAACCCTCCAGCCCTGAGAGCCTGCTGCTGTCATCCTCCCTTCTTAGAGCAGGACATCCTATTGCCTAGGGCAGTGTGCAGGAGAGAGCTGCCCCTCAGCCCCAGCATGTGTCATCCTGCAAAGTGGACGGGACACAGGATAGATAGCTGCAGTGCCCTTCTGGATGAGCTTCTAGCTTGTCCTCATTATTTTTACTACATTTTTTTTTCAGCTGCAAATCTCTCTGAGCCACTGAGTTCATTAATTTCATATTAGTGTAGCTTCCTAGATGCTTACAAGAGATGTGTATTTATACTGACCCTAATTCATGCACATGCCTGACTTTCAGCAACTGAATGGGCCAGCAGGACTACTGTGTAATTAAAGCTAAACATAACTTGGTGTCTGTTTTATGGAGGGCCTGCTCAGCTAATTAGTTAAATCTTCCACGAAAAATCACTAGCACACTTAACAAAGCAATGCTCTCCAAGCAGCTGTTGTGTGACTATGCCCAGGTCACATTATCTTGTTTGCAGTTTAGATGCCTGAAATAGCTGCTGGGTTTTCTTGTCTGGAGTTCAGTTGTTCACAAGAAACTCTCCCTCCTTCCCCAGTTGGACTCACTAAAGCCACCAAACATTTATTGATATGAGTACACATGATACCTATCAGGTAGATGTGGTAAGTCACAATAGTTGGGTAATTAAATGCAACCCATAAATCATAGTGGAGCATGTGAACCAAGCACCCAGTATCAGTGCTTTTAATTAATGCTGTAAAACAATATTTTTGGGCTTAGATTGAGTTGCGTGGGGCAGATAATGTATCAAATGCTGGCTAATAAAACCTCAGCCATAGATATGGCACTAATGAGCAGTAGCTGCTGTGATTGGAGCCCCCCAACAGGTGGCCCAGCGTGAGCAGCGGCACGCAGTGTTATTGCAGGGGGATTAGCAGTGGTCATTATACTTTCGTTGCTCTTGTAATGCTGGATTAATTAACCAGCAAGCAGAATTATCTCTCCCTCCATATTCATCACCCACTAAAGTGTACCAGCAGGTCATGGAGGATTAAGCTGGGGGGGCCTCACTCTGCCTGTCCTCGTGTCTGAGATGCCCGTGGTGGTTATCTGCACCCCTGGATGTGGCTGTGTGTTAAAGAAGTGTTTTACAAGACACAGGGAAAGGGTCAGATATTAAAACAATTTTAAAGTGCAGAACACAGCATTCAGTAAAGGGGAATGGGCTCTCCTCCTAATTCATGGCTCTGAAGCTCTCCTGTTCCCTCTCATCCTTGTTAGGATCTGGTCTCTCTTCCCCCTCTCTCTGCTGCTGGGCAGAGATGAAACAGACAGAAATGACAGGGCATGGGAATGGGCACACATCACCTGGCATGGCAGCTGATTTATGGCTGTCTTTGGGAACCACAAAGCCAGGCTGTGTGTGAGCAGCAGCACAGGTGGAAGCACTGATACTGCGAGGGATGGGTAAATCATTTGTTGTTGAGAAGACTGTTTTGTCAGCAGGGTTCTTGTGGTGTAGCCTCAGCAGTTTGTTTAGGCACCAGGCTGGGAGCTGGCTGGATGAGTAAGGCTATGGCTGTGTTTCCTCTCCTGCCCTTAAGTGGTGGCTTTGGGATGTTTGCTTGCACCCTTTGGAGCTGCTCCACTCGTCCTCCTGCCCCAGGGCCAATGAAACAAATAGGCTTTGTGTGGTTTTCAGATGACTGTCAGAACCCTGTGGGGTAAATATGAGTTGGCTGGAAGGGCGGAAGGCTCTGTAACTATTTTATTCCCACTCTATGACACCTTTGCTTTGTTTCCTAACAATGTTTAGTTATTCCTTTAATGTTTGTTAATTGGTACAAAGCTTGCTTACTGCTCATCTTGCTGAGAGAATTTGAAACATCATTCCCTTTGAATTAATTTTTAATTGATTTTTTTTTCTTCTAGTATGCATGGGAAAGAAAAGGTGAGAATATCTCTCTGGCTTTTGAGCTAGTTCAGGTGAATCTGGCCCAGAGCATCTTCCATCCAAATGGAGCTTTTCTCTGTGCTTTGCAGCCTGCCTTGACTCTATGTGCTGGAGTTAGGTGCTGCAATGAGGATGGGTCAGTTGGGGCTCAGTAGGTGCACAGAATGTAAGGTTTGGGAGAAATAAGTCTCAGGTTCTTTCCTGGTTTCCTGCTGGTCCCTGTGCTGTTCCGGACACAATTTACAACTTCTTTTTTTCCTCATGGGCACAAAAGGCTGGAAAATAATTGTGAGCAATGGCTGCTGCTCTCCTTTCCTTTGCCTGTTTGCTGCCTTTCTCCTTCCCACATTCATGAAGGCTGCATGCTTGATATGTGCAAACTCTCTGACGGCAGGATGGTTCTGTGGGTTTGGGTTTTTCTGTGCTTGGCACAGCAGGAGCTATGGGCACTGCTAATGCTTTGTCACTCCATAAAATGAGACAAGAAGAAAACCCTGTCCTGTAGTGAGCTGAGCAATGTTAGAGCTAGCAGCAACAGCGCAGATCATTTGGTAGCAACGATGTCAGGCAGGGACCTCTCCTCTCATTTGTATTCTCCTCCATTTCCCTGCTCCTATTCCTTTCTCTTTTCTTGTTCGCTCTGGGTCCTCTGCCAGCAGAGCAGCAAGATAAAACTGACGCAGCCCCAGCAGCAGTCTCCTTTGCCTTAGCAAAATGAGATGGCACTGCCATGTCACCCCTTAGCAGCTCCCAGCCCCTGGGATGCTCAGCAGCAGGTTGGCAATAATGCCCTGTGCCATCCAACAGGATGCTCTCAGTATTGCAACAGATACAGCTGCCCCCAGAGCACAGGCTGTAATGTGGGCCTTAATGTCCCCTGCTCGTGTCACATCTTCTATAGGGTTGGACGTAACACCCAGAGAGTTTAACTGTTCTCCCACGGCATTAAGGCACCTCAGGGCTTAATTGTTCCTTTGCACTGATGGCCCAGTGGCACTCCAGGGCTTCCTGCAGATTCTGTGGGACAGATGGGGCAGCAGTGAGCCATGTGCTGGCTGCTGGCTCTCCCTCCTTCCCCACTTTGAGCCCTTCTCTCTCCAGACACGCATGTTGAGGCAGCTCACTGTGAGCTAGGTGAGGAGCTGGCAAGGCAGAAGCTTAAATCTCAATTACTTTCCTTCTTGTCCGTTTGCACAGGATCCTTATCTCTCTCTGTGTAACTCTCCGTATTTAATTATATGCAATGATAATCCTTCACACGCTAAGCACGTTATTAAGCAATTCCTAAGATAAGTAGTTTTCTGAATCCCCAATTATGATTGGATATTGGCAATCAAGCTGTCTTCCACTGTCCCTCCTGGGCTGCTTTGCCAAAGCCTGTCATTTGGTTTGATACAACACAAGAACCACATGGGAAGTTTACCCACAAGGAGGGATTTGGACACAACAGTGTCCATGGGTAAAAGACACAGCTATCTACATTTCCATGAGGCCAGTTCAGGGTGACTTGGGGTGGCTCTGCTGTCCCAGCTGCCGGACACAACAGTACGTCCCCTCCACCGGTGTTGCACAAACAGGGAGGTCACGACTTGAATTGTGGAAGACATGAAGCTCTCAGGTTTTGAGGTTCCCTTTTCAATCTTTGCCACAATAGCTGGGATGGCAGTAATCTCCTTTTTCCAGCCATCTCACAGGGCTTCAAGGTCTGAATCTGGAAATGAGTGGAAATGAGTTTCTTCGGGTTCCTCCCATGTTCCCTGATCCTCTGGCTCCCTTCTCATCTGCTCCTTCCCTGTAAGTTTGTTTGCTTGTGGAAAATTTACCTGTGCTGGGAAGGTGAACTTGATGCTTTCCGACCAGAGAAAGGCTCTCTCCACACGTCAGTTCATTTAGGGCTGTTTCTCCTTGCCTTCCCATTCATCCTTTCCCAAACAGGGATAGTCTGCAGAGCGTTGTCAGCCTGGTGTTGGGGTGAGCTGTGCTGGCTCCCCAATCCCAGCAAGGGGATGATCAGGCTGGGAGGAGGTGGCATCTTGCAATGTTCTCCCTCTTTGCCTTCGTGTGCCACAGCTCTTCTAGGGCCATCTCAGGTGGTTCCCTTGAGGTCTCCTTGTCCAAGCAGTGCCCAGCCCTGCACACAAGACCTGCCGTGCTGGGTATCACCGCTGCACCTCAATGGGCAGGGGATTATGGGGATTCCTCCTAATTCTCTACAGGAAAATGCAGTTTGTAAGTGTAATTGAGAGGGTGGCTTTGGAGTCAATGAGTAGGAGCTTATGTTGTAGATGGATCGTGTTTCACCTCTTTCAAAGCATTTAAGAGCTTACCAGAAAAACAAATGTCATTGCTCAATCTGTGAAGTGTCTCCATGCAACTTGCTGCCTCAGTTCCTCCCCTTCAAGATGAGTTGGAAACAGATCGATTTCGCATCCAGTACTGTGAAGTTTACAGTTGCCCTCTCCTTCAGTGTTTGCTGCATTTGTGTGTATTTGTCTGTACGTAAAGTGTTAGCCTACGTCTTCACTGTGTACTCGGTAAGGTTGCTTTCTTCCAATCTCTGAGTATTCCCAGTGAAAGAAATACTGAGTCATAGTTGTTCATAGGAAATCTTTAATCTTAGCTTTGCAATATATATGCTCCCATTAACGCAAAAGGGCAGATCTGGCAGCAGAAAGGAGGAGGTGCTCAGTGCAGTCAGCCTGGCTGATTCACCCTGGCTGAACGTCAGTCCAGTGAACATATTTTTCTCCACCCAAATATTCGATTATCATTAGCTGAATCCTGATC
The DNA here is from genome assembly GCA_035772895.1 of Perdix hodgsoniae. Lineage (NCBI taxonomy): Eukaryota > Metazoa > Chordata > Aves > Galliformes > Phasianidae > Perdix > Perdix hodgsoniae. The sequence goes on along the minus strand of JAPSGF010000047.1, from coordinate 4,810,606 downwards.
TTTTACCCTTTTTAAAATGGAAATGGGTGGAAACAGCTTGTGTAGTGCCCTATATACACATTTCTGCTGGAGAATCACTGAACCTCAAATCCGACTTTTTGGGGCTGTCAAAACTATGGAGAACTACTTATAGGAAGGACTTCAGGTGTTCGCAGCTTGCAAGTATTGAGGGACTCGGGGCTAGAGCTGCAGGCAAGGCAAGCATTGCACACCTACACTGCCTGCACCAGCACTGCCCTCCCTCCCAGTGCCCTCCCAGGGCTCAGCTGTCAATGGAAGAGCCTGAGGAGCCTCTGCTGGCATTCAAACCATCAAAAGGAATAAGGATTGTGAAACAGCACAGTGGGCAAGCAGAGAGCAAGCAAAGAGCTTTGCTAATGATCCTTGGTGTGCCAACAATAATACATTTTCTGCAGTAATACCTTGCGTTTTGCTAGCACACTTCATCGTGCCTCTCACAGTGTTCTGCAAACAGTAATTAATTACAGCCTCATTACATCTCTGTTAGATCCATTTATTTATTTACGGAGAACTTTCCATCCCCAAGCCCTTTGGAATCTGTTAATCACCTGAAGGCAAACAGCGTTCCTGTGTGCCCAGAGCCATGAGAGCTGTGAAAATGCTCCTGAGGTTAAGCACAAAGGGGCTCTTGTGAGCACGGCTCTGGGCTGTGGTTTCAGCCAGGGTTTGATTCCTGCCTCTAACACGTGTTTCTGCAAACCAGGTCTCTTTAAGCTGTCCGTGGTATAAACAAGCTTGGTTTCTTGGGGCTGGGCGAAGAGGATGAGAATGCTCTGGACACAGCCATGGCTGGTCAGGATGGGGACTCTCCTTGCCATGTGATTCTAGCATCCATTTCAGTGGTCAGAAGCAAGGCTTGGCAGACTGCATGGCAAGCAGCATCTCCAGCTACAAAATGGCCCAACCATCAGTGTGGGCATCGCTCCTGACTTTGGGAGCACGTCTATGGGCTCACCAAACATGGTTGGACTTGATGATCTTAAAAGTCTTTTCTAACCTTAATGATTCTATGGTTAGCTCCATTGCAACCAGGCTTTCCTGAGGTGGCTGATTTCCTTGGTGGTACCCAGAGATGTATCCAGATATTCTGCAAGCATGGAGGTCCCGTTGACTGTTTTTAGCTGGCCAACTTTCTCTGCTACAGACCAGCAGCTCTAAATAAGTCGCGGGTGAGGAGGGTGAGCTGGCAGATGCTGGGATGAAGCCAGTTTCACACCTGGAGGCACAGCCCCAGAGGGTGAGGCCATGCCCATCACCTGCTGTCACCTCTGGCCGCAGCTCTCCTCCTGCACCACCAGCTCTCTGCCCAGCTGCACCAGAAGATGCCAAAAGGCACCGCATAGAAGCAATTAGCTCCCACGAAACTTTCCACCATTAGGAACAATGGCTGGCTTAGTTCTCATCTGATTGAATTAATGATATTCTAACAAGTGACGGTTTTTCCTTTTAAATTTTCTCATTTGGAAGGAATTGCTGGTCGTAAATTACACATATAAAAATTAGGCCGGTGTTTTGTATTGTTTACAACAAGCACTTGGGGGTTATGGATGTTACTCACTGATTTATAATGTTTAATTTTTTCCCCGCTGTTTGAGCTCTCCATAAATCAAGTGGAGATGTCAACTTTGTGTCAACATTTCACTCAGCCTGCAGGTTATGGGCAAGCCGGGACAGCAGATCTCATGGAGAAGGTTGACTCTTCTCTTCGCTGTCTTTCCTATTTTGATGAAACAATAAGAAGGTGAGGCTGGCACTTGTCAGTTATTTCTGAGTCACATTTCATTAGGCCTTTTTCAAACACTCTAGAGAACAATGTTTGAGGCAAGTGATCCAAGCAGCTCATGTTCCTGCTTGTGGGCTAGGGCAGCAGCTGCTGCAGGATTGCACTGCGAGGCTCAGCAGGTGTCTGATGGTCCTGGACCAGATCCGGATGATGTCACACAGCTCTCATCCTGGCAGACTCCTCTTCCCTGAGCCGCGGTGAGATCCTGGGGTCATCGTTTTGAAAGCCTGAAGAGGCTGGTTGTATTTTCTTTGAGGCATCCAATGGGGTGATGGGACTTCCCTGAGTGTCTAAAGCGAGTAGGGTGGAGCTGGTTGAAGTTGCTGGGGATCTGCTGGTGACACAGAGTAGGTGCTTGTGTAAGCCCCTCAATAAAGAAGATTTAAGGGGTTTTGGTAAGCAACATTGTGCAAGTCTGCAGTGTCAGCGAGATGAATGGGAATTAGGAAGCTGAGGATCTTGGAGAGCCACTGATAGAGTAAGTCAGTCCCTTTGGGAAGACTGGAGAGAGTAATTTCTGTTCCCCAGTAGCTTGGCTTAGGTACACCATCAGCCGGTGAAGAAGATGTGAGTGTGTAAAGATCCCTGCATTGGGCAAAATGGAGTACTGTTGGTCCTTTGCTCGGGTCATATCATCAGCTTGCTGCAGAGCCCTCAGCATTGCTCTGCTGTTACTGGGTGCTTGGTGTCCAGCCTCTTGACCGCTCAGAAGATGGGGGTGGTAATCCTAGAATCCATCCTGCAGGGCTGATGCATGTTTTTTTTCCTGCGAATAACATCTTGGCTTTATCTGAAGGTGGAGTCGAAGTCAACTATGCAGTTACTGGGCTCTATGAAGAATGGTGGTCCTCCATTTCTTCTCCTCCATACCTACATCAGCAGATGTGTTAGGAGGAGTCTGGCTTTATGTTAAAACCAAAGTGCCTGGTAGATGCAGGTATGTGTGTGGGGCTATCTCGTATCATTCCTGCCTACACCATGCCTACACCTGGATGGCTTATCAGCCTGCCATTTGCCTAAGTAATAGGGCTCGCCCAGTTGTAATAACAAAAGTAAATAAATACATTTTAATGATCTGATGCTGGTAATTAACGATGCTGAAAAACAGATGTCTCCCTGAAGAGCTCATAAGGAAGCCTATTGCATAAGCTCGCCCATTATGTGGATATGAGTTGATTATTAAAAGAAAACATTTAGCAAATGCAGAACAGGATATTCATCTGCTATTACATAATGCTAATAAGCAATTGAATTCAAGCAGTGATAGCCTTCCAGCCCTTACTGAATGCCGAGTGAAGTGTATTTATGGACTCCTATGTGAAATAGGCCTCCTTGTTTTTCCAAGATGAGATCTTTTAAGAGATAATAAGTAAAATAGACTCTAGCTGCTTTAACATGAAGCAAGATGAGTTCTCTGGATTAGTTTGGATTAGTCTGTTGCTAGTGGCACAGAGGTTTGGCACTCGGCCATTTATTCACCTAGAATACGTAGAGCTAATTGGAAAAGCACCTGCGATGAGATGTAGCTCACCACCTGCACTTTGCTGAAATAAAATAAGCCTACATAATTGACTACATTACCTATTAATGTTATGAAATCTCCCCCAGGCATTTTTATTATTATTATTATCATCTCCTCCTGCCTCCCCCCCTTCCTCAAGCTTTTATGAATCAAACTTTTGTCTCTTGCTTTTTTCCTTGGAAGACTCAGGATTGTGCCACTGCATCGAGACCAGGGCTGTTCTGCATGACTCGCTTCTCCCTGCAGGGGAAACGTAGGAAATTAATCCTCCTCTGCAGGGGGAGAAATAGTTTGGTGTTTCCTGCTTGTTCTCATGGGGTGGAGTGTCACCCTAGTCCCTCTCCTTTCTCTATTTCCCCAAAAATCAAATGGGAATCTTTTGACTGCTGTATGTAGGTTTTTAGGCATACCCATACACACCCTGCTGTATGTAGGTATGTAGGGATACCCCACGGTCTTGATGGTACAAAAGTTCTACATTGCATTGCTTGGGCAATGCAAACAGAGAAAGGAGTGGTGGAGAAGAGCCATAGGAAATACCTTCTGCTTTGTCTTTTCCACCTGTGGGAACTTTGCCACAAACTTGAACCAAGCTCAAATCAAACCATCTCTATGCATCTCCAAAGAACGGCATGAAAAGTCTCAAGGCATCTCCTTGGCTCTTGATTGGAAACCCCAAACTCCTGTGGTCAGAGACGGGATGCCAAAACATGGGCCTGAGCTCCAAAACAAGTGGTAAAACAGGGAATGAAGTATAAGAGCTAACCTTGTTCCTGAGCTAGCTTAAGTGTTCAGCTTTGCTCTAGCTGCCAAACCTTCATCCTCAGCACCAACAGCTGGAGATGTTTTTGGGTTTCAGCTTGAACAAGCAGACCCAGTAGTTCTTTTTCCATTTCAATCACGGAGGGGAAAGGGCCTAATTACTGCTTCCAGGTTATCGTTATTGTTGCAGAGATCTGAACTCTTTTGAGAACTTGTTGGAACAGCCCCATTGGGTGCATGGAAATGGAAATCTGCTGATTTTTTTTCTCTCTTTAGTTAGCAGAAGCAGTTTTCTGCAACTGGATTATTTATATATAAACAGGTCTGCCCTGAACACTGAATGCAGGTCATGGAGTGTTCTCCCGTGGGATGTGGTCATGCAAAGTCCCACCCATTGACTCACTGTTTGGGCCAAAGAGGTAACCTTAGTCTGGCTCTTCGAGGCTGTGTGCAATGCAATAGAACTCAGCAAACATTCAAGATCAGGCTGTGCTCCAAAACGCTCCTAATCCAAGGAGGGACTTGCAGCAAGCAATAATGAACTCTCGCCTGAGGGCTGGGGGTAAAAGCCAGAGCTGTGTGGTGAGAAGCTGAAGGGTGTTGGGCCTCAGGAATCTTGCTCAGCCATGGATAGAGCCAGCTGTGAAACACCACTGCCAATCAATCTCCAGGCTGTGTGTGTTGCAAGACTTCCCCTTTCACTTCCCAGAAGCTCTGTAGCTGTTCATGCCCAGCATTAAGAGACATAGCTGCGATACCTCAACAGGGCATGATTTCCTCCCCCTTCCTGCATAGGGAATATCTCCAGTAATGAAGAGCCTCCAAACCCACCGAGCCACATGGATGGAAGAAGTCTTGCCACAATACCCCAAGAGGCCCCAGTGGCTGAGGGCCCCTCTGCAGCTGAAATGAGCCAGATAAATAAGTGTGAAGAAATAGAATGCCAGTGAAGTGTGTGTCTGTGGATGCTTGCGAGGGAAATGGGGGGCATCTCTCATGCATACTGAAGCCAAATCCATGTTTCTCACAATCAAAACTCGCCATAAATGCAAGTTTTGTCCAGGAATGACTTCAACCTTGCAAACGTTGCATGTGCCATAAATCTCACCTGCATTCCAGGGCAAATCCGCAGCTAAAACCAATTCCCTCAGATGCACAGCAGTGCAGCAATTCATCCCAGGGAAACCAAAGTCAGGCCTGGGCTGAAGGACTGATAACATTCGGCAGCACTGCAGTGACAGCTCTTTTCTTCCTGAACTTCCTAAGTGTTTTTGCTCTCAGTATTTTAATGGACCTCTGAGAAAAGAGCAGTGTCAAAACAAGAGCTCAGATTACCAAAGTTATTATACTGTTATGTACAATGAGTGATCATTTTATGTGTGGATAAACTTTTTTTTTTTTTTTTTTGCAAAGGCAGCAGTTCAATAAATAATTAATGTTTCTTAATCCTGCAGCTATTTCTCTCACTGTAAAAAATTAATTGGTTTTCCATCATCTGTTTCCCTTTAACCTGGAGGTATCTGGCACAGCAGCTGTGCCCCTGCTTAAACATGCTCCTTGTAATCTTTGTCATGCCCATGGTACAGAATCTGGGGGATAAACAAACTAATCAGAGATATTAGAGGCACCTCCAGGAAGATTTAGTCATCGTAACACTTCACTCTTATGCAGCATCCATCTGTCTGGGAATAATTAAGCCTCTCAACCCTTGATGAGGTAAATGCTGTGCTCGTTGGTGTGCAGACTGGTAAACAGAGTCACAGAGAGGTTACAAGGTTTGCCCCAGACCACACAATAAGTGGCACTGCTGAAAAGGGAAATTTCCCCATTTTCTGTGTTGCTACAAAGCCACATCACCTCTGAGATGTGCTGGAGGGGTGAATGTGAAGGGACTGTGGGTTGTGCTCCATCTCCAACACCTGACCAGTAAGCATTTAACACTGGGAGAGCAGTGAGGCACCCGAACTGCCTGGGGCTGTGGTGTCCCATCCCCAGAGGTGCCTGAGGGGAAGCGGGGGGCATTCAGCCCATCTTAGGGAGGGGCTGGGGGCAGTGAGGTCCCTTCTGACCCAAGCCATTCTGTGATCTTGCAGATACCACAGTGGCGACAGGTTGATGGTTGGACTTAAGGCATCATAGAGGTTTTTTCCCACCTTTGTGATGCTTTGATTCCAATCACCCTCACAAACCCCAGCTGCATCCTGGGGCTCTCTTGTGCTTCATATCAGCAGCCCATTGCTGCTCAATCCTCCTCCTTTTATACCTGATCCTGCATCAGCCCTTGGTGCTGCTAGACCCCAACCAGGAAAGAACAGCAGCAGGAAGGTTTACTGAGCAACAGGCATATTTAAGCTAAAAGTTTAGAGAAAAGGGTATTTTATAGGAGGGAAAAGGGTTTGTTCTTATTGATTGTCCGTTTCTTTCAAAGCTTTTCCAAAACTTCCCTGGTCCCTGCTCTCCTGTGAAAGCTGCTGGCCTGTTGATCTGCTCTGTCCTCCACCTTTCACCCCTTTAGTCCCAGAGTTTGCAGACTGACAAGGGAACTGGAAGCCTTTACATCATCTCAGCAGCATCTCTATCACTCTCCAAGTGTTTGCTGCGGGGTGACTTTGAGACATCAGATTTTCTCCTAGCTTATTTCCTCTCTCTGAAGCTCCTCGGCTGCTTGCAGGCACCGAGCATCCCATTTTCACCAGGAGAACACGTGGCATTCATAACTTCTGCACTGCTCATGACAGCAAAGCTCTGCCTGAAGCTTCTGCTTTCCTTTCCAGTGCAGTCAGAGGCTGCAGGGCAGTGTGATGTAGCAAGGAGCTGCTGCCCCCATGTAGTGGGATGCAATGTGGAACTGCAGAGAGAAATCATAACTGCTGGTGAGCTGGAAAATGTGACTTTTAGGGCAAATAGTTGAAGTCCAGGCTGTTTTCTGTGGACTACAGAGACTAATGCTTTTGTGTCTGGTGGCTCCTATGTTTTAGCCACTGCTGTTGGCTAAAATGGCCATCACAGCTGTCACTTCACTGGTGTTGTGGAGCTAAAAAGGGGTATGAAATCTGCTGTTTCAGGCTCCCATGTCCTGCATTAACCATTGCTCTTGCTGCCATCTCCCATGGGAGGGCTTGCTGCCTGCGTGGGCTGAGGACAGCAGCTTGCTTTGCTGCCTGGGGGCACTCGGTGTTTGCTTTTCAGTGTGCCTGAAAGGGTTAACTGATGGGAAACTGATGAGTGCCAGTTCAGCCTAGGGGAGCTAGCAAGTACAAGCATTTTTCAAGTGTGAAGCTTTGTTTGATTACATCTGATAAGGTTTTTGGTGGGATCCATCACTGCCATTGTATTTTCTGGAGCGAATTCCTTCCCTTTGATTCGTAATCTGCTAATGTCCCTACTGGCCAATCTTGTACAGACAGCCCCATGGGCTGTAAAATCCAATGGAAAATGTGGGCTCAGATGGCACAGCCAGAGTCTGAGCTGGAAAGGTGCGACAGGGGAGGCTGGAAGGTTAGAAGGTAAAGATTCATGTTCCAAAGAACCTCTGCACGTGTCTGGACCAAACTGTCACAGATGTCTGTGAGATCGGGTCCCAGAACATACAGGGGCTGTCCTGATGTCACAAGTGTCCTCGTGTCCCAGTTACTGTCAATGTAGACAAATGATTTTGTGGTTAGAAGCAAATTTAATGACAGTTTAGACCACCTTCTTGTTAAATCCAGTCCAGAAAAGAATATATTAATTCCTACACCAAGCCATTACCTTTGGGTTCATCTATAATATCGCCTTCAAAGTGAAGCCTTGCCTGGAAAACTGGCAAAAACACCTCATGCTATATGAACTCTTGATCTGGTGGTTAACTACTTTATCTATTAGCATTTACATCTTACTGCTGGTCCTATTTTGTTCTGTATCCTCGAGAGACTCAGATCATGATCCTGCACTGTGTGACCCACAGAGACTGCAGCAATTCCTGGTAGGGGCCAGGAGATCAGCACATCATTCCCCATGGGAAAACAGGTCTAGGAAACCTCACCGAGACACAGACTGCATAGAATCATCCCAGATATATTAATACATTAAGACATAGCAGAAATGACATATGCTAGCATAAATAATTTGACTTTGCTCATTGCTCAAACTTCGCCTTTGGAATTTTCTTCTTTTGTGGCTGTTTTACAATAGCAGCAGTTATAGTCATACTACTGAGCATCCATCTAATTACATCTCGATTTAATTATCACCCTTCGTCATGGCTCCATTCTAATGAGGTCTGCAGGTTGTTACCGTTGATGATGAAGTGGCTTGAGAGCTGTTATCTGAATGAGAGCCATTCAAGGCAGGGACCAGAGAGGGCCCATATCAGGGATGTGCACAGCCTCTCTGCCTTGCACACAAAACAATCCAGATTGTGAAATACCTTTTGGAAACGCAGATTATAAAAAATAATGAAAAAAATTAAACAGCCACAGGGCACCCAGGTTGGTGGATGGGTTCCAGAAGCATTAGGTCATACGGTAATTCTATTATTTTTTTTCTCACTCCCAGAATACCACGGCACTTTTCCAGCCATTATCAAAAGTCACTTTTTATACAGCGAGTGTCTTCTACAGCACAGCCCTTCAGATTCTTTTCTGTCAGCTTTGTTCTCCTCTGATTTCAAAGCTTTTCTTTCTTTATTAAGTTGGAATGGCTCTAAAGAGAGGAGCTCAGATTTTCTCCCAGGTCACCCCAGCACGAACACCACCACCCCTAAGGTCTGTATTTTTCTACCTGAACAAACCTGGGAGCAGGGCAGAGGCTTTGCTGTCTTCGCCTGCCTTGTGCTTGGCCTCTGCCACTTAGCACTTGTTGTCTGTTGACATCCTACACGCCAAATTAGCAAGTGGGGAAGAACCTCCTCCTTCTCATCTAAGTAATTATTCCCCTAGAAATGCATGGACCCAATTAATGTTGCAATGAAATTTTGGAATTCACCTGTGATACATTGCCACACTGAGCAAAAGTCTGCTACAAATGCAGAGCAGTGGCATTGCTTTCAGCCCAGAAATGTTGCTATAAAGTGCTGCCTGGTGCAAGAGCCAGCCGTACTGTGCTCGATAAAATTGAGGGAGATGGAGTGGCTTAAAACCAGCCATAGAAGTCTGTGACAGAATTTGGAGGAAAACCACCAGTAACGGAGTGGTTGATGAGCTCAGACAGCAATGCCTGCATTCAGGCAGCACAGCAGAGCCAGTAATCTTGTCTTGGCGTGTGGGAGCAGTTCTGACTGCAGTCACATCTTCTGGAAGTTCAAAAAGCATCCTGACCCCGACGGGTGCCATGCAGATGGCAAGGTGGCCTCATTCATCTCGTACATTTACAGGTTTTCTAAGGGTCAGCCTGAACCCCTTTGCTCCAGTTCAACTGCATTCCTTACCCATCCTACCAAGAGTGACTTTTCACTACCTCACTTCAACATTTCACGTGGCTTTTGACTTCCTCTTCCTCTCCAACCTCCCTTCTCTCAACTCGCTTACTTCCCTCATGTCATCTTCCCTCAGATGTTGTGTTTCTAGGCTTCTCATCAATCCTGCTGCTTATTGTGTTGCACAAAGCAGACGGATGGTTGTCCTCAATCCACAGATTGAAATTCTTTTGAATTCAAGTAGATAATTGAAGCCTGTTGGATCAATAGCAGGTGATGATCTAATGCACTGACTGTAGATATCCATCTGGGCAGTAATGGTTAGTCATCAATACATAAATATAAAGGTAATCACCTGTATCCAGAGTCAATGTGGGCTTGCAACACCCACATCCAGGTCAGCCATACTTGTAATTTGGGTTCCTGCTGAGTCTGCAGACACTTCCCTGTAATGGGGGCTGAACCAAAACCAGACAGATCTTTATGACTCTCCGTGGCTTGAACCAGAGACTCTCTCAGAGCAGTTACACACCCATTTCATCCATTATAGGAGACTGCCACAGTGGGATGAGCCACAAAAGCTGTGGAATCTGCCATATTTTATACAGGGCTCAGCCAATCCCTCCTCAGGCCATTAAAAAGTTTTTTGTTCTTTTTTTCCCAATGAAGACAAACTGTTGTTGCTTAAAATAATGGAGGGGGTCTGAACTGCCACCTCTCTGTGATGTCCACAAGGACAGCCTGAGCCCTGAGACTGAGCAGAGTGGGGGGAACCCAGGTACCAGTGAATGCAGTGGGATTTGGAAATGCTTTTGCACCCAGTGAGAATCTTCCCCCAAGTCCATGCCACATCATTCCATAGTCCATGTACCTTTCCACAAGAGCTGTGTTGCTCATTTAAAGCATCGAATCCAGGAGATTACAAGGCCCAGGGTATCTTCTGCCTCCTTAAGTAGGCGTTGAGACATGGGAAACTGAACTCAACCCAAATAGCCTGAGATATATCTTATGCCATGACGTGGATTTAAAAGAGAGAGAGAGAAAAAAAAAAAAAAAGAATGTATTAGCACACAAAATATTAAGTCATCCATATTTTCTGCAATTAATTTATCTGTCATCAATGGACTCATAAACTATTTGACTCTATGACAGCTTGGAAAGAGAAGATGCCAACTTTTCCTGCAGGTGTGCATCTGGTTGGGAAGACATCAGCAACTCTACGTGCAGGCAGGGAGGATGATAGGAGGGGAGACAGAGGGGTTGTGAAATAAGATGGGAGTGAAAGGGTTGGCAAAAATGCTGGTTAGCTGCATTTGCCCTCCTTAAGGATGGGAAGACATCAAACATCTTTCCCAAAAGCAGGCTGAGAGCCCCTCAATGCATGGTTTTATTGATCTGGCTTCAGGCAAGGAACCTATAAAAAGAGTCCAGAACACTGTAGAAATGGTTTAGCACATTTCCCATATTCAATGTGATGTTTAAAATATGTATTTAGCACCAGATATCTGGTGCTCACTTGCCAGTGTGATCATAAATCCTCCTGACTTCTCCGAGAGGTGGTTTGCTTTATGGTTCTTTCATGGCTGCTCTTCAGAGCTTCACCCTTGGAATTTGTAGCATGAAGCCTGTGCTTTCCAGATGTCAATATACGGAAAGTACGTGGAGAAGTAACGTAGTGGCTTTGAGCTGCTTTGTGGGCATGCTGTTTGGTGGGTTGGTGGGTGGATAAGATGACTGTAGAGGTCTTTCCCAAACTTAACACTTCTATGATTCTATTTTAGCACATTTCTCCCAAAGCAAATAGCGCTGCCCCAGAAAATCCCAGCAGGTGGGACCTGTGTGAGTGCTTGCAGTCTGCTCCATGACATGGACCTCAGTGGGACCTCCTGGGGTGTATTTTGGAAGGAGAAACCAATGGGTGTGAAGTGATGCTTGAGAGATTGAGATGGTTTTACATCGCTTTTGAATGACAAAAATGTTTTTTCCACTCATTTTCTGCAAAAATAAGGGGGGGGGGGGGGGAACTGTAGTTTTTACATCCCCAGAAACAAAAAAACACGTGGGAAGGTCCTGATTTGAAAGCTCTGTCAAGAGGAAGAGGCTTTGATGCAAACCCCTGGTAGATGCTGCTTCTGCATTGTGGTTTTAATGCTTGCGTGAATCCAGTTTGTGAGGGTTAGAGGGGCAATGGGGCGAAGTCCGGTTGGATCTGGGCACCATCAAACCCTCACTTTTGCAATGGCAGAACCCAGGTGGGACGCTGGAAAGCGCAGCCGAGTTCATTTGTGTTCGGCGCACTCTGCTCCAGCAGCACATCCCACTGAGAGGGAATTAAAGCAGAACGGGGGGAAAGGGGAAGAGCAAAGGACCAGCACAAGGAATGTCACTCCGCAAATACGGAAACGTCTCCAACGTGCCCCTGGCGTGTTGCAGCAGACAGCTTAAGCCGAGCGAAAATTCTTTGGCAGTGACATCAATTCAGCAGTAAGTAATGCATTTTCTAGGGCTGAGATTCAATTTAAGGTCTCTCCAGTGAGTGGAATGATTGAATGGTGTTTAAAAAAAAAAAAAAGGGAACCGACAAGTGAGAGTCTTTGTGTTTGGCTCTCATCTGCCTGTAATGTGAAAGCTGTTTTCCCTTTTTTCCCCACTTGGACTGTGCCACATTGGCCTCCAGAATAGAACCCAGGCCTGGGTTGAAAAAGGACCGCAATGATCATCTAGTTTCAACCCTCCTGCTATGTGCAGGGGCACCAACCACCAGACCCAGAGCCACATCCAAGCTTCCCAGAGCCACACTGCACTGAATTCTGCTCAAGCTGCCACAAACATGGCTCTGTTGCAGCTGCCACCTCATCCCACACACCCAGGAGCTGCCAATAATGCTTTTAGGTGCCTGATCCACACCTTGAGGACCTTGAGCCTGTCCACACTCATTCCCTCTACCAACATGTTGGGACCCAGCAGAAGCCACAGCTCACTGAGCACTGGGAGAGCACAAGAAGGGCAGCAGGGATCTGTGCCTCCTGGAGCAATGTGGCCCAGAAGAACTTTTCTGCTCGGTAACTCCTGCAGCTTTCAGCAGCCAATGCTTTAGAGTGTTGCTAAGCCAAAATCTCCCCCTGCTTTATAACTCTCAGCAAATCTCTCCTCCAGAAATGGGCTCTCTTTTTTTTTTCATTCTACAGTAAAAAAGAAATTAGAAATTGTCATGATTTCATAGAGAGCTCTCACTGCCTATGAATTTAAAACCAGCCTAGATAATGCTCTGGTGAAAAGGCAGTAAAAATAGTTTTCTGCCATCAAGGGAAGGGCTTAAAAGTTTATTTTCTTGCTGAGTGATTGGAGTTGGGCAAAACCCATCCCCAAAGGTTTCATTGCTGGTGATGCAGCTGTAGGGATTGCCAAATGCATACTCAACAGGAGACTTGTTTTCTAAAAATAGTGATTAGATCGTTAACTCTGTCTCTCTCTTGATCCAAATTAAGTCTGTGGACAGATTTGGAGCTGGTGTGAAGGGAGAGGTGCTGCTGAACTTAATGCTTTCCACCAGCTCTGTGCTCCCATCTGCTGAGCACCAGGCTGGGGGGAGAGCTGCAATGGCCAGGGTGCTGGCATCTCCAGGTCTCTGTCCTGAAAGATGATGTGGTTTCACCAAAAGCACTGCTTCGTGCAGAAAAGGGGTTTCATCTCCTGTGGTTGTTTGCAGATGAGATGTTTAATTGGAGCTGGTTGAAAATTAGATTGTAGCTGGTTGTGTTGACTCTGCAATGAAGGGAGATAAAAGGGGGGGGGGGGCAAGCCAGCAGCTCATCCCAGCACTTACAGACATGTCTCAGGCTAGGGTGAGCTAAGCTTACTGGGTTTCACTTCACTGTGGGTGTCTGCATGTGAATGGAGATGGTTTTGTGGTGGTTTGCAGCTGGACCGAGGGGGTTCTGAGGTGGCGGGTGGATGACAGCAGATGCTGGAGGCTTTCCCCGAGCATCTCCAATTCCACAGTGCCACTTCCATGTGATCTCAGCTTCTGGGAGATGTGAGTGCTGGCTCCTAACCTTGCAAACAGCGCTGGAAAAAGTTGTAACCTCTGTCTGGGTGAGAGCTGATGGCTTTGCAGAAAGGAGGGATGCAGAAGGGCTGGTCCAGATGCAGTACAGCATCTGTCTTTGGGCTGGGGAGGTGATGTGGTCCTTCAGCAGTCTGTGGGCCAAGGTGTGAGTTTCCACAGATGAGCTGCAACCCACTCCCAAGATCTTCATCTTTAGTTGTCTCTACTCACATCAGTCAGAAACAGAGGGTTTGCACATCACAGCTTCACCCTGAGGCTAAGCTTCGCTTGGTGAGCACAAAAAGCAAAGCAGCAGAGCTGAAGCCCCCTCTCTCACCTCCTTGCCTTGCTGGTGGCTACAATAAACTTAAAACCCAATAAATGGAAATGCAGGGGAAAAAAAGTTACAATAACACCATCAGGATTAGATCAAAATAAAACAAGTGCCAGAGCAAAACTCTGTTTAGAAATCAACCAGCGCTGCATAATTCATCAGCCTCCCATGGACCACATTTTTCTGCCTTGTGCTTCAACGACTTGACCAATTTGGTTTATAGAGTCATTTGGGTAAAAGGTGGGGGGGAGAAAGGTTGCTTAAAAAGTAAGTCAAAGGCTCCAACATGTGTTCTGGGCGAGCTGAATTCAAGATGAGGGTTTTAGACTTCCCGTGGGAGCTCCCTTTCACAGCTCTCCCCTAATCCTCTGGAAATGGCCTGTTCCCCACAGCTGTCGGCTCGCCAGATAAACTATTTGTTCAATTATTCTTGGCCGAGATGGCACAGGCTGCCTCAAAGCTGCCGGCTCCATCCCTCGGCCCACTTCAATCGCCTTCAGAGGAGCCCGAGCCCGTTTGAAGGCCGCCGTCCTCCTCGCAGGGCCGTCCCCACTGCCACCCGCGCATCCTTTTTATCTCTCCTCGACCCCCGGAGGTGGCTGGAGGTGCTCCCACAGGAGCCGGCAGTGAGAGCTGCTCCGGTGTCGGAGTGGCCGGGCGAGAAAATAATTACAAATGAAAGAGAGATTAGCAGAAGCTGTTGCGACAAATGCTCCCGAAATGGTTTCTGGAGCGCCGGCGGTTGCTTCTAACGAGAGAAGTCAGCTGCAGCTGCCGTCCCTATGGCAGTGTGGGGGAACACGGGACCCGCTGGGATCCCAGCTGAAAGCCTTAGACCTGACAGACCACGGCACAGCAGGATGAGATGACGGACCGGGGCAGCTTCACGTCATGCAAATGGACTGCTAATTAATGCAATCTTTTTTTCACATTTGTCTTCCCGTCTCTGTCTCCATCCCCAAGGCCTGACTTCTGCAGAAGTGTTCAAACCCATCTCATAAATGGCTCACAGCTGCTGAATGACGGCTCTCGCCTGGTGCTGGGAGTTGCTCCATCGCTTCGAGAGGAGCCTGAGCCTCTCCAAAATGGGTGTGAGCTTTCCCTGTAGTTTGTCATGGCTTTCGGCAAAGCTCGTTGTGCCAAAACTCCCCCCATTTAAACAAGAGATCAGAACAACACGTCACCAATTTGTGTGGGTTGTCATACAGGGCACGCAGGAATGGTCCTTGATGGTCCTTGCATGAAACCATATGTAATTGATTCTTCATGGGGTTTCGGGCAACTTATTCCTATTGTCCACAAGGCTAAGGGCATCTTGTATGTGTATCCCCAAGCAGGTCCTGGCCTGCAGGTGGGAATGTTTGGTGGAGAAATGGTGTGAAGTGGGCACTGGTTGTGCTGCAGGAGTGTGTGTGGTGGCCAAGTGGTGGTGGAAAAGCTACCATGTCCTCACGTGGAACCCAAAGGAGAAGAGGAAAACTCTCTGCCTGCTTCTTTGCAGACAGAAGGTGAGTGATGAATGAGAGCTGAGGAAGTGTCAATTCCCAGCTCTGATCAGCATGCCAATTATACATATCTATATTTATGTGTATATATATGTGTATGGTTTTGGTATTTTTTTCCAAAGATGATCAAAGTTCAGGACTAACTGCAATGTCTGTTACTCCTGGGAAGCAGAGGAAGTGTTCTCTGGGGAGCACACAGCCAGTGTGTCAGTTATGTACTGAACAGACTGAATGTCTGTTCATTACCAGCATCCCAGAGTGGTTGACCTGAGGATTAAATGCACAGCAGTGGGGCTATGTAGGGCTATAGGAAAGTCACTGGGACTGATGCACTGCTGGCAATTGGAAAGCTCGGTGTGAGAAAGGCTATGGTGCCTTGCAGAGAAATGACACAAAAATAAAGCAGAGAGCACCAATCTGGAAGAGTTGCCCCCAGCTGAGCATCCTTTGGTTGCTCACACTGGTAATTTGGGCGAGCCATCAACATTGCACCAAGGCACTGCCAAGACCTCGTGCCATGGGATTAGGACATGTCTGCGTTTCCCTTTTCTTCCATATTTGCAAAGGCAAAAGGGACGTGCAGCCTCATGAGCTGCATCCCACACCCTTCAATCCAGCACTGCAAATCACCAGGGCCGACCACAAGCCCCCAGTACTCCACCCCACAGCCCCACAGGTCGCTCCTGAAGCCCCACATCGTAACATCAGCTCATCCCTGACCTGCTGGCTCCCTTCCCCATCCCAAAAGGCGAGGGCTGAGGCATCCCACCCAGCACTTTGATGCACCCGCAGGGACAGCTGGGCTGTGCCACAATCCCCTCGGCCCTTTGGGCTAAGCCAGCGTTTTAAAATAGTCCCCCCCAGCCCAACGGTGACAACTGCACAATTATTTTAGATGCTGTTTACGGACCCGCGGCGTAACCGGAGCCCACGGGTGGCACGGAGGAATGGGAGGTGGTGGGTGAAGAGGGCTGGGGGTGAGAGGAGCAGTGAGTGGTTTTCAGCCTAATTAGCAGCCCCTTGGCTCCCACAAGGCAGCTGAGGAGGGTGGAAAACCCGTTCATATGTGCAGAAAGTCACAGGTTTTCTCCTCTTCGGTGGTTGAGCTGTCCCTCGGCTTTCGAAATGCACCTATTATTAATTGTTATTTATTTGTAACCTTTCAGATTTGGAACAAAATTATCCCGTTCCATCCACACTGAAGTCATCTTTGGTAAACCTGTGAGTAAGCCAGAATCTGCCAGCAGGTGCTGTTTCCTATCAGAAAAGATAGGTGACTCGATCTGAGATTCGCCGTGAAGCAACAGCAGACCCCAAAAAGGGACTCAGCCTCCACCCTCACTGCTGCCTGGGGCGCATGGCTGGGCAGCAAACCGCAGCTGTGGCACGGCTGCAGGTGGGCGTGCTGCTTCAATCCCCCTCATTGCGGGATGCTTTCAGCCTTTCCCATCCGTTTCAGGGCTGAGCGTGTGGCCGCATCACCTCCGTACTGGGACAGATGGGGATGGAAGCTGCGCGATCCCCATCGTGCTTCAGTTTCCACATCACCAAAAGAGAGGCGCGGGATGCCCGGCCCTGTAAACCTCCCTGCGGAGGAGAGAGGGCTGCGATAAAGGGACGGGAAGGCTCGGGGCCGGCTGTGCGGTGGGAAAGCAGCGTCTCTCGGAGCCGCTCCGCGCAGCCCCAGCACCACCTGGCGGCCCCGCAGCGCCCCGGGTGTCTGCGAGCGGAGCGGCTCGGGATGGCATTCCTCCCTCTGCCACCGAGATGTGCCCTTGCTCCACGCAAAACCCTCCGGGAGGATCTATTTATTTTATTCTTTCGTTGTTTTATTACTTATTTTATCCTCTCTCGCCTTATTTTGTTTCATTTTTATCCACTGTTCCCATTTCCACAGGCTTTCCCCCAGCTCTGTACTCCCTTCTCTCAGCCTCCGTCCCCTTTCTGCATTTCCCCCGCTGTTTTCTTGCTATCCACCTTCACTTTCCCTTACATTCCTCTTGTCTGACTGCACAGTTTCGTTTTTAATGATTTTTTCCCTGTCCCTTATTAATGGCTTTTGCCTTCCCAAGCACTATGCAGCGCTGGTGTCCTGCTGGATGGATGCAGTTGGAATTGCAGCACGGCTGAGCTCTCTCTATTTTTATTCAGTCTGATTTTATCTGTTTTTACCCACCCAGGGGCTCAGGTCTGTTCATGGGGGCTATCCTAGAAATCTTTGTGGGTTTTTGCTTCATTTTGGCCAGGTTGTGCCCCAAAGTGATCCCTTCCCTGTGCACTTTTGGTCTGGCTGTGTGGTGCAGCAGATGTGCCCTATGGGATGGATTCTTTTTCTCACCTTGCCATCTACCTTAGGACAGGAGCCTTGAGCAAGAGCTGAAGGATTTCTTATTTCTTACCTTTATCTACCAGCCTGCTTTCATGGCTGTGCCGTGCAGCTCATCAGCCTGCTGTCCTGCCCCCTGAAATCACAGCTCACCTTCAGGCTGCCATCCTTACCTTGCAGAAATGAGGAACTCATTTCCTGATTGTGACGCTCCATCATTTCCCCCATTTCCCTCAGCAATTAATTCTGAGCTCTATCCAAGTGATGCTACACATCCTAGAATAGGAATGGTGAATTGGTGCCAGGGCTGATTTCACGTCAAGGGTTTGGGCATGCTGCCATTTGGGACGGAGCCTGGTTTGTGTCTGCAGCCCATGGTGAGCCCTGAGCCCACCCTGGTGGCAGCCCCACGCTCACAGCTTTGGAGAGCAGAATGCAGATGCATGCTAGGCAAGGTGCAGCCTATGTGTTGTTTCAAGGATGGTGGAGGAAACAACCTCCAGCAGAAGCATAGCTATAAATCAGAGATTATTTTGTGTGTGTGTGTGTTTTGTTGGGAAATGTTTGCTTTGGATCATGTGAGCACTGCTGAGGTTAAACATGCACACATTCAGCCTAACTGCCAGCTCCGGGATGGTGTTTGCTGCAGTAAATACACACAGAGAGGTTTCCTATTTCCCCACCCCATGGGCTCC
This sequence comes from Perdix hodgsoniae, assembly GCA_035772895.1. NCBI lineage: Eukaryota > Metazoa > Chordata > Aves > Galliformes > Phasianidae > Perdix > Perdix hodgsoniae. The sequence continues at coordinate 4,792,215 of JAPSGF010000047.1, read as the reverse complement.
ATGGTTTCGTTCTGCAAATATTTCACAGTGCAAGTTTCCTGCTAGATAAGCACCAGCAACAACAGGCAACAGAGCCTGGGCTGAGGGCAAACTTCAATTTCAACATCAGGGCTCTGCCTGAGCAGCTCAGCTCTGCGACAGCAGGAGCCACAGCAGCTTGGATTTCCATCATTGATGAAAGGGCAACCCCACATTCTTGGTGCTTTGTTGACATTTGTAGACATCCCACGGCTTTCTTTCCATAAACTTCCTCAGGAGAGGCAGCCCCTCCCCATAGAGAAAGAATTATTCCCATTTCCAGGCCCTCCATCACTTATTGCTTACCTTTAGGTTTAGGGGTGAACCTAAAGACTCAATGGTTGGACTTGGTGACCCTTTCCAACCTTAAGGATTCTGTGGTTCTGTTTAGGGACACAATCAGTGAACACGATGGGGAGGGGCTGGGGTTGGACTTTGTGATCTTACAAAGTCTTTTCCAACCTTAATGACTCTATGATTTCATGACATTAATGAACCGGCTTAATGGTGGAGCTGCAGAAGTGGAGAAGAGGAGAAGAGGAGCGGAATGCCTCAGTGCTGCAACCCAACCGCAGCGCTGCAGAACGAGATGCTGCCACAGTCAGCATGGAGCAGATGCCTGCAGGGTGCTTCCTTCCTCCCCCTGCTCAGCAGCTCTCAGAGCGAAGAGGAACAAGCAGGGCAATGTTTTAACAAGAAATCACCCAATTAAGCAACACTGTGAGCAAATTGCTTTGATTTTAATAAATGCCCCTCTTCTTGAATGCTGAGGTGGGCAGCCAGGCAGAGCTCTGAGCCGTGAAGTCGTTTACAGAGCTTCCAGACAGTAAAACTCAGCCTTCTCCCTACAAATTCCCTGCTGCAGGTGTATGTGCTCTGCGTGATGTAAGAATCTGTGCTGCCCCATAAAAGTGAGTTAAGCTGAGGGCTGGCAGGATTTTAGCACAGGAGGCTCTGTCAGTGCTTCTGTTACAAATAGTGATAATAACGCTTACCTCCCTCCCCAGGGTGTTGTGGGGGTTAATTATTTAACATTTGTAAAGCACTCGCAGGGCTGGAGATGAAAGTGGGAAGTATTATTAAGAATAAACTACGTTTTGTAGGAGGTCTGGTCAGAAAATTGCATTCGGAGTTGAAATATGGGTTATGATCATGGGTCCCTGGAGAAGCATCTATCACAGCCTGGGGTGCGTGGGAAAGGAACAAACAGAGAAAATGAAGATGTTTGGCGACTCCCTTCACTGTTGCAGCATTGGGGGGGGGTGGGGATGATGCCCTGTGCCCCTGCTCTCTGCACAGGGTGGGTGATGCAAGAACCTGGAGAACGATATTTGGTTGTTGAGGTGATTAAATACCTAAAGGTTTGAGGTTAAGGATTCTGCATAAAGCTTTACCATGGCCAGACAGCATTGCTCGTTGAGTCGGGAAGGTTCTGAAGGGAGAAAACTCCAGACGAGCTGCTCAGTGTGCCCTGAGGTGTGGGGCTTTGGTGTGCCCGGCCCCTGGCTGCAGGTAGGTGGGGAGGTGCTTGAGGCGGAGCACAGCTCACCTGGGCGAGGTGCAGCAGCAGCTGGCAGGTAATGTGGGGCTCTGTGGGCAGGGGTTGTGTGTTGGGCAGGGGTGGGATGGTGATGGATGGGATGAAGTGGATGAGATGGGATGGGGTGGGTGACCACCCCCGTGCCTTCAGTATTGCACTGCAAATTCTGTAGCAGGGAGGGAAAGGAGCCCACCTGGTTGTCCAAAGGGTCCATGAGTGGGTTTGGGGTGGTGGACCATGAAATTTGGTGTTTGGGTTGAGTCCGTAAGGAGTGAAGGGTGTGGATAGGTGAGGAAGGAGGTGCTCTCCACGGAGAGAGAGTGGGGGTGTGGGGGGGTTCTGCCTGCCCCGCTGCTGGGGTGTCCCACCAGCATGTCCCAGCAGTGGTGGGGGCCATGGGATGGGGAGGACAGGGACTCACCAGGCTGCACACAGCAGTGGGACATGACGGGTGGCAGGCAGCAACACTGGGCAAGGAGGAAGTTGGAAACGCAGTGCAGCGCATGGGGCTCAAATGCAGTGGAGGGGAGGAGGGCTGCTCAGGACAGGGGTCCCCATGAGCCCCCCCTGCACCTCGTGGGGCTGCCTGCGGGGAGCCCTCCCCACCGCCGGCTCTGCTCCTAGCAGAGTTACACACAAAGGCTCTGTCTGACAGCTGGGCTGAAATCACCCTATGTGCACCGAAGCAGAAAGCCTTCCCCCACCCTCCTCTCCCTGCGGAATTGCCCAGAAATTCCTCTTTCCAAGCCTGAAAGTGAGGAGGGAATGAGTCCTTCAGTGCCCTTCTCCAAGGCTGGTGCCTCCCCCGGCAAGGCTCTATTCTGAGAAGGTTTCTTCCTCCTTCCTACCAGCTGGAAACCAACAGCATTTCAGTTTTGCAGTGCAGCCCCAGGTGCCCAATAAGCCAAGGAGCACAGGTGTGGGAGTTTTAGGTGAATAATTGCTTCTGCCTTGAGTATATCAGAATTGAAATGGTTTCTTAAATAGTTTGGTATATAAAGGTTTTTCCTTGAGGCTTGACAAAGGCAGCCCTGTGCTATTGGGTCACGGCGTGGGTCTGCCCAAAAACAGCTCCAGGTGCAGCAAAGGGAAAATGCTGCTTGTGGGGCTGGGGACCTCTCCAGGTAAATGGCAGGGAGGAAGGAGCAGGGAGCAGGGAGCAGTCAGGGGTAAATTGGAACAGGGGTGTTCCAGAGCTGTGGGGATGTGGCACTGAGGCGTTGGCACAGTGGGGTGAGGTTGGATTGGGGATCTGAGAGTTCTTTTCCGTCCTTACTAGCTGTATGAGACTGCAGAAGCAGCAGCTTTGGGATGATTTCAGGACAGATTATTGTCTCGGCTTCTGCCAGTGGTGACTTTGTGGCACTTCTGGTGGCAGCAGTTTGGGGTTTGAGTCGCAGTGGGAGCGCAGCCCTGTGCCGGCTGAGTCCCATGGCAACCAGCACCTTGAAAAAGCTCTCCAAGCTCTCAGGCAAAATGCAGAAGAAAAATGGCTCTTAAGATAGCAACACGTGTTTCCCAAAAGAGGTCATTTTTGAAGTCAGACCCCGTTTCCTTAAAACCACAAATAAACAAATGCACATCGTAAAGAGAAGCAAAAGGATGACAAAGCGCCCGCCCTGAGCGTCTGTCATTAAGGTGGCTTTGGGTAATTTGTTTTATTGCTCAGCTTTCTCTGCCAGGCTGGGGGATGGTCACTGCTTTGTGGCCACGGGCTCACGTCCTTCCTTCTGATGGAGTAAAAGCAGGTTCTGTTTATGATGATGATTTTCAACCTAAGAGGAAAACCCCTATGTATCTTCTGTGAGCAGAAAGCTGCAGATGCAGCTGGGCTTGTAGGTGTTACTAACAGATAATAACATGATGGTTCCATGTCACTGGTGCGGGTGCAGGCAGAAATACAAGAAAAAAAACGATGATAATGGGATGAAATGGCTCAGTGGGGCTTTAGGCTGACATGAATGCATCAGGGGTCTGGCTCCTGGGGGAGTGCTGGAAGTGCTGCTCACACCAGAAGCAGCGCTGAGCTGCTTGGACAGATGGGGGATGTGAGACAGGATTGCTCCTATTTGTGCCACTTTTGCAGTTTTTTCACCTGCAGAGATGTCGTTATCTCACTTCCACGGCTGCTCCTCCAGACACCCACTGAAACCTCCTGCACTCTCAGAATCAGCAACAGGAGGCCAGGACCTTCCCAAGAAGGTCTGGATTAGCCGCGTTATTCCCAGACGTGGCACCCAGAGGCATTTCCAGCTGGGATCCAGGCGGAACTCAGCTTTTTTTGCAAGCAAAGCCGTTTCTCTTCATCCCTGAGTCAGCTCTCCCACGGGGGCTGCTGCTGTCACACCAACACCGCAGGTCCTGCAGAGAGAGAGCAGCTCTGAGCTGTCTGATTTGTGGAGGCTGAAGGGCAGAGTTAATTGCACGGGTGATGGCTGTGAGCTGTTTCCAGTCGCGAACTTTAGAACGTAATTTCCAAACTGGCGACACGGAAGCAGCGCCCTGAACGAGTCATTATTGATGCGCTAATCAAACCTGTGCAAGGAAAAAGAAAGAAAGAGAGAGAGAGAGAGAGAGAGAGAAGTAAAGCAAATAAGGCAAAAGCTATGGCCCCAGGATTTGGCTGGAAAGAAATGGCACAGCCTCACATCAGGGAGGTGAGAGGAGGAAGCAAAGCCTGGTGGGCTCCTTGCCATCCTCCCGGATGCATTCCTGGGTGATTTGGTGCATTAGCTTTAAGACAAAAAGAAGCCAACTCCTCTGGGAGGCGATAAGAGCAGAGGAAACAGTAAATCATTAAGCCAGCTCGGTGTAATGAACAGGCAGGGGGACAAAGTGCATTCATTAGGAGGGATGCGGGTGTGTTGTTGAGCAGATCAGACAAGTGGGAGCATTGCAAAGTCGCGCCTTGCAGGGATGCCCGGTGTCAGTGCTCACAAATGGTGGTGGCAACGGCAGCTGCAGCTCCAGCTTTTGGATGTTGGGTTTATTCCTGTTTGAAGGACCGCACCACCCCTCCGCATGTGGAGCTGCATGGGTAGACAGGAGCTGCTCAGAGCTGAAATCAGAATTGCTGGCTTTCCTTCATCCTATGAGTGGGTTGTGCATTTAACACAGAAAATGACCTTTCAGTTTCTCCACTTCGAAGACCATCAGGTCCTATGAACACCAGCTGAAATATAACTGCAGGAGATGGTTTCTGAAGTTATATATTTGACACAGAGTAGAGCGCTACGACATCATGATCACAACATTTGCTGCAGGAGTGCCTTGCTGTGTTGCTTCTCAGGGGTTTGCTGTGCTTTTTCTCATTGCTTGGATTCCCCTGCACGTACACCGTGTGGCTCATTTCTCACTACAACACACACATTCAGCTGTGCTTGGCCCAAAGCGGGTGCTCCCTTTGTTGCAGGGTACAGGTAGATGCTCTGATTGCAGGTTTGTCTCCTTGAAAGGACCAAAGAGCCCATTGTGTTTACCTGCTGGACTGTGCCAGCAGAGCTGGTAAGCAGCGCCTTGCTTTGATATTGTGTTTAATCATCCAGTGTGCCCATTGTCCATAAATCTCTGCTTCTAAGTCACAAAATAAGGCAGAGCCTTGCAGCACTGCTAAAACCTTCCTGCAAAGCTGCTATCAAATACAGCAGGAAAAAAATTATTTTAAGCACAGCATCATCTCCCTAGCATTAAGTTCCTCTATTTTTGGCATGAAATGTTGCAGATGAAGGCTCCTGCAGCACCAGCCTGGTAGAAGGGGCATTGTGGCATGCAGGCAGCTGCGTGCACAGGGCAGTGTTTGCAGCAGAAGCAATGTTTGCCCCAAAATATGCCCTCACCATTGCAGTGGGCTGTGTCTGTGCTGGCTCCTGTTGGCGCAGCTCAGAGCCTTAAGGGACGGAGGAGGGATTGCTCAGCATCACCAGCACAGCCTTTGCTATCAATTAAAATCTCCTAATTGACCAGCCCGACACAGCCGACCTGTACCCGTGCCAAGGCAGGCCCCCAAACATATGCTTGAGCCCACATCAAAGAGCTAATCGTTTCTCCACCTAATTAAACAAACCAGCAAATGGCAAGCAGGAGCCGGCTGGGTTTTAATTGCTGTGATTCTCCTAGGAAACGGGTCCCTCTGCTCCTGCAGCCCTGCACTGTGCTGGCACTGAGGGCTGAGCTGAGCTCTGCTGGGAGCCCCACTGCCTGGTGATGCTCAGGGGGGACGCTGGTGCAGCTGGTTTGGGTTGGGGGGCATTTCTAAAGCTTTGTTTTTCACCAAACCCTATGGTTTGGTGCGTTTGGGTTGAAGCAATTCCAGGAATTTAAAGCATTTTTACTCGTAGCACAGCACTCCTGTGGCTGTTCAAATCCTTCTGTATGTGCTAAACAACCCAAGCGATGTTTATTTGCAGCAGACCTCCCAGTTCTCTCCATGTGTTGGCCCTCCTGCCCAGTCCCAGCTCTGCAGGGGCTACTCTTGCTCAAAAAGGGAGGGACAACCCCAAGGTTCAAGCAGGGATGCCAGAGGTTGCAGCAGGAACAGAGCCCCTGCTAGAGCAGCCTGGGCTCTGGTGCTTCCAGTCCTCCCCAAAAGGTGAAAGAAACAAAGCTTTTGTTTTTCCCCACAGCATCACACCACATACCAACGTGATTTGTGTAATGGTAGTGTTTTTCTTTGCCTTCTAGGACGTGTCAGCATGGCAAACTTCAAGGGCCATGCACTTCCAGGCAGTTTCTTCCTGGTCTTTGGGCTCTGGTGGTCTGTGAAATACCCACTGAGGTACCTCAGCCAGAAAGCAAGCAAGAAGTCCCAAAATAATTACTGCTTCCAGCGCGTGGATGCCATTGAAGGAGGAGTTAAAATCACCTTTGCTCTAATAGGTAAGGGCTATGCTGAGTTGGCAATGCCAACAGCTTCTCATCCTGTTGTAACAACCGTTGTGGAGTCCTCACTCCAGAGAAACAGGTCCAGATGTGGAAGGATGCATCTCCTTGATGCTCATCTTGCGTTGAGAGACCAAATCTCCCATCCCTTCCCAAAGCTGAGCTACCATTAAGGCAGCCAGTCCTGACCCAAGCCAGTGGCTGTTGCCTTCAGAAACCCCCCACAGCAACCAGCAGCATCAAACCATCGTTGCGTATAAGCCATGATCTTGTATGCCCACGCAGGGATGCTGGCAGAACAGTTTGTCCCCGACGGGCCCCATTTGTACCTCTACAGCGGGGAGAAACGTGACTGGGTGAAGCTGATGAACTGGCAGCACACCACCATGTACCTCTTCTACGGCCTCTCCGGGGTGGTGGACATCTTCACCTACGTCTGCACCACGGTGCCGCGGGGTCTGGACCGCCTGATGCTGTCCGTGGCTGTGTTTGTTGAAGGTCAGTGGGAGATAGGAAGGATCTTGTTGGGCGAGTCACGGTGAGAACAAAATTTGGCAGACTGAGATATCGCCCTGGACATCTCTGAAGACAGGACAGGTCTGATATATTATCAACGGACTGTCTGCTGCAAGATGAGAAATATAGGCATTGATGCATCCCGGCTCTCCTGGTTTGGGGTTTCTGGTGTGACAGCAGGCTGAATTTCCTTGTTATGATGAATTGCTGGTGGATACCCCATCTATCTTACATCCACCGAGCTGTTTGCATGCCCCATGCTCCCCCCAAGGGCCATTAATTGTGCTGCAGGCATCTCTCTCTCATCTGCTTGCATTGCAAGTGGCAAATTGAAGTGACTTATTCCGGCTTCAGCACATCGTGAATATCATTATGTCTTCAGACTGTCTTGCATATTGTGAGCCTGGATTTCAGACCTCTTGGCTCACGCAGGGCAGGAAGAAGACACTAGGAAATGAAGTTCTCGCTTACATTAGTGAGAAATATTGGTGGCAGGTGGGTGGTTGGACTAGATGATCGTAGAAGTCTTTTCCAACCTTGGTGATTCTATGATTCTGATATTTTCTTTTCCCTTATCTCAGCTGTGTTTGAAGCACAGCATGGGCAGCTCAGCAGGCAATGTTTAGCGTGTCAGAAAAGGGAATCACAGGATCATAGGATATCCTGAGTTGGAAGAGACCCATAAGGATCCGTGAGTCCAACTCAGTGTACCCAGGAAACATATCTCAGAGGAGACCCAGGTGCTCCCTGTGGCCACACCACTCATGTGACATTAAGAAATGATTTCACTTCCACATCCTCCTAGATTGCTAATTTGATATCAATGAAGGGCTCACTTTTCCCATCTGATAAAGCTCCCTGAGTGCTGGTGGGACGTGATTTACTCGCAGCGGTGGTGGTCAGTATGGTTGATGCTACCTTAAGCATGGTGCTTGTTTTGGCAGGCTGTCTCTTTTATTACCACGTCCTTCACCGCCCCATGCTGGATCAGCACATCCACTCCCTGCTGCTCATCGCCATATTTTCGGGGGCCTGCAGCACCATGCTGGAGGTCTTCCTCAGGGACAACATCGTGCTGGAGATGTTCAGAGCCGGCGTCACCATCGTCCAGGGAACGTGGTTCTGGCAGGTCAGGGCTGGCTCCTCCTGTGCCACGTGAAGAGGAGAAGGAGCCATACATCACGTCTCAATCGCGTGTCTCTAAAGAATAATTTTGCAAGGCTCCTTCATAAATAGATCGTAACCCAGAGTGAAAATTTACTCATCGCAGGTCATCTCTGATGGCTGCTCTGGCTGAGATGGCTGTTTGTCTTGGCTTATTGCTTCTCTGGGGGGAAAGGCGAGTGCTCACAGTAAGCAAGAGGCGTTCTGCAGTATCTGACAACCAAGTCCTAATTGCTTAATGTGTCTAATGCACCCTGCAGCACTCCCTGTGGCTCAGTGGAAAGATGCAATCCCCACCAAGCAGTCAAATGGCTGAGTGAAAGCACGGCCACCTGCTCGCTTTGGTGGTGGAGATGCAAAGAGATCAGTTAGAGAGAACTGCTCCCAAAACTCAGCTGCCAGCAATAAATGTGAGCTCTCCTCCTCTGCCTCAGCCCCAGAACTGATGTGGTAACTCAGAGCAGCCTTTATCCAGGGATGTGAAACACCAAAGGCACTGCACAGCTGCCTAGGGAGTGGTGGGGTCCCTGGGGGGGGGGGGTCCATAGCCGTAGGGATGTGGCACTGAGGGATGTGGGCAGTGGGCACAGCTGGGGTTGGGGATCTCAGCCGTCTTGTCTGACCTTAATGGTTCTATGATTTTATGGTTCTATGATCCTATGACATTGATTTTCCCCCAAGCTAACAAAGTTCTCATCCCACCCAGGTCGGGGTCGTGCTGTTCCAGCCGTGGGGAGGTCCCATGTGGGATGAGAGCGACCACAGCAACATCATGTTCCTCACCATGTGCTTCTTCTGGCACTGGGCGGCCGCAGTGGTCATCCTGGCTGTGAATTACAGCATTGCTTACAGGTACTGCTGGGGCTGGGGCTTGGGAGGAGCAGGGCTGGGGTGAGGTGTGCAGTGAGCAGCTGGTCTTGGTGCGCAAAGCCACAGCTGGATCCACAGCCTGAACCTGCTGCAGGTTTCAGAGCACATCAACAAATGTATGCTTTGTTTGTTGAATGCACAGAATGCAAAATAGGGGCAGCAAGAGGCACAGGCACTGAGCAGGGAGAAGGCAAGCAAGCACGACCCCGAGCTGCTCTGCAAGCTGTGCACTGTTGCTGCTCTGCACCGGGTGCTGGCTGACACCTGAAAGTCAGCATTTAATTCAATAGAAAAACCAAAGCTTTCCCATCACCACCCAACTCCTGCCCTGTCTTTGTCCCCTCCCTCACAAGGATTTTGATGCATTTGACCTTTCTTGAGCTGTTAACAAGAACGCCCGATTTTTAGGACCTCTATAGGAGTTTGTCTCCTTCTGTGTGTGTGCTTTGCCAAACGTTTGGGGTTTGGCTGTCAGTGATGCCTTGCCCCGTGTGTTGCAGCTGCATGCAGCGGTGTGTGAGAGGCAGTGGAGAGCCCTACATCAGCCTGGGGGTCCGGAAGCAGAAGGGTGATATGGGCTCCCAGGCTGCATTCCTGAATGGATCAGATGAAGAGTGAGGAGGATGCAACCTCCCCCTGCAAACTGGAGAAGAATCAGCTTTCCAGAAGAAAAAATACAAACAAAACCTAACAAAATATCTGGGGAGAGCAGAGAGGGGCTGCCCTCGTGCTGTTTGGAATCCTATTGTGTGCATGGTATCCTCTGCCCTCTGTTGTACCCAGATACACCAGTTCTGACACAAGCACTGATTGCAGTGATTTTAGCAATAAAATGAAGCACAGAAATTGACTGTTAAGACAGATCCATAGGGATGGATGGCATCCTTTGGCCTTCCCAAATCTCCCAACCTGCTATGCTGCAAGGCAGGGAAGCTCCATGCTGGGGTCAGGTTCTCCAACACCTCCACTCCACAGCATCATCCCAAGGAGGGAGATCGAAGGAGCAATATGAAATTACATCAGATTTGCAACACCACAGCTTCATCGTACACAAGAGGAATTTTATTGCCAAAGCTGTGAACTGATGACATTTTAAGAACGGTTTTCTATTCACTAAAAATTCTTAAAGAGGGAATAAATGTGAAGCAAAAAATTCTTTCAGTCTGATCAGTTATGGTGTAACAGTGGCTCTCAGACCTGCGGAGCCCTGTGAGACGCGTGGCTGAGCACCAGGACCCAGCAAACAGCCCTGATTTCCATAAGCAAATCCCCCACAGCTGGGAAAGTGTGATGAAATGGGTGCACGTTGTGCCCCAGCCCACCTGTGCCGGATAATTCCTGGCAAAAAGGTCACTTCCCTGGTAAAAGGAGAGCAGACGCTCAGCCTTCCTGGGTTTCCAGCCTTTGGAAGGTTTGTTTCGTAGTGCTCATTTTCAGGAGGCTCAAATGGGCTCAGTGCAAAGGGAATTCAGCAGCAGAGCAATTCACTTCTGCAGATCTGTCCGATTAACGCCACACGGTGAAGTGCCATGAATTGTACCTGGAGTGTACCAGCAGATGCTCATTCTGCTGTGGTTGGGGGCAGCCTTCCCCAAGGCACGCAGTCCTCCTCTCTGCTGCGATACGAGACCCAGGGATGGCAAGCAGGAGGAGTTCTTGGAGCTCTATTCTGACATTACCGATTCTGTGATTCTCCAGCAGCGCCGCGCAGCCAGCAGCTCCTCGCCCACAGAGCGAACCTCGCTGCAGGGCGGCACACCGAGCACCTCGGGGGCGTTAGGGGGGCAGAAAGCAAACCTCAACGGGCAGCAAAAGCAGCTCGGTGCGATGCAGGGAACAGAAAAGCCAACACCTCTCTTTCCACCCCACGGCCACACGAGGGCAGAGCTGCGAGGAGCTGCGGGCGGGGGGCACCTTGGGCATCGTCCTCCCCCCCAGTGAGGGGATACCGATGGAAGCCGACCCCCTCCTCCACCCCCTAAACATCCCCTCGTCCCCACCTCACCAAACCCTTTTCCTCTCCGTAGCTGGAACAGCTCTGTCTGCCTCATTAACTCCCGGCCCCACAAACGTCCTCCGGTGCGGTGCTCGTTAATTTGTTTCCCTGCTCGGGAATGTGTTCTTTTCCGAGGTGTGAAGGTCAGCAAAGGAGGAGAGAGGCAGGCTGTGAGTGTACAGAAAACACAGGAGGAGCGTGGTTTGGGGGGGGGGGAGAGAGAGAATTAACAACTCGTGTTTTAGCTGTTCGTAAATAGCTGAGGTACCCAAAGAAGGGTGCGAATTGTTCTGGGTGCCCGGAGCACAATAAGTGCTCCAGAGATGGTTTATTATACATCAGGCACATACAAAAGCCATCCTCACATTTATTTCTTACGTGACAGACATTCCAGAACAGTTCTAAATGATATATATTGCTTTTAACACAGCCTTGCTTTCGTCCTATAGGATCCCATATAGCACAGGGAGCCGTGTAAATTGAATTATCCATTAGCATCTTGAAACTTGGTGCTGGGCACAGTGTTGGTGCAGCTGGAGTGGGGGGCCTCTGGAGGGCTGTATTGCCTGGGGTTGGTTTGGGGCAGTTTGGTTTTTGCTGTCGGTGCTCCTGGATGGCACCGGTTGGGGCACAGGGATGCTGATGTCCCCACAATAGGAAATCTGCTCGTTCAAGGCAGGAAAGAGCTGCAGGTGCTCTATCTAGCCCCATTGCTTCAGCATGCCAGGAGAACAAGGAACATCACCCCAGAGCACCAAGCATCCTACACCTCGCTGTCTTCCTATCCACCAGCCTCATCCTGTGCTTTCCACCAGAGATAGGATCTACCACTGCCACTCTCTGTGGCTGCTTTTATGCAAAGCTGAAGGGACGGCGTAGGATGCAGCACAAGCCCAGCCTGTGCTTCTACCACCTGCTTCACCTCCCTTGTTGCCTGTTTATGAAAGCCTGTCTTAGCATTCGTCATAATAATAATAATACTTTGCACTTCCCTAACAACCATCCATCTGCAGAGCCCGAGCTGCTGGCAAACCTTTAATTAGATCGTGCCTCCCACCACCCCCAGGAAGCAGGCAAACATTATCACATTTTTTCATTAGCACTGAGGCCGGTGATGAACCTTCAGGGAGAGGATGTTGCAGTTACAGCCAAGAAAAGAAGAAATAATTAAAAATGAAATGGAGTTCCGTTTGCTGTTTAGCTTGAGAACATCAGGGCTGGAGCCCAGGGAGGGCAGGCATTGCTGGGACCATCCCATAATACTCCCCTCTGCCCCAGCAGTCTGCAGCTGGGGAGCTGTAGGTGCAGCTCACTGAGCTCAGCCCTTCATGCAGTGATTTCAGCACACAGTGTGGTTGATCCTCCACGAGTCTGGGGGCTGCTGTCGTTTATCCCACCTTATGGTCAGCACTTACCCTCACTTTTCACTATAGGGATTGTTTCAATGGCTAGATCCCCTTTTCCCCAAGCATTTCATACCCTGGCTCTCCCCAAGGACTCTCACAAACAGACAGGTAAGCACTTGATTACCATTTGCCCTTTCTATGAGACCTTTCTCTGCTTGCTGTGCTCCTGCTGGCTCTTTAAGCTCTCTTTCAAAAGGCACCTTCAGCTCCCAGCAGCTGTGCCTTGTTTTCTCCCCTCTCCCTCCAGCTGTGGCCTCCCACTGCTGGAATTATTTTGTTCCTTCTGTTTGCCACCAGCTTTGAGATTAGCTGTTTTTTGGGGGGATGTTGCTTTGTAGGGCTGGGCGAGGAAAGAAAGGAAGGCAAGGAAGGCAGAAAGGGGAGCTGAGTTACACAGAGTGCTGATGCTCTCTGCCAGAAACCTGGGTGCTCTGTTATTTTCAGGGAGGGTCTGTAAGGAGAGCTGCTATGGGGACTTAAGGAGAGCACTTGTACTCTGCAAGGTGCTGCAGCCCCGGTTTGGTGATGCTGCACGTTCTGGCATCCCCTCTAAGCTGAAGGCTCCTGTTGCAGCATGTTCAGCTCCCCTTCTGCCAGTGCAGAATGATGAGCAGCACCTGTGGGTGAAAGCACTGCGTTCCTGTCCCCATGTGCATTTCCCCACCCTGCCAACACTGAGCTTCCTCCCGCTGGATGGAGCTTTGCACGCTCTGGAGCTGCCTGCAGGAAGGCTGGAGGCCTGCACTGCATGGCAGCACGCCAGCAGCTGCCTGTTTTTCCTCCTTCCTCCTTCTTGCTATTGCTGATATGGAGATAAGTTGTGTAAAAGGGCTCCTGGCTATGGCTCAGTGGCCTTTATGGCTGTGCAGGAGAGCAGCCCTGGGGGAGGCTGCGTGTGTTGTCTCCCCTCCTGCTATTCCAGCCTTAGGGTTTCCCTTGGGTGCTGACTTATGTGTGCCGCTCTTGATGGGGCTGAGCACTGGGCACAGCTTATCCTGCAGCCCAAATGGGGGATTTGGGGGTTCATGGGGCCCTATGATGTGCACCCACATAAGTTGCGACCCAGAGAAATATTGGGTTGCGGCTGCACCGAGTGCTTTTTGTTGCCTACATCTGCTCCTTGGGCAGGGCTCATTGCCTTTGGACCAGGAACTCAGTGATTTGAAAGGAGATGGGGATGCTGTGGGGTCACAGTGTCTGTTTACCTCGAGGCACTTCATGCATTGCTCATCCGTGCAGCTGGTGAGGTGAGAAGGCTGGATGTGCTGGGATTACTTTGCATGTTGGTACGGTTTGTGTCTGCAGATGCTTAACACTGGGCAGCACTGAGTGTCAGACAAGAAAAAAAGGAGCAAAATCAGGCTGCTGTGTGCTGCAGAGTCTGCTTTGGGAGGCAGTGGGGCCAATTCTTCTCCCCCCCTCTTGGTTGCTGTGGGCTAGAGATGGAGCTCACAAGGGCTCTGCTTTGATTTGGGAGCCCCCCTGACCCCAAACTCCTGCTCACAGGCACCTTTCATACAGCATAATCCCTGTATAACCCCATGCAGAGATTACTGTGCCCAGATGAGGGAACTCAGCCCTTCCAGGAGAGCTTGGCCTCGTTGCTGCCACCTCTTCACTGGCTCTTTCCCCAGTCATCCAGAAAATAACATCATAAATACACATGATTACCATGGGACGGGGAATCGGCTGCTCTTCCCAATTTAGTGGCAAACTGTGGGATGCTCCTTGCTGCTGGCAGATCCAGGTGTCCCCTATTGTGAAACCACGGCTGAGTCAGTGCTGCAAGCCAGCCTGCGGGGAGCCCAGCTCCAAACATCCTGTCCGAGGGCCACCTCCCTGCCTCACCTCTGCCTTTATCTGCCCCTTCTGAGTAACAACGTGTCTGGCGAGGGAGAAGGACAGGCAGAAGCTGCAGGTAAAATCTTCTTTTCGCCCATAAAGGGAGGCCAAGCCTGCCATGCATGGTGTGGATGTGGCTCCTGGAGCTTGGGAAGGGCCATGGGGAGCCCAGCTCTGTGATGGTTTTGTGTGATGGTGGCTGCTGCGATGCTGTTGGATGGTGTTGGTACAGCAGCCTCCTGCTGCTCTGCAGCATTAGGGCTTCTCTGGGGATCTCTCAGGTTCTGGGGTCGTGGGGGAGGATTTGCAGGAGGAGAAGGGAGAGGTGGGGATTTCTGCTCAAGAGAGAAGTGGCCACATAGCAGAGGTAGAGGAGGAACTGCAGAGAGGGATGTGTGGGGAAGGCTGTCCAGTGCCCATCGCTCAGCATGGAGGATGCTGGATGCTGCCCAGGACGCTGCCCCTCACACCCGTGGGTACTCACACATCCACTTCTGCTTGGGGCCAAAACCACCCGTGCTGCTGCTTTGCTGATGTGTGATGGAGCTTGAGGGGACAGCCTGGCAGCTGGGCAGAGCTGCAGTCCTGCCCACGCCGGGCAGTCAGCACACCGTGCCCTAAGGAGAGCAGGCAGCTCCCGTATGGCTGCTGCAGGAGAGCACTGCAGCCTGCGAGCTGCAGGGAGAGAAAGACAGCACAGGTAACAGCTCCTGACTGCAGCCATGTTTCACGTCCTCTGACAGGCACAGTAGCTTGCAGGAAAAATAAATAACCCAGCTCTGCACTCTGGGGCTGCGACTCGCCTGGAGCCTCACCAGCTTGTGTGGGAGCGTTTGGGTGCTGGGTTTGGCCTTACTGGGACGTGCTGCACCTCGAATGTGTGAGCTGTGAGAGTGGTTTGTTGCTTGGAAACGTGTCTGGTTTCTCTAAGAAATAGTGGCTGTTCCTTAAAATAAGTTTTTGTTGTTGATTTTTTTTCCTTTCCCTGAGAGGGATGAATTCAAGCCTCTGCTGGACCAAAGGGTTGGGATGGGGAATCTCTACTACATAACAGATAAACCTCTGGTTGTCATTTGGATGCTGGAAGGTCTCTGCTCTCCTCTTCCTCCACGGAAAGCTAACGCTGTGGCTGTGTCCCAATCCAGATGCAGTCCTGACTCCAGCTTCAGGCTGCTGTCATTGCAGTTAGCACCCCTGTAGGACAATGGTAACATTTGGTTATATATCATGCAATTGTGCACCGCTTAAATGTGATTTAAGAGCATTTGTTTTTAGTCACTTCAGCACGTGGATGAGTGTGCAAGGAAGATAAGTGCCCTGGATGGGTGTCCAGGCTATAATCAGCAGGGACACGGTCGCTCCTGGGGCACGATCCACCTCGCCCTACAACTGAGGTACAGCAGAGAACCTGAGCCAACTGCTGGGACGAGGCAGCTCTCATCAACCCTAAGGGCTGTTGAGTCATTTCCCTGCCATGAGGAAACCTTAGCGTGGCGCAAAGAGTCCCAAGCCTTCCCCAGATCACCCATCCTGGGTGATGGATGCCGATGCTCTGGAATCCACAAGCTGCCCCAGCACTGCAGCCCCAGCCTGGCCAGGGATGTCTTCCAGAGCTCTCCCACACCCGAGGCACTTGCCACACCACATCCTACCCTTATTTCCACGGTGCTAATTACTTTCTCGTGTGGGAGGACTTGGAGAACGTGCTGGAGTTGTTCATCCAGCCTCTGCCATTTCCTTTGGTATTTATAAACACGACGAGGATGTATTTGTGATGCAAGGGCCCCCTGATGCAAGTTGGTGTGGCAGCTTTTCTACAGATGAGTAATGCTTTCTTCCACACAAAACCCAGAGGTGAAGAAGGAGCAGAAAGGCTGCGAGGAGGGCAGGAGTGAGGGCTCCTCAGGTGGTAGATGTGTACAGAGAGTGTGGAGAGATGTCTTGCACACGTTTGGCACAGAGATTGTGTGGAATATGCATGAGGCTCTTCTGGGCCCCAGCGCCCACGTTGTCATGGCTCACTGTGAGGCTTTGGCTGATGGGAGCTGCTGGGCACTCCAGCTGGATTCACACCCAGCGATTATCTGGTTGGGAAGGAGCTTATGTTCCGAGGAAATAATTGCCGTGCTGGTTTTTATTAGCAGAAGCATTGTTACGGGACCTCAAAGCACGGAGCTGCCATGTTTTCTTGGGTGTTAACATCGTTTTTTTGTCACGAGGAAGTTGAGACGACTGAAATACAGACACAGAGGTACACATGGTGGCAGCTTCTCCATCAGGCACCTTATCTCTGGCATTCCCTGTTGCAGTGGATGGTGCGGCTCCCCAGGAGGCTGAGCAAGCCCTAGGGGTAACCTGAGTCTGTTTCTCCCTACAGACAGCAGGAGTGATCCCAATGCCGACGAGTTTCCTTGGCAGCGCCCTCCGGGGCACCTTCTTCCTCATCTTTGGTCTCTGGTGGTCGGTGCGATACCCCCTGAAGTATCTCAGAAGGAAAACAAATGCTGAGAACCAGCCAAGCTATGGGCTCCGGCGTGTGGAAGTCTTTGAAGGGGCAGTGAAAGCTTTCTTTGCCCTGGCAGGTGAGGGTTGAGGAGTCCCTGTCCCATCACCTACTACCAGCTCACTGAGGGCTGTCATGGTGGGACGCAGTTGTTGCTGTGTGGGAGCACTTGGGGACAAGCTAGTGGCATGGCCTGCTACCATCCCTATCAATATTGCTGGGTGGATATCACTATGAATTCCCCATCTCAAGGAAACATTTCCAAGTTTGCCCTTTCCTCCATGTGAAAGGAAAATGTGACCTTCCTGCCCTCTTCCTAGGGATCCTGGTGGAGCAGTTTGTCCCCTCTGGTCCCCACATGATGCTGTACAGCCCCAAGACGCACAGCTGGACAGACCTCACGCACTGGCACTACACCACCATGTACCTCTTCTTCCTCCTCTCTGGCATCGTGGATGTGGTCTCACACTCACCACTCAAACTGCCATTGGGTTTAGACCGGCTCTCGCTGTCCGTGGCTCTGTTCATGGAAGGTAAGTGGAGGAGAGCTGGAGGAGGGCTGTGGGAGGGCTGGGGTGCCACCAGCATGCATCAACCAAAAACCCCCAGGCTGTATTTTGGTGTGGTGTGCTCCACGCGCACAAGGGTTTGGAGTTCTCCTGGTGATGAGCAGCTTGCTCTCTCCAGCATCACAAAAATGCACTGACCCTTCTAACACAAAGATGCAAAGCTCTCTGATGCCTTAAGAGCTGCAGGTTCCCATTGCTGGGCTCCTCCTGGCTGGGACACAGGAATGCCCATGGCTCTAGCAGTGCCCCTAAGCTATGGCTTGGTGGTCCCCAAAGCTGAGAGATGCACGGTCCCTGCAGAACAAGGTGATAGCAGTTGGCTGTTTGCTGCTTGACCCTTCCCATCAGGCAGACCTTAGCGAGACCTACAGCATGGCTGTAGTATTTAGATTATTTTTTTTTAATATTTAAAAGTCAGAAACAAATCCCAGAGCGTCCTTTCCTAATGCAGTGTTAATTTTTGTCAGGTTTGCTCTTCTGCTTCCGTAACTATGGTGATGCTGCACTGGACCAGCACCTCCACTCCCTGTTGGCCTTCGCTATTTTTGCTGGAGCCCTCTGTGTCCTCCTGGAGGTGTTTCTCCGAGATCACATCATCCTGGAGTGCCTCAGGACCAGCACATTCCTTCTGCAGGGCTCCTGGCTCTGGCAGGTCAGTGGGAACCCAGCGCTCCTCTCTGAGCTGTGGGCTTCGCCCCAGGAAGGGGCAGGGATGCTGTGACCATAAGGGTGGGAAACCACACTCCTGATTTTCCATTCTTATAACGAGTAATGTTCCAAGTAATGTTTGGGTCCCTTTCCCCAAACTGAGCACCCCGTGTCCCTGCCAGTTTGGCTGATGAGAGCACTGAGGCAGCGTGCTGGGTGTTACTGGGGTTATTTTGTCTCCATCTCATGGCAAGCTGCAGCAGCAAAGGGATCAAAACAGGAGGAAAAGCAATGAATAATCCTAGAATGGCTTAGGTTGGAAGGGACCTTTAAAATCATCAATACACTAAAGCCTGATGCTTCTGCCTAACACCTCTGTCTGTGAGCAGATCGGGTTTGTGCTGTCCCCTCCCTGGGGAGGACCGGGCTGGGACCAGACTGACAGCAGCAATTTCTCATTCCTCACCATGTGCTTCTGCTGGCACTATGCAGGAGCCCTCATCGCCCTGGCAGCCAACGCGGCCGCTTCACGCTGGTATGTGAGCACCTCCAAACCAAAGCCTCTCTGGGAAACCCAACATTGCATCACGAGTTATGAAAATCGTGTGTCTGTGTGGAGCGGGGGCTGCTGGAAGGGAGGGGGAAGGCTGGGTACCACCGGGGTGCTCAGAGTCCTTCCTGATGGGTTGGGATGAGCAAACAGCTCTGCTGCCTGCGTCCTCCTGAGCCGTGTTCCTGTCCCTCCCCACAGCTGCAATGAGTCCTGCCAGCTGCGATTCGGGGACATCGACGTGGAGTTGGACTGCGGCCTGTGCGTCCGCAAGAAGGGCTCTGGTGGGGCACTGCTGCCCGAGGGCGGCACTGAGGAGAAGTGAGGCCTGCAGTGGGCAGTGGCAGCTCCTCCTGCTGTTCTTGAGATGAACTTCTGAGTTCTGTTTGGTTAAACTGGAAGCAGGAGCAGGAGGTTGAGCCCCAAAGATGAGCTGCTCCTGAGTGCTCCCAGCCCCCTCTGACAGCGAGGAGTTTGCTGTCTTCTCAGGACTGGTTTGCTGGCAGGCAATGTGGCTGGTTGGGCTGCCTCTGAACCCGGCAGGAGGGATGCAAACTGCCCCCTGAAGCAGCTCCTGGTGCCTGCTGCTCACTGTGCTGTTAGGAGGGGTTTTGTACAAAGCTTTGCATGCACAGAGTGTACACGGTCCCAAATAAAGTGCTATAACAAACCTCCTTATGGATCTCCTCACTGTGATGCCTTGGGGTTGGAAGCACTGCAAGGTGATGTCTGGCTGCTGGGCTGTTTGGGGGTGAATGGAGCATTGGTTGGGGCTGCTGCAGAGCAGGGGCACACAGCTGCAGCCCTGTGGTTTAGATCAGAAGTGAGAGGCAGTTTTGGAGCAGGCAGTTGAAGCACAAGGATGTGATGTGCCCAGGAGATGGGGTCTTGCTTTTCTCCTAGGTCTCTCACTTGGCTTGCAGCTGGACAGCAAGGAATTGCTTCCTGCCACTGAGAGCAAAACCCAACTGAGAAGTTGTCATTAAACAGGATTAATGAGAGAAGAGAAAGTTCATCGATGGTGCCACGTCCCCTTCCAAGGGCTGGGTGAGATGGCTTAGCCCACACCTCCACAGACCCCACCAGGCCTTAGGGGGGAGCCCACCCTGCCCAGGGCAGTGCCATTCCCAGCCCTGCAAGGTCCCTGCAAATGGTATTCACTGCCCCTGTGGGACCAGAGGCAGGGCCACACAGTTGGCTCATTATGGACCGGCTGCCATTGATGGGAAGCTGAGTGCAGAGGTTATAAACCCGTGTACTGTACTTCGATTGAAAAGAAAGGGAAAAAATCCTTTCCCCTTCCATCAACCAGTGTTGCACTTTCCAGTTTTTTTCTTGTCTTGGTATTACCTGGAGTAGCAGAAATGCTGAGGCACAGCCTGAAGCAGTGATGGGGCACCTGGGGGGAAGGCAGGGCCAGCCCAGGGCAGCTCAGGTGCATGCAATGCACTGAGTGATGGAAGGGCTGCAGCCAGGATCCACCCCTTCCCAGCCCTCATTCTAGGGCTGGCAGGGGAGGTGAGAGCATCTTGTTGTAGATTTCTGCGTACCTGAGGCCTTCTAAAGGTAAGCAGCTTTTTTCCTTTTGTTTCTGTGTATATGGCAGCTGTATTTGAGCATATCCTCACTTGCTGTATCCTAGGACTTTGCTACTTCACTACTGTTGCTGTGCTTTCCATCACATCATAACATTACAACTGAGGAATGTGGAATTGCTCTGAGGTTTTCACTAGTTAAAGTTCAGGTTTTAGTGGATATGTTTCCTTTTCCTTGAAGAAATGCAAATAAGAGCAAATACTTAATGATCCTCATGCCTGCATGCTGAATGAGCTCAGCTCCATGCCCAGAGCGAATGCCAGAGGGTTCCCTTGAGCTGTGCATTCAACATGACCTGTCGCTGAGCTGGGCAATAGCATTGCCTGGTGTTGAGATGTCACTCGTGTTCATTGAGTCAATGGCGCAGAAAGAAAGAAGCAGGTTGGTGTAGCTCTGATTGCATCTGTAGAGCAGTTCCTAAGGAGCTGCAGGTGGAAGTGATTCCCTGCACAGCTTTAGCCCCAAGCTGGAAGGCAGCATAGCTCGGTGACTGGGCAATGGCAGCAGTGAGGAAGTCCTGTGGGTTCTGCTGATGTAGCAGTACGGTTTGGTGCAAACCTCTCTGCAAAGCCCTCATGTTCTGCCTGTGTTTCAGCCCCAGGGAGGCAGCAGTGATGTGGACATACTGTTCCAGGGGGGATTACTGTCCTTATGGTTTGGGGCTCCTGGAATTACCTCTGCCCAAAGCAAAGCCTCCATTTGCATGCTTGCAAGCCATTAATGCCTAACTAAATGACAGCACTGGAGCCAGGAATGAAGGTAATGCCCACGTGTGTTGTTGCTGCTTCCTGTCTGTTAGTGTGAGACTTGGGTTAGTGGCAATGTTCTCTGTTGCACAGTTCATCAGGGACTGAGTGAGCTCTTGTGCTGAGGGAGTGGTGGCTCTCCTGCTTCCCACCTGCAGCATTTGGTTATGAATTGTGAGAATTGTCTCCTAGAACTGAAATTCTTGAGCCTCTAGACCCAAATGCTGCTCTTGAATCATATGCTGAGTCTCAGTGGCACTTGCAGTGGAGTGGTGTTATGGACATAATGTTCTGTTTTCCCCTTGAGCTATTACTATGTGCTGTGTTTGGTGCTGCTGGGCAGCTGCTGCTCCCAGTGCTGCTTTGCAGATCAACTGCAGGCTGGGGAAGAAGTATAGTAAAGGCCAGGCATGGTGATGTGTGGCATAGAATAAATGGTGGTGTTTGTGGGGCATCCTTTGGTATCTAACAGCAGTGCTTGCAGGTTTATGGCTGTTCAGCAAGCAGGCAAGGTGTAATGTGAGCGTTGTTTCGGATAAGAGCAGTTGCCCTGTAAAGCACAGAGCCCAGATATTGTCACAGAGCAGCAGTGTTCCAAATTCCAGCCTGGGTTTTAAACTTAAGCCCAGCAATAGCTGCCTGTTTGGCAGGGCAGGATGAGAAGTGTGCTGTGTTGCTGTTGTTGGGGTAGCTGTGCCGGGGGCTTCTCTGAGAAACACTGGGGGAAAAGAAATCCTTAAATGAGTGCAGCTGAGTGTGGGCTGGGTAACAGAGTGCTTCCCCAAGGGAACCTGGACAGGTAGCTGGGAAGGGCAGTGCAGTGCTGGGGCTGTGAGGGTTGGGGAGTGCCTCAGGAACTGGCAGAATACAAATAGCAAAATGCCAGAAAATGACTTTTATTATTTACTCGTTGCTACTTAAAGGGAGTTCCAAGGCAATCAGTACTCCTCAATGTGCTTAAACAGTCTTTTGTTTCCTGTGCAGGACCCCAGCCAGGGCATGCTGTGAAACCAATGCAAGCTGCAGGCATGAGATACAGCCATCCTCTTCCACCTGCCTGAGCACAGGTACCAAATGGGATTTTACTTTAATTTTTATTTTTTTTCCCCAGGGACATTCAAGAAAAAGGCAACTGGGCATAACAACCTCTTAATTTCTTTTTATTTCCCCTTTCTTTCCCAGGTCAGTTGTGCAGAGGTGAATGGAGCCGTCTGTTTCTCATTGTGTGCAGTGATGGAGACTGTCCTGTCCAGCAGATTGCAATGGATGCATAAAGAAGAGCACAAAGCTGTTGTGTTGGCCCATTATGCTGCAGGTTCACTTGGTGTGACCTTCCCAGGGAACCCTTGCTCTCAGATGTGAGCACAGCACTGGGAGAAGAGCCCAGAGGGAGGGCTGAACCACTCCTGTTGCCATGGAGACAGCAGGGACCAGGAGGATGCTCCAGAGAGAAATCCCAGGTGGAACTGGCTGCCCTGCCCCTCCTGCTCTCAGATGGAGAACAAAGGGATGCTGTGGGAAAGGCATGACAGACAACACAGGCTAAGGCACATTTGCCACAACACTCACAGCCCCATGATGCTGGAAGAGGGGAATCACAAGTCTGGAACACAGGAATAGCCTGGAGTTGTTCCAGTTACAGCTAGCAATCGTGGAAGATGATGTTAAGCTTCCTGGACTGCGCTCATCCTCAGCTCTTAACTCTGTTATCACAGATTCTTTAGCCGCTCTCACTGCCAAGCTTCAGGGCAACCTCCATGGGAGATGGGACCACTTCCCTTAGCCCCAGTGTTTCTTCTTACCTTCAGTCCCATGCCATGCAAAGGCTGCCGTGCAAAGGCTGCCAGATGTGTCGCCCCAGCCCCTTCTTCAGCCTCCAGCCTGCTCTCAGTGAAGGATTGCTGCTGCAAACAGAATGGTCTGAATTGAGCAGCCCTGGCAGACTGCAGATATAGCCCACAGGCCATAGGTTAAGTGCTCCTGTAACAAAGCACAGGTTCCTCATGGGTCACCGGTAAATACAACAGAACTCCAGGCATTTTTAACCTCTTTCTGCAGAACCAAACCCCACGTTAATGCTGAGCAGAGCTGCCCAGCTCACCTGCAGTGATGCTGCTGGCTCTTATGGGACCACTGGGGGAGCTTGAGCAGAGGCAGCCCAGGCACTGCATGGGTTAAGGATGTCCTGACTTCACGCACTGCAGCACTTACAGCTCCCCTGGGCTCCATCCCGTGCTGTGCTAAGGCTCATAGCCAGCTGATTGGCATGGGGTCCCACTGGGGCTTGAGACCAGAGAGCACAAGCAACTTCTTACAGTGAGAAAACACAGCAGAGCTGCTGTGTGGGCAGGGGGAGGTGGGTCTGCCTCAACAGAGCAATCACAGTGCGCCTCATCAGCCCCCCTACCACTGGGATCAATGCTCACCTCCAGGCACAGACATTTCTTTCAGGCTCAACTACATTCCAAAATACCTAACTTCAGCACTGAGCACCACTTGCCCTCCATTTCCCTGCCTTACTCTTCATCATTCCGCTTGCCAACAAGAAGTTATGTCCTATAAAAACAAGTTGTCTCCAGCTCATCTGCTTTTGCTGTTTGACCCTTGCAGTGCACACACTGAAGCCTCTGCCATCTCAGTAGATGCCAAGCAACGAGTTACGACTGCTCTGGAGACACCCAGACAGGAAGAAATTCCTGCCTGCTGACACCAACCTCAGCCTCTGCACTAACCTTGAGATCTGCAGTTTGCTCCCAGAAGCATCGATGCTCAGTCCTAAACCACCACTGCTGTAACAGCAAAGGAGGTTGGCAAAATAAATCTGCCCACGCTACATCCACCTACTGTTGGGCACAGAATACACATTTTCCCACTGCACAACCTCAGAAGAGCAATTATTAATGAGCAGAGAGACAAAGTCATCCCACACTTCCTCCCCTGCTCTGTGTTCCCAGCTCCCAAAGACACACCACGTACAGCAAACACCTTTTCAGCAGAGACCTGCTAGCACATTTCTAAACTTTTTCCTTTTCTAAGGGCTGCAGTCAAAATCCATCATAAGGAATTGATCTGGAGCACTCACCAGAGTATGGAACTAACAGATTGGGATTCAGGTCTGATGTATTTATTTTAGGGGTGTAATGCTATAATGTGATGGAAAGCACAGCAATAATAGTTGGGTAGCAAAGTTTTAGGCTGAAGCGAGTGAGGATAAGCCCAAGGGCAACAGCCATGGACACAGAAACAAAGGAAGAAAGCTGCTTACCTTTAGAAGGCCGCAGGTAGGCAGGGATCTCCAGTGAGATGCCCATAACTCTACTGCTAACCCTTAAATGAGGGCTGGGAAGGGGTGGATCCTGGCTGCAGCCCTTCCATCACTCAGTGCATTGCATGCACCTGAGCTGCCCTGGGCTGGCCCTGCCTTCCCACCAGGTGCCCCATCACTGCTTCAAGCTGTGCCTCAGCATCACCACTACAGGGGGACCAATAGAATTTATCAAAGGAAAAATCTAACGCCCAAATTCACTTCTAGAATTCAATCTACAGACTTGGTAATTCATTTCTTTTTCAGTCATCCTACCTGAGGGTGCAATCCAAGAAACAGCTTTGGATTTGAGAATCGCTGCAGCATCATTTAAATGAAATTCACAGCTAAAAATCAAAACTCTTTCCCAAGTAGTTGTGACAAGACAACAGACGGCATTTTCTAGGACAGCATCTGTTCATTCCTGCAGTCTGAATAATTCAGCCAGAATATGGGAGTTCCAATGGAACTCAGGAGCCCATTTGAAGGAGAAGCAACACGCAATCGTTTCCTACTGAAAGCTGTTAGGGCTTTGTGTGTCCTCCTGCCTTCTCTCCCCTCTGTTCAGACTCATTGGGAACCACCCAGGTCAACACAAAGGAAGGCCAGGTCTGTCTCCTGGTCCCCAAAACCAGTGCTCAAATAGCAGTGACTCTTCAGTCATTTCTGTGAGACAGGAAGAATTTGTGCTCGAGGTCACACTTCAAAGAGGGAAAATAGAAGAGAAACGACAGACAGAAGCAGGGACAGCTGTGAGCTTCACAGCCTGTTGGTTTTAGGTGTTCTGGAACAGAGAGTTAAGGCAAACACTCAAGTTCCCCTCCTAAAATAAAAATAACATTAAAAGTGATACAATAAATGCTAATTACAATTAGCAAACTGCTGCCATGGGCTCTTCACACCTTCAAAGTATTTCCAATCTGGCCAGCAACAAGAAGTGCACAACAAAACTGTACCACACATTGAGGTTTGTCCCCCTGGATGCCCTCCTATCTCTCCCATGCTCCAACGTGAGGATGTAACGCCAGGCACTGCCTTAACATCATGCCCACAGAACCACAGGGTTGGAAGGGATCTCTGGACATCAACCTTGTCCATCCTCCCCCTGCCAAAGCAGGTTTCCTACCCAGGAATGCATCCCATGACGCTGAGCTCTGCCAGCCACCAGCTCTCAGCCCACCTCACTGCTCACTTATCTACCCCACAGCTCCCCAGCAAGGATGTTCTGGGAGGCAGCATCAAGGCCTTGCTGAAGTCGAGGTACACAACACCCACTGCTCTCCCATTTACCAGCTGCCATGGCATCACAGAAGGCTACCAAGATTGGCCAAGTACAATTCTCCCTTGGTGAATCCAGGTTGATTAGTCCTGATAACCTTCTTCTCTTCCAGTCTCTTGGAGATGACATCCAGAATGAGGAGCTCCACCACTTTCCCAGGGACAGAGATGAGGATGACCAGCCTGTAGTTTCCCATCTCCTTCTCCTTGCCCTTTTTGAAGACTGGAGCCACTCCAGCTTTCCTTCAGCCCTGAGGCACCTCTCCTTTTCTCCATGACCTTTCAAGAACAGCTTGGCCATCAATTCCGTCAGCTCCCTCAGCATCACATCAGGGCACACAGGTTTGTGTGCACTGAGGTTGCCTAGACCATCTCTAACCAAGTAAATTCTCCTCAGCCAAGGGGAAGTTTTCCTTTCCCCTGACTTTCTCCTTCTCTGTGCAAAGGCCAGCAGGATCTGGGAGTACCACAGAAGACTCTAGGCAAGGCAGAAGAGCCAATCTCAGCATCAGCACATTTCTTCAAAGATGGGAAGTAAAGGAGAGGTGGACAAGGAGGTGGGAAAAGGTCTCCCCAGGTTTGGCAAAGACAAAGTGGGAGGCAAGACCATGAATAAAGAGAAGAAACAATCTGGAAGTTAAAGTGTTTATTGATGTGTTTAAACTTTGTACATTCCCCACAGACCACACTAAGGAGTTTGCAGGTAAATCTGTGCATAGTGGGAAGAGACATGGAAGGGAAAAGAAAGTAAAGTCACAGGAGAAATAGAAAAAATACACCACAGGTTACCAGAACCTCCAGATTTAAAAAAGCCGTGAGCATTAACACCAACTATACAAGCATTACAAAGACAAGATGGTGAGCAGAACAATACCCCTTTTGTTCTTCTTGGGGCCTTGCATCCAATTTCCCTTTAAGCAGGCAGAATCCCTTTCCCAACTTATCCCTCTCTCCTCTCCCCAGGTTCATCAGCTCCCAAGGTGCTCTCGCAGTGATTTGTCATTCTGGGAAAGACCCAAAGCCGTGCCTACAGCCCAACAGCGCTGGAAGAGATGCAAAGGCTCAGAGCACTGCACCTCTGTAACTACTTACCATGTTGGTGAGACAGGAGAGCTGGGGAAAATTAGAAAGTAGTAGCAAAAGGGGCTGTTAATGCCAGGTGAGTACTGAAGGAGACTGGTTGAGAACAGAGGATTTAAATTCAATACCAGGAACTTCCAACTCTAAAGCAGAACTGAATCTGAAAGGGGAATGTGCAGACCCCAGTATGCACAAACCATGTTCTAACATTCCACTAGAGTAACTATAAACAGAGATGCTAGAAGCCTTTTAACTCCTTGCCTCCAGGGAGTCTTGATTCCTAGAGCCCACACTGCTAAGCAGCAGGGTGCACATTACTGGTGTATGAGAATGGTTTTTTTCTGGTTTTTTTTTCCTTTTTTTTTCCTCCTCATTCTAAGGATTTTTGTTTGTTGCCATTCCAAATTCCTTCCTTGTTTATGCTGTCATAGTTCCTATCCCTAAATTAATCTCTTTGCAACTCCCAGCAAAAGAAAAAAAAAAGAAAAAAAAGAAAAAAAAAAATACTGCTTTATATATAAAAGCCAGAATGAAGAGCCACAGCTGTCTCCTTTTTACAAGGCGGGCTGGTACAAATGACCCTCAATATACAGGTGGTCTATCAGAAATAAAAATCAACATTTCCCATTTTATATATATAGAGCTTGTATCAGACAACAGTACAACGGAACTGGTATTTTTCAGATTATTAAAAAAAAAAAAGAAAACTACATCTCAGTCAAATATCTGCAATAGATCCATTTTTCCCATTTAAGGAGATTTATATATCATATTGTTATATTATCATTTCTTCACCCATTTAAAAGAATGGAAATTGCAACTCTACAGTAGTAATTATAGTCTTAATGATCCAGGAGTTCTGAATGTAAGATGAAGTCCTCTTGAAGCAACAGTTGGTCAGTAGTTGATCCAAAACACTGGACCACTTTGGCCCTTCTGCCCTGCTCCTTTCCTGATCAGGGCTGCTGTATCTTCATCTCTTTTATATCTGCATCTGCTCCAGGTATTTGTAAGTGGGGTTCTCATAGCCATGGTTTTGCATCTTGCTCAGATGCCGCTCTTCTGGGGTAAGCATTGGGTCAACCTTTGGACAGACAGGATGATTTCTGGTCAAAGGAGGCACTCAAAGGCCTTACTTCACAGCAAGACAGTTAATACAGAATGTTGGATAAATACCATGGCAAGCAGGAAACAAAAAAACTGCAAAAATTCTGTGCTTACCAGAATTCCTCAGTCAGGTGTTAATGCTTTCTCCACTCCCTTGCTTCTCTGAGGATGTCCTCCCCAGATTTCTAGTAAGTTATCTAACATGACAAATCTGGGACCCATTTCTCTCATTACAGTGGTCATTATCACTTCCCTCATCAGCTGAGCAAAGGGGAAGAGCAGCTTTCTCCAGACTCCATTAAGCTGCCATTAGCAATGTGCATTTTTGGGGCTGAAGGATGATGAAAAAACTGCTTCTCAGTGTTCTGCTGATCACACTGTTAATAGTTGCTGTATTAGCTGGGAGGACAAATTACTACAGATTGACTGACTGACTCCCCTGCTAAAGATATCGTCTCAAAAGCTTTTTTAAATCCTATCCTGAGCCAGACAGGGATGCCTGATTGAATTCCTTGTGATAAGTGAATACAGCCGTGATGTGGCAGGCCCCAGCATGGCATGCTGACAAGTGCTACCTGCATGCTAATATATAGGTGACAAAGATGGCAGCAAGGGCATAGCGAAACCCCATCGAGCTGAGAGCAGAGCAGCTGATGGTTTAGCACCTACTGCCATCTTCGCCCCCTACACACAGCATGTGATTCAGTGCTGACTATTTTCATCCTCAGTTACGGAGCAGGAGTGGTTTCTCACCTCCACAATTCCATGGCTGATGGTTCCATACTGCCTCTTCCTCAGCATCACCAAGCTGATGACTATCACAGTAGCTATGGCAACAGCAATCACCAACAGACCAATGAGGGCACTGCTGCTGAAACTGAAGTCATCACGAAGCGAGTTGTCATTATCCTGTAAGGAAGACAGCAGTGGATCAGGCATAAAAGGAGTGATGTGAGCGCTGCAATGCTGACTGCAAATCTAGAAGGAGGCCACCAGTAAGGTCTTCAACCAGCTGTGGTATCAAGACATGGTATGTGGCAGTGTAAATATTTAATCCCCTTCTGTCAAAAGGATAATGAACACAAAACTGTTTCCCTGTTTAGGCATTCCAGACAAGCACTGAGCCACAGTGCTTTCATATCCCACAAAGCACTCTTGCAACAAAAGAGTCAAGTTAGCATCTAACGTTTTTACTGTTATCTTTATGCAGGAGTGCCATACTGCATTACACTCTGCATGACTTCCCAGAGCACTGTCAACACACAGAACCCCTGGAATTTGGTAACATGCAGGAGCCAAAATGCAGTGTTAGGAGGTCAGCAGTCAGTGCACTCAGCCCTGTACGTACCGGCTCATCCACCAGCCCACCAACGCGCTCCGCATTGAAAATCATCTCCTTCACATCGAGGGTTTCATCAATTACCTGAAAACAGCCACAAAAGCATTTTATGAAAGGAGCTGTAATAAACAGGTGGGAGAAGGAACACGAAGCCAGACAAGAGGCTTCTGATGAATACTTGCAAGGGCTCAGAACCACCTACCATTCTACCCTGTTCTCCAAAGCGTGGGATCATCTCCAACTTTTAGAGCCGACCAAGAAAATAACTGCAACCATTTGGGAGTCTAGACTACTGAAGGCCTGAATTAAAACGTCTTGCACGCAGCATTTCTGTCATTTAAGATCTAACACGTGGCTATAGGATGATTTTGAAAGAAAGCCTCCAAAAATCAACTCTTTCTTTTTCGAGCCAGGCAACTGCTGTAAGGCAGCTGTCATTACAAGCAAGTGAATTTGTTATGCTGCAGATAGAGCTACGCCTACTGGATCACCTACCTTGATGAGGTGAGGCCTATCTTGCCATTAAAAGTGCATGGGAAAGCAGGTGGAAGACAACAGCATTTCAGTGTGCTCAGACAGAAAGCTACCTAGCTAAAACAAAGGTATATCAAAGGGTCTCTTTCTGGGAGAGCAATTACTAAATCAGACACTTCACCAGCTCAGACTGCCAAAGATCCACATCTCTCTCCTTCCCTCACCCTCCCACCCTTCTGATGCTAATCAGTATTAAGAGCCTACAATAGTCAGAAAACTGACTCCCCCACACCATATGGACAGTGAATACACTGGCATTCTGTTAGCAGGAAGGAGAAATGAAAACAAGCCACTGCTATTAATTAGTGCCCGCGGCAGGCTTTGCTTTATAAAATAAAGGTGGAGGGCTCACCACATTTTCATCCACTTTCTTCTTGCTGTTAATCACTTTTTCTTCAGCGCCAATCAGGCCATCCAACTCAGTCATGCCAGAACCTGCACCAAAAGAGCAAGGCAGGGACCATCAGTCAGCCCTTAGCACCAGGCAGGAAGGATTACCTACTCTCTGTAGAGCTGCCACAGCTACTGCATTTAACCGCACGGACCGCTGATTATTAAGATGTCTTCATGCTGTTGTGTCAGAAGGGGAGCTCATAAGCTATGCTACAGTGACAAGTGATCGGGGAGGTTCTGTTAATGAAGGGAAATGAGGTGGCAATGAGAGAAGCAGACAGGACTCACCAAAACAGGCTGAGGTGTAAATTCAGACACACCGTACTGTTAAGTACCGCTGTTAGAAGTTCCGAGACAACATATAACACAAAGTGTGAGCGTGCAGTTCCTTTCTGCAAGTGTCACCCAGGGTCACCACCACCTCAACGTGACCCGTGATGGCAGCACACGTCTCCTCCCTGCTGGCAGCCAGCACGCAGGGAGTGCTTTCAATCGCACGGTCAGCATCATCCGTTCTTTGGAATCGAGCACATCAGTGAGCATCTCAGGAATGAGAATCTCAAGGTCACCCAGTACAGCTCTGTAATGAGCTGCTGCCCCAAACCCGACATGAGCCCAGAAATGATGAATCCCAGGGCAAAGGAGGAGCAAAGTACTACACTAGCCTTTGTACCCGAATATCACTCACCCATTTCTAGGCTAGAACTATTATATGCTGAAAGAATATCAATTAACAGAAAGCTGCTCTATATAAACTGCTTTGATCTCAAGCATTTATAAATAGATCCAATCAGCAACAATTTGATGCAGGATACTCCGACCTACTGTCACATAACGAGCGAGGAGACTGCAAGTTTTCCACTTTGGCAGTGTGCACAGTGTAACGTCCTTCACAACATCCATACTGCCCTAAAGCACAGCAGGAGGCAGGGAAGCTACAGGCAGGTCCCTCCGAGGAGGGGAACAAAGTGGGGGAAAATATTACTACAGCACTTAAGACTTTGCAGGTGACTGTGTGCACCTCTTTGCAAGCTGCTGAGCTTGCAGGTTGCCTGAGACACGATGTCAGCCAGTGCTGAAATTGGCACACGTTCTCTGACAGGATGCAAAGGAAAGGGCAGTTGGCTCTATGGCAAGTTTTTACCCTGACAAGCCTTTTACTGCACAAAAACGCCAAGGAAACCAATGTTTCACTCCAGCTCCTCCCAAAAAGAGCATCTAGACTTCTGCTGCACTCCCTTTCCCTTCACAGCTCTTTGGAGACTGTAATCAGATTCCAAGCACGGCCACAACTGCCAGTCTGACTTCCCACGGCCACTGGAGCAGCTCATGTTATTGTGAAAGTCAATGATTTGGATTTTCTGCACAGACTAGACACAAATAGTTTTTAAGAGAACTACTGTGCCAGCTTTTGGCCTATGGCTGCTTCACTCAGTTCTCAGGGGCCAGCACAAAACAGCCTCAAGAGCTGGGAGTTCAGCTGCTGCACTGAGCTTTGCTATTTGCTATATACAACACACGGTGCTGTGCCCAGTAACAGACCCAGTTCTATAGATCTCTAAGGTGCAGTTTAGGTTATATACTTCCTAGGAAAAGAAAGAAAAAAAATCAACCCACCATAACCACACACACAAAATAAGCAGATCTCCCTGGCAGCCGTTGAGAAATTCAGTGAAAAGAGGAAGAAGGGGGAAATGTAGGATGTAACCTTTGTCCCCACATCATCAGAAACTTCCATTTACTCAAGTGGGGAGAAGGACAGCTTATACTTATCATCTTTAAGACAGCACATCAACCAAGAATCCAACTAAAGACTGTCATAATTCTTTCCAGTGTGGTCAGTTGTGCATTGCTGCATAATGACAAAGGTGACTTTAGTAAAGAAATACTGGTAATGCAAATAATTTCTAGCTGCCTGGCCTTTACCACATCACAAAGTTATCTGTGCTCACATTAGATGGCTATTATCAAAACCCTTGGCTTTGAAATTCTTTGAAATTCATATGGAACCAAAGGCAGAAGAAAGCAAGTGTTTTAGCCCCCACGTGTGCCACTGCTCTGCAACAGCACTCTGACAATCAGCCTTCCATTGCTACTTTGGGAACTGGCTCAGTTAGCAGGCTGGCTGGGCAGGATCGTTACCTGAGACTGTATCTGTGACACAGAACATAGCTGAACATCAATATTTCCATGCCCCTCTTAGAGCCCAGTCAGCCCCTTTTTAGCCAGACATTCTTACTACACAATCAATAATGAGCTCAAGGAGAAATAGATAATCACACAGGACTTCGCTTGTATGGAGAGATGCTACTTGTGAAAAAGAGATGCAGAGAAAAAACAAAGAAGGAATCTTCTATTTACCTGCTCCTGAACACATCTCCCATACTGCTTAGGAGAGTGTTTAGCTGGGAAATACAGCCTGGGACTGCTGTGGCACTCAGATCCCTAGATCAGTGCTGCTGTCACGTGCAGAACAGCTTTCAGACTATTCAGACACCAGCACTACCTGGTTTACTTTGATAAGAGTATCATCTGAGTACAGACAATGAGATATAGCGTACTGCATGGCTTCAGACAGGCTGCTAAGCCCACATTTCTTGAGGGCAAAGGAGTTAATCTGTGTATTCTGAGACACCTGCTAGCCCATCAGAAAGGAACACACAGAACCGACTGGATATTCAGACTAGCTTTTTTCTTTAACACTAGGCCTAAACAAGCAAACAGAAGGTTACTAAACTAAATGAGGGCAGGGAAATGAAAATAAAGGTGAGTATGAAACTAAAATGAAGCTATTGAGCACACAGAGAAGGTAGGAGAGTGATAGAAGCACTGTGAGGGAGCAGCTTAGAACCAACCTTTTTTCATTGGATGGTACAAATCCGGCTGAGGATCTAGCAGGAGGGAAAACAAAAACAAAAATAGCAGAGAAAGGAGATTAAGAGAGAAAGGAAAAAAGGCTTGCGCGTGATTTCTGACTCAGACCCTGGGAAAAGCTTTTAGTCTACAGCTTTCTTTAAGCTCAGGACTCTCTCCAAGCGTTTTTAAAATAAATACACACACACGCACCAGATGTCAACACCCGCTGATAAAAAAAAATAGATAAGTATTAAAAGAAAAAAAATTCTAGTGTCCCTTCAGCAGGTCATGGCACAAAGACTTACACAAGAATTTTTTGGTTAAACAGTGACAGTGAATTCCAGAATCAAGCTACCCAGTAAAAACCTAACACTTCCTGCAAAATGGAAAGAGAGAAAAAAACGTTTTGCAACGAGCAGAATCAGGAAATGAAGAATGCAGCTCAGTGCAGAACTGTAGCAGCACCACTTCTTCCTAATGGACACAGTCTGAGCGTACACAGGCTGGGGGAACTGCTTTCCTCTTCAATGACTCCAAGGGATGGAACATCGTGTGCCGCTGAGCTGCCCTAGCAGTTAAGAAAGCAGTGCCTATGTTCTGTAATGCAAGTGAACCCAACTCTTCAGTGCTACATACCTTCATTTTCAGGCACAGCTGGGAATGTTTTCACCTGGAACGGACGGAAAGGTTTGCCCTCCAGGGGAATTTCTTCACTTTCCTCAGAGCTCACCCTGACATCCACCTGGGACTCAGAAATGGATGATGTGAACTGATCCATGTCTGCACGTTGCTCCTGAAGCAATTCATCTAAAAGGAAGAAGAGGCAATCTTAGACAAACTGCGTGAAGCCTGGCAGGAACAGAAAGGCGCAGATGGTTTGAAGTAGCTGATGCAGGGCTGCAAGGCAAACACTCCTCTGGGCTGCCAGGTTATCTTATCTTGCATACACCAAGGTCTCATCTGGAATGCTCATTAAAGGTACCGCCAGAAAAACATGCAAATAAGAGTCCAGCAGCTTGATGTGGCCCAAGCTTTTGGCAAGAGGGGATAAAAACCCTACAAAACAAGCTTCTACCTATTCTTCTGCTTCTTTTTTCATCTACCTTTGAATGTCAGCTTTGCTATTCTGACTGTTGTTGACTTTGACACAGACAGTGCAAGTTCTTAGGACAAACTGCTCTGACCTGCTGTGCTGCAAATCCCACGGAATATCTGCCCTGCAGTACCTGTCTACACCCACATGCTTGTTGTTTAGGGCATCCCTGAGGGAGCTAGCAATCTTCCTGCAGCCCGCTTCACTTCCAAGGCAGCGATCCTAGTCTAACGCAGTGGCAAGGGAGCTGGCACAGAGACACTCACCAATCTCATCCTGGATTTCTTCAGCCACATATGGCACCTTGTAGAGCAGAGATAAGCTTTGATTCATCCGTTCCTCAATCACACGGAGATGTGTCATCACCTGCAAACACACACGAATGCGTTGGAGAAGGCAAAGACTGCCAGTCACTTTACTGGTACCAATACTCCACTTACTTAATAAAATACCTACTACTAGAGGAATTGCTATGACAGACAGCAGAATGGGACCATTATGTTGATCCACCTAGCCCAGAAGGAGAGAGAAAGAAAGAGAGGGAGAGGACTCAGCTGCCTTGCACTGTAACCAGTTCTCTCTTGGAAGCTCTGAAGACGGTTGTTATCCATATTCCAGATATGGTCATAATTCATTTCATGCTGCAACTTCAAGTAAGTGCTTTATCAAATTGATTATCATTCCTGACTACTAGAGAAGACTTGTGAAAAGGGAGCATACAATACTATTTATCCTCTGTTTTCAGAACAAAGGATGTGTTACACCTTTCTTGTACCCACTACACCCAGTCACTGGCAACAGCTTTCTCCCTTCATTTGATAAAAAAAATAAATTGAACACAAATCACATTCCCCTGGTGTATTAAATTCACTGGTGAAGTCAAGCCTGACCTGCAGAGGGTGCTGCATAATCAGGGATCACGCAGATCAAGAAACATTAATACAGACAGAGAAATGTTGGAGAAAGCTAAGGAGTTGAATGGACCTCTTCTACAGTCTAACATGTACCTGACCTTTTAGAGCAAGGATGAAAGCAATTTAATTTTACATGTGGCAGCTTGTCAGTCAAAGGAATCGATTGAGGAGCTTAAAGTGCATCTGAAAAGTAAAGTGAATGGAAATTGAACTGTACCACCCACATCCCTCACATGTCGATTTGTTGACACTGCAGCCTTCAGAACAAATTAAGGACTATTTAGGTTTCAGCTTAAGAATACAGTTCACACATTCCCTCTTGGGCTTTGGCAGCTTCAGAACAAAGGGTCAGGACAGACAGCCTCTGATATGCTAAGTTCTCTCTGAGAACGCTATGTATTTTCTTTATCACAAGCCAAACAACAGTTTGTAAACATCTCAATTATTATCAATCTTTCTGAGGACATGCAGCTCAAGAAGCAAGAATCAGTGGTAGAACAGCAGAGAGACAAGAGTTGAAGGTACACCACTTGCCTTGGAAGAAATGAAAAGGTATTTAAAGGAATGGAAGTGCATGCAAAGATGACCAAGTCTCCAACAAATTATTTCATGGGTACTCAACAAAAGGAAACACATCAAGATGGCACCAAGCTAATCCTAATCCCTAGACCTCCAAAGTAGTAGAACCTCAGGCCTCAATGTTTTGTTTTTTTAACACTGAGTCACGCACTGAAGAAAGCTGTGCAGGGTATCTGATGGCAAGCAGCATGCATACAGAATGGGAGACCTCCACACAAGCCTATCAAGTTGCTATAGTACCCAGCACACCAGCGTGAGGACTTGACGCATGCCTGCTAGAGCCTCTGCTGGGCAACAATGCTTCCCTTGATAGAGATGTTCTTATACCTGAGATTTCATCTGTGCAGCCTTTTCTGGGTCAACTGCCAGGACATGCTGGTAATGGCGGATGGTGTGCAGACGGTCCTTGTTCTCAGCACGGACGTAGCGCTTCAGAGCTTGCACGATGCGGTGGGGCTGCGGGATTTTGGGGATGGTGAGAGGGAAGAGTTCAAATCCACTCGATTCAATTAAAAAATCGCTACTGAAATACAGCATTTGAGATGTGAACCTGCTTTGCTACTGGACAGATCTGTACAAACCTCTTATATAAGACCTTTTTGCCCTACGTCTGTTTGATTCAGAATGCTGTGCCTTACAAGAGCTAAAGAAGGAGCGATTTTAAATAGACAAAAAAATAGAGTGAGTCAATCAGAAGACTCACAGCTAGGTCTTCAGCAGGAACAGCCACAGCGGAGAAAGCTTTACTGAGAACCTCTTCCTAGCTTTTGACCCAGCAGGTCAGAGCCTCCTCACCAAGCCATTCCCACCTTTCACTCCAGCCAGCACTACCTCACTGTAAAATACCATTGCAAAGGAACTCACTCGTGGTGGGACAGCTTGCAGGGCAGCCAGGTAGTTCTCCAGGGCAATCCGACGGCGATCATTCAGTATGGCTTCCACACGAGCCAGGTGAGTCTCCACAAGCTGCTGCTTCTCACTTGCTGCCTCTTTCTCCAGAGATTTAACCATTGCTTGGAAGTGCTGGAACGAAGAGCAGAGTCTGTATGAAAGGCTGCATGCTTCAGGATCTCTCTCACTCACATAACTCCTCAGAATACACAGAGCCTGTCACATTGCATGTCCTAGACATTTACAGCAGGAGAGAGGGGAACTGGCAGATTTGATGCACATTTCACATTTGTGAGTTAACTACTAACAATTTACCTCCCAAGCTTCCTAAACAACCCATTTTGAAGGTCTGAAGAGGGCTCATGGCCTTGTACATAAAGATTATTTCAGATCTGAGAGACCAAGACTAGGCTGAACAAATGATGGAATATCAACTGTTTCCCTCAACCATGTAATACAGGAACAAGACTGATCCCTTCACTCTAGAGCTATTAATCTGAATTTGCAAAAGTCAAAGGTATTGCATAAGGGAGTTTTCATCAGCACGCCTTCAAATCAAATCTCTGCACATTCTGGTAGAAAGGTCAGAACCAGAATCTCCAAATGAACCAGAAATGTTCATTAAGCACTGTTATGTTTCATCAGAGACAAAGGAAAACTCTTTTGGACTTGTACAGATTTCAAACAGCAGCTTATGCTGAACAATGTGGAGAAAGACCTGTGTTCCAGGATAAATCCAAATTGGGTTTATAATCCAGTCAGTCACTTACTTGTGAAGTTCCCTCAAACCAGGATACCTGTTTCCCACTGCCAGGAGAGCTGCCTCTAACAATACCATACAAAGCATATTCCTGATTAACTTCATCATCTAACTGAACTCTACTCATAAGGCAGAAGATTAGCATTTTGGCAGCAAACCAAACTTTATCTGCTGTCTAAGTGGTTTTCACTGAGTCTGCCCAAACAGGAAATGTGTGACCAGAGCACCAGGGCCAATCTGAACAGGACTGAAGGTCTGAAGTTACTATTTGGCTCTGCCGGTGCTCCGCTCTGGGGGTGAGATAGCTTCCTCCTACTTGGCTTAGGAATGGACCTGGCACAACATCGGATCATCTCCAGCTTCTAGAACAAAACATGCAATTGAATCGAATCTCCTCTAAAAGGCAGACAGAACAGGAAAGCTGCTCTTCCATCTCAGTCATTTTTTGGCTCTGAATATTGGTATCTCTCCCTTAGTTTACTGACAAGAGGAAGGCCAAGCAGCTGTAGCTTTCTTCTTTAGGCCCTTCAACTCTTACCTGAATGAGAGTCTGCCTTTCTGCCTTGGGGAGATTTACAGCTTGATGCTCTGCTTCCTCCCATTCCTTTTTCACCTAGGCAAGAAAAGGACAGAGCAGTTCAACAAGACAGACATTTATATGTGATCTTCAGAAAAGAGATAATCTAACTGCCACGCTGTGGCCAAGTTTAAGAAACTCACAGAAGCCAGTGACTGGAAAGTCAGCCTGCCAGTCAGTTTGTTCAGAAGCACAGGGGCAGCAGCCACACAGTGCAGTACAAAAGGCCAGAGCCAAATGCTCACCCGATCCATGCGGTTGTGGTGCCTGACCTCCAGCTGCTCCTTCGCCTTCTGGAAGCGGGCATGTTCATTGTCATCAGCAGGGGTTTCAAAATACACATCCACATCATCAGTTGGCACTGCAAAGAGAGGGTAAGGATAAGCGGAGGTTCAGAAAACTGTGATCCTGGATTGTAAAAGACAGGTAGGGAGAGAAATCTCCATGCCTGAAGGATTAACAATCCGTCAGGTGGAGCCTGCTGAACCACCACCTACCAGGAGTCCATTTTTGTATCTCTAAGCTGCCAACTTACTGCACAACATCAGTCAGGTACGTCAGCCCAAACACACAGTAATGCACTGTGACAACCAGCACCTGTTTGGTCTTCTCATTAATTTTAAGACCAGTACTACTCAGCTCCAGGAACAGAGTGGCTTGCATTGCAGAATAAAGAACTTGTGTTCTTTCCCCTTTCCCATTGGCTCTGGATAGTTTAAATGACATTTTGTGCACTAGCTGTTCACTGACAAGCTGGCTCCAGATATCATTAACATCATTAAGGAGCTCGACAATGGATCTGCATAAAACACTGCCCAGTATTTCAACACTTCAAACCTACCTTCCGTAGCAGATGCACCATACAGGACTAACAGGCAATGATATTAGACAAGACGACAACAGAAGGAGGCTCACTGAGACAAACTGACTTGTCCAATAATCAGGACGATTTGCATCTTTACGACATTCAAATCCGACAAGGGGAGAAATAGGATTTCAGAACTGACAGTCTCAAGATCCTGCAAAACCCACAACGGGAGCTCTGTGCTCCATACACCGCAATGAGGCAACACTGAACCAGGTTTCTGTGCTACAGTTTTACACCTACCACATCCCAGAGCCCTTCCTGAAAGGATCTATGGCAAACAGGACGTGCTCTGTCACTGCCCTTTAACAGACAGAGAGCAGAATGGGAAAGCTAAGGTAACCCTTCAACCATTTTGTTAACACAGGCAGGTAACACCTCCAACACTTCACTGGAAGACAGCCTGCTTCTGAGCAAAAGTCACCTTGTGCTTTAGCAGGAAGGAAGGGGAAGAGTTTAGCAGGCAATGGACTCCACAGACCTTCCCTTTACTAGGGAGGGAGGGGGGGAGAAGGGGAAGAATTACTGCATGAAAGAATGGCAA
This sequence comes from Perdix hodgsoniae, assembly GCA_035772895.1. Classification (NCBI taxonomy): domain Eukaryota; kingdom Metazoa; phylum Chordata; class Aves; order Galliformes; family Phasianidae; genus Perdix; species Perdix hodgsoniae. Next base: position 4,753,259 of record JAPSGF010000047.1, on the reverse strand, counting down.
CATACAACATAGGCATTACTGCTGCGTGCAAGGACAATGCCAGACCCGCACTGTGTTCTGGGCCTGCTCATGGCATTTCTGAACCAGGCTCTGACTCTTTCCAGCCCCAAATCCCTCTGTAACAGGACAAACTTTTGTATAAAAAAGCTCCTGACATCCACATCTTTTATTTCACCACTTCAGTTAGATCAGCCCAATCTAAAGCACTTGCATGAAGCCCATTTTGTAAACAGGATTATGGCTGTATAGTCAGACTGCCAAGCCCCAGATAACACAAAAAGCCTTTCAAAAGGCTTTAATGGTAGCTGAAGTGGAAGTGCTGGAGTTCAACAATAAGATTAATAAGGAGGTTAAAATGTTTTTGGTAGTTTTATCATCTGACATAAAAGCCAGTTGAAATTGGTGCCAAAAACCTCAAGCTCTCAGAAAAAAAAAAATGCAGGGATTGAATCGTGATTCATATTTCAAAACGAGCTGAAAGTGGGAATCTGAATTCTATACTACTTCACTGGTGTTTTCTGAAAATGTAATAGCAAGAAAACGCCCACCTCCAGGAGAATGGCGAGCCTTTCAGGACTGACTAGTCAAACACATGCATGGCAATGTGACTGGGGAAAGAGAGCGCTTTTCTTCCATGTATTTGGAAAAAAAGCCATTATGCAAAAAGGCAAGCCAGGTGCTTTCATAACAAGAGGTGAGAGACAGCTCCTGGTTCCTGCTGTAGATCCAGAAGATAACCAAGCCCTTGGTAAGCTGCAGACCGACAGTGAGGACAGACAGCACGCAACCAGAGCTACTTTTCCCCATGAAAGTCAAACCTAAAGGCCTGGAGAAGCAGAGACAAGAGGAGACTGCTGCAAAAGGACAGACACCAGAACCAAGAGGATGTGCTACACACGGATCCTCTCTTGACCAAGGCAAGGAGGAAGAGACACCAAACGCCAGACAGACAATAGCTAGCTGCAAAGGGGCCAGTGGGAGGCAGGACTTACTCATCTTTTTACACACAGCCATACAATACTCCTCTGACTCAAAATTGTTCCTGTTGCCTCCGCAGCCTCCATATATAAAGCGAATGCATTTTCTCTTGTTAGAGTCGAAGTACCAACGAGGCATCACAGCCCGGCAGGGCCCTGTCATCGCCTCCTGGGAGCAGACAGCTGTGTGGAGATGGGGTAGAACGTGAGCTGGTGAGGAACGCAGGCCGTGCCGAGCAACGTACAACACAGTGGTGGCTCTGGTTCACACCTCCTTCTGGACATCTGGGCTCGGCATCGCTACATCAGCCCTTCATTTAAGGGCTTTTGTCAGTTCGAGGGGGATTCTTAACATTTGACAAGCGTTCACCACAGGGACTGCAAGGGAAAGGCCTACACATGCTGCTCTGTAGCAAACACATAGCAGCAGGCTACTCAAGGCAGTCTCAACACGCAGCTTTCATCTGCAAGAGTAATTTCACATCAGCTAGCGCTAGGAACAGCAAGGATCTATTTTGCTGATGCCAGAGTTATGTCTTGGGTATCCCAATGGTAGGGCCTGCGCTGCATAAAACCAACGTGATGGAGAAAAAACCCATTAGGGCTGCTTAACGCATTCAGCGATGCCCTGTTCCACTGCACTCTGCCTGGAAAGATGCTCAGCGTCTCACAGGTGAGGTGTAAAAGAAGTGAAAAAGGCAGGCTAAGCACACGGAACACGATCGCTGTGGCAATTAGAGCTGTTAGATTTTGAAGGCTATGCACCAGATACTTGAAGTCCAGATAGCCATGGCACGTGGGCTGCTTCACAATAAGCAGGCAATGTAAGCTGATGGGTTATTTTGAGGCAAGAGAACAGATATGCTGTGTAAGTCAGCAACTGTACGTGGTGCTTCAAGAAAACAGACTGTGTCCCCCCAAAACAATCAAATTGTTCCAAATCTGCCTCAACATCTGCAGATCTGTAACAGTTCTGTACATGTATGACCTAAGCCTTGCTTCAGCAAGGAAAATTATCTGCAGCATGCTGGCGTTTTACCAGCAAGATGCAAGAACTGCTGGCAATGATTCAGTGATCTGTTGCTAATTGAATTTCAATCCCTCTTAGCTCCTCCTTCTCTCCGCAGACACTTGAATATGCAAAGTATAGGACACTGCAACACAGATGCCCTCAGAATGGCACTGACCACTTAGCAGAAGCTACTGCAAATACTTATGTAATTAAAGTGGATCAATTGTGCTCTTTTTCTTTCTTTTGTGAAAAGAGAGGGTTCATGCAAAGGCTATTTCTGTTTGACATGGAGACTGGAAGGGGGGCACCAAGTATCATCCTCAGCCTCAAAGGGCAGCTTCAACACCATCTCTGCAGAACACACCCCGCCACTTAAAGCTTCCTTTTTGTAATCAGGGTATAACGCACCAAATCCAAGGTACCCACCCAAAATCAGGAATTCAAGGTGTACCCTACACATCTCTCAGATTTTCCAGAATTAGCTTATGCCGATATTTTCTGACTCAACACTGCACCTTCATGGAGGTGCTTGCTGAGTGTGCCAAACACTGGGCTTTCTGCCAGCAGTTCTGCTGTTTATCTGGAAACATATGGCCCGTGCTCCAGAGAGTTAATTTCAACACTTGAAACACAAGCATCATCAGCTTTCCTCTGTTTGCTAACTTATCTGGCAAATAAAACTTCCAAGTGGCATTTACTGACTTGATCAAAAAATCTATCACCAACTGACAGCCAACACGAGTACAAGGAAGGAAAAGGCCTGGAGGCCAGAACACGACTTACATTTCATATCACTGCTCACTTCTTTTTCAGAAACAGCCTTGTCACTGGTGGGCTCTGTAGTGGTCTCCTCATTGTAATCATCTACTTTGTAGCTATCATAATAGTAATCACGATCTTCCACCACATCCTCTTCTTCCTCCCCTTCATCTTCTTCATCCTCATCTTCCTCCACAGCTGTTCCTGTGAAGTCTTCTACGCCTGCCTCTGTAGGGAACTCACTGAAGGGATACAGTTAAGTTAGGGAGTTACAGTAAAGCCAGCTCCTTTGCAGCCAGCCTTTGGCATAACAGAGTAATGACTCTCTTTTCATCCGTTTTAGAAAAACCAAAGATGATAAAATAAGTGTATTGACGGCTGTTCAGCCACAGCAACGGGACTCGATAGCCCAGCTATTACAGGCAGAGCTCAGTGGGGGGCTCCTAATGATTATTTAACAGTTTCTTTTCAGTAAGATCAAACCTGCAATATCTGTGGGGAAATACCTATTGCAGCCATCGGCCTTTCTGACTGGCTAAGGATGGAAAGAAGGGGCTGTTCAACTGCTGTAAAAGGAGTACTGAAAAGTCACTCATCCTCCTGCAAGGCATGTTAATGCTCAGGACTCTCCTTTGGGAAATTCAGAAGCACAGAAATTCTCCTCTCAAAGCCCACCACCTATGTGAAACAGGTAACAGCAGCTTCACAGACAGGGCTGTTAACCTGCGTGAGCATTAAGAACCTCACCTTTTGTAAGTGTCATAGTCTTCATCCTCATCTTCATCCTCTTCCTCTTTGGACAGAGCCTCATCCACAATTTTTGTCTGGGGACAGCAGACGTATTCTGTTCCATGGAACTGGTCTACTCCGCAGGGCAGCAGCATGCCATAACTGTGCAGGATCATCCCTTCTGTCAGACAGGCCTGAAAGAGGAGCCCACATGTGGCAGATGAGGATCGTGCCCTTACTTTGGATAACGTTTGCCTAGCAGAGGTCCCAATGATGGGAGGACCAATAATCTAAACAATAGCAACGTATGACCTGAGTTTGAACACTACAAGCAAATGGATTTGAAACCTGTAGCATAAGCAAAAATCCCCAGAAAAGCCTCTGATCCAGAGCCATGCAGCACTTCCTGGTGTTAATGAACAACCCCCAGCCCCTCCCCTATCAACCACCATTTGTCACAGCCCTGCTAAGCTCTGCAGAAATAATCAGGTGCTCTGTGCCAACTCAAGAGAGAAAGCACTTGGAAGAAAGGGAATTGCTGTTTGCTTTCCTGGGTTGGCCATTTCATTAAACTTTATCTATTAAACTTCACATGAGTAAGTGAGTAATTGCTCAACTGCACTTTGTGTCAAGATTATTTTAATGTGCTGTAGATGAAAATCAATTGGATAATTCAAGAAAAAGCCAATTCAAACTGTGCTTAGACATTATGTCTATACATTTCTCCTGAACTACGGAAATGTATTGTTTTGTGGCACTGCAGACAAAAATGCAGTAAGAAAGGCTTTATTATGTAGATCAGAACTCTCTTCTGTTTTGCTCTGTAACAGCACGGATATAAAATGAGCCAAATATTTCTGGAGAACTAATCTGTTGAAAGCGAGTGATCTTTATATTTTCTGTACATAAAGTTTGTCCTCAATTAAAAAGCAATTCCTCTAGCACAGCTTCATTAAGACAGGTTTTTCTCCCAGGAAATTAAAGAAATAGAAGCTTAATTGGTACATCCTTAGCCTCTTATTTACTAACACTGTCACAATTAAATATTGTGTTATTATTTCCACAAAATTTAAAACATGTATATTTAACTGTGATTTTTTTTTTAATTACTCTCAGCTGAAATGGGTGCACAGAGAATTTGTAATATTTTTGCTAGGCAGATTTAAAAAAACTCCAACCAACATATATAACAAACCATCCAAAACCCCCACAGTCTAGATTTGTTCTGAGAAGATAATCCATCTCTTATGTAAAACCTCACTAATCAGTCACAACATAACTCACATTGCACTCCAAACCAAATCCCCAGCAGCAGCACCAACATTAATGGAAAAAGTGCACGAAAAATCCCAAACATCCTCTGACCACTGGGACTGTCCTCACCACGGGAGGAAGGACGAGCCACCAGTTAGCGCGATGCACCCCAGGGATATGACTACAATTCCCAGCTCCATCCCAGCCCATGATCTTGGGAAGTTTCTTAGGACAGTCTTGCATAACTCAACCAGCTACAGAGCTTTTTGATGTCACTTGAGCACTTTTAAGTGTTTTTTCCATTGCTCTCTGCCTCAGGTCGCAGCCTGCAACACGGGAATGAGGGACCCCAGAGATGAACACCACTACGCTCCAGCTCTACAGCCATCCAAGTGCACGTATCCAGGGTAAACATTCTTGCCAAAGCATCTCAGTTACCTCTTTTGCTGCCGTGTGCCAGTGCTGATGGCTTTCACACACATCCATCCGCTCCTTGTGGAAGAACCGGCACTTCTCCGGGACCAGCAGCACATCGCTTACGAACTCACCCACTAAAAAACAAGAGATGGCCACAAGGAGGTGAACAAGGGTCCATCCATCCCATCACAGACATCCTACAGGAGACAAAGGCAGTATCAGGTGCCCCCAAAGCATGCTCTAAGTGCCTTTAAGGTCTGGGCAGGCACATTGGTGGCACAGCAGCTATCTGTGCTAAGGCAGGGAAAAACCACAGCCTTAGAATTTCCTAGAGAAGAACAAGAGAATGGGCCAATGGCTGAGCACTGCACAAACCCTAAGGCTGAACTGAAGGCAATACACTGGCAATAAATTGCTGGAGCAATCTTCGAGAACATTGCATCTGCATACGGAAGCTTTCAAAGCACTTAATCATCCATCTCTCAATGAGCTGTATCATACCAAGGCTAGTTCAAGCTGCCTGTTGTTGTACTATCCTGAACTTTTTTATGTGCCACAAGTGTTATCTATGTTTTCAGTATCTGGGTATCTGATTAAATCTTGTTTATTTTGTTCTTCAGGTTTCCAGATGGCTCAGCTCAGGATCAGCTGTGGCACATTCCCCAGCTCGGACAGCCCTATCCAAAACAGAGGACAGCAAAATAAATCCAAAAAAAACAGAGTAAAACCAGCCTCAGCAAACACACTGCATTCCAGCATTCAGATAACCACAGCCTCACCAGTGCAATGAAGCTTTGGCACAGCTGCAAGACCAGACTCTTGCTTTTGAGAAGAAAGGGGACAAAGATACCAGTTTGCCCTGCAGATTTTGCATCAGTTGGATTTAACTGTTCAACTTAAATATCCATCACAACTCAGTTTAGCACCAACACGTCACATCAGTATCAGACTTAGTCCGAACTCCTAATAAACATCAGCACTGCAATGCAAAATATTAGGTTTTCTCAGAGTTGAGATTTTTCTTTGCAGATTTAAATTCCAATCCCAGTAATTTCTAAATAAGAAAATGCCTAAAAAGGGTAAGGAAAGATCAGCAGTCCAAATGCAGCAAAGCAGCACACTCACACACCTGATGGGCAGCTTCCTCCTTTCAAACTGACTCAACTTTACAGTCAGGAGGCCGTGGTTTTGGGGGCAGAAGACTCAAACAGATCAGAAATAACAAGCATTAATAAACAGCTGCCTCAGAGCCTGTTTCTAATACAGGAATGAAAGATGTGAGAGTTCTCTCATCTCAGGCTGTAAATGGAAAACCGCTATGCATGGCACATTAATGGGACACCTACTTCACTGATGACCACTATTAATTAAAAAAAACCCTCCTCCTTTTAGAATGAGAGCAGCCAGAAGAGGTCTTCCCATGGCACCTGGCAGCTCAGCCAGCAGTTTGCCTTTTCACACCTCACCAGTTCAGCCCCACTTCCACCATCCTATTGTTACCTCCATTTTACAGCTGGGTGCTGGTGCTAGGGGCCCTGCTCTCCCCTCTTCACCTTTGAAATACAAAAGAGCTTTCATTGGCAGGGGAGAGGCAGGAGAGGTTAAACACAGTAGGACAGCAAGATCCTATCTCAAGACTGTCAGCTCCTTAATGCAGCAAGGGAAACACCAGCAGCAACAGGAGGAAAACGTGCAGTTGGACTACAATAAAAACGCCCTGCATACCCCAGAGGTGCTCATCATCCATTTACAACAAGCAGTTTGCAAACTGATAAAGACCACAAAAATGTATTTTATGACTTGTAACTCAGATGTAAAAACCAAAGAGCTGACAGGCTGAGCCTCGCAAGCCCACAGCACTGCAGCAGTTGACACGTGTGACAGCCTTGAACAGACAGCTTCATACTTCTCCAATTTTAGGGTTGTGCCACAAAATCAGGTTAATTTCCAGCTGAAGAACACACTTGGGAGAGGATTATTTTTAAAAACAGATGACTTCTTGTAAACCCAGAGACCTCGATTTCATCCTTATTCCTACCAGCAGTACTGATCAGTCAGGTTTGGTTGCTTCTCCAACTGAGTTTATACACCTATAAAGAGATGCATCTTTCTCCTGGGAAGTAACCACACCAAATTCAGTTTTTACTAATGCTCTGCGAAAGGTGTTACATACAGGAGAACAGTACTTACACAGACCTCTGGAATTTCCTTTCCTTATACCAACCCAAATGCTAACCTGATATAGATGCAGTAATTAAGAAAACCAGAACAGCAGTGCCAGTCACAGCCTGCAGGTCAAAAGCTGCATGGTAAACAAGTGCTGCCTGATTGCAGTGGGTGGATGGACTCTGGAAAGTACGGTGAAATCCGTGACAGTTTATCTGATATCTTTCACAGTTCAAAACTGGGGATGAAGGATATAGCTGCAAGAAGCAGGGCCCTTTTGAAACAGCTAGGTTTAAATATAGGCACTAAAGCAGAATAGAGAGAACAGTCTCTTGCCAAGACTGAAGAAGGAAGCCTGAACAGGGAGAGTGTTTAAGTTTCCAAGGCAACAAAATATTAAAGCTCCACAAAAATAAGATCAGAGTATTAAATCCCAGTGTCTTTGTGATATTCAAATACAATAGCCTTCAGGTTTTTATGGCAGTTGCAGAGAGAACGGGGATTTCTTTTTCACGCCAGGCACCATTATTCCAGTGCAGCTGTTATCAAGCTGTTGATCTGTTGGAGAAAGGCAGAGTCCCATCCTGTTGAAATAAAACCCATCTGAGTGGAAGTTGGATGTGGAAATGGCAACCCGATATGAGAGGAGCTTGATAAACTCAGATGTTCTCAATCTAAGAAGCCAGGAGGCAATTCTTTACTCCCCACCCACAAGAATGCAGGGAAGCACTTCATGCACTCACCCAGGCACTTGTAGGGCACAACGATGTGAGTGTGGTCCTTGCACTGCTTCTTCCCCCTCTTGCACCAGCTGTCAATACTGACAGGCTGATTGGCTTCCACGACATTTGTAATCTGAAGGTCTGGATACATCTGTTTAAAAAAGAACCACAGATAAATTTATTTCCAGAACGGACAAGGAATGCACAAAATGGCTCTCAGCCAGAAGAAGCAAGGCCAATTCTCTGAACAAGAGTAACCTCAAACTTGTACACGGATACACGTTCTCTTCTGGATCCAGCTCCCAACAGCTGAAAACATAAAAAAAAGCCCCCAGCTGTTTATCACGCAGGGCATCAGCAACAGAACATGTCACCGCTTCTTTACACGTGGCAGGAGAAAGCCAGGTTAGGGGCAAGAGCTGGGCACAGAGCTGTGGCCTCTGGCTTTGCATGGAGGAGGAGTATTTTTACCCCTTCCATTTTGGCTGGTGCACTGACAGTGTGATACACTCCGGAAGAGGGCAAGCAGCAATAATAAGGACTAATGACATCTTCAGACTGTCTCATCATTTGCCAAGCTAACATGCACCTAACTACTCAGGTTTCCTTGTGCCTGCTCCATTTATAACCTGTTAACACTTCTGCTCAAGTTCTCAAGTGCAGACACTGATTTATATTTAGGTTTCCGCTACGTGAACCACATGTAGCCCCTGTTACATCAGCCTTGTAAAACAGTATTAAAAGTTTTCCAGTCCAGACATAGTGTGCTCTATCACCTTCCCATTAAAAAAACATTCCTGGTGGTATTTTGCATGCCCGTCACCTCCACAGAATAATTAAAGACACTCTTCAAGGCCAATATGCTGCCGTATCTGGAGCACACTGAAAGGAGATTAAGGCTTTGCAATAAAGCATGAAGAACCTAAAAGTACAGACAACGTTTTGATGGAAATATTTTGCTAATATTCTGGCTGATCTGCACATGTCACTGATAGCAACACGACTACATTCCAACTGAAATAGGTGTCAGGCTCTCAGCTGCTGAGCTGCTGGTCTAACTCGCCAAACCCTGAAAACAGTGATGCCTCCCTGACCTACAGACCGAGGGCCTTCTTGGGGCAGCATGATCTGTTATAAACTAGAAGTAACTGCTAAATTCCACTGCAGTTTCGTGTTGCTCTTCCATGGCATCAGTGTAGCAGGGCTGTTCAGAGAAGTGAGACAGTCAAACACAACCCTCCTGCCTGCAGGGTTAGCTCACTACTGACTGGTTAAATTCTAATCCAATTCCTTTGAAGCAGTGAAGAGCCAGATCCCACAGCAATCCTCACCTCCTGGCAGTACTGCAGAATCTCTTCCTTCGTTCCAAAGCAGCTCTTGGTCCCAGAAGTGTCAGGTTCCCATTTCCCGGTCTGGATATTCACATGCATATTTAGCTTCCCACAGAACATGGCAATTTGAGGCTCTGCCACCGCAAACCCTGTCCCAGCATTGGCTGCCAGTGCCTGTGAAGACAAAGAAAAACAACGTAAGTTGATTGCTTTAGCTGACAGAAAGCAGAACAGCTCAAAGCACCAGAAAGGCTCTGGCATCTCCAGCAAGGAACTCTCACTTCGATCAGCAAAGTCTTGCAAACGTATTTTGTAGCCGTATTCCTTGAAGCTGATGGTCTCCACTCCAGGTTTACACCAGCAATGCATTTGTTTTTCCAAACTCTATTTTTATTTTCGCAACAACAGCTTACCGAAACCAAAGGGTAATTCACACTTGAAGGCTGCGCCGCAAAAGCTGAAACAGATGTCTGAAGAACTTAAAGACCCGTTCTCCATCCCCAGTATTTGGGGATAAATAAGTAATCTCATTAACACCTGGCAGAAACTCCTTCCTGCAGCTCTCAACGTTGCTTCTGCTAATAAATTAATCGCTTCCCACTTCAGGAGGATGCCTCAGAGATTCAAATCGGGTGCTCACCTTGAGATCTTCAGACATTTGGGATACAGACACCTAGCCTGCCCAGCCCTCCAAGTGAGGATGGCTCCTGCTGATGCAGCTCCCCAGCACTGCTGTCCCTCACCCCGCGCGCTCCCAGGGCTGCTGCCCTGCCAGGTTCTGCCGCCGTGCACCAGCAGACAAAGGCCTGACAACACAAAGGCACATCCGGGTCAAACTGCAGAGCGAGCACTGGAAACAAGGCCAGCTTCCCTTCCTGAAATCCTGCTGGCTGAACAAAAGAAAAACGGGATTAAACTGAACTGTAGAGCTGGGCTTTTTCCGAAGGGTTAGGAGTCTGCTGTCCTCTCCCTGTGTAACTAAAAACCAACCCGAAGAACAACAACAAAGCAACCCACCCTAAGAACTCCCAAATCAAAAGCTCTTCCAAGTGGTTTTGGGGGAGTGAAATTCATTTCAATTGCTTCAGATAAGGCAGATGAGAAACAGCAAGACGCAGCTCCAGAGCAGCAATGCCCCAAGGCTCTGTTTTTCTGGCAGGCTGCACTGCCCCAGGCCACCAATCCTGCCTTCATATTTAACCTTTCAAGCACTCAAAAATGCATACATCTCTGCAGGCACTGCTCATTCCCTACTGCCTGCAGATCCCCACCAACTTCAAATCGACACACATACACTCACAGCAAGTCAAAAGTGATCAAGAGAGAAATTCAGCTGGTCAACCCCAAGCGTAGCTCCTGCTTTCTAAATATTAGGGGGAAAAAAAATGGCTCCCTTCTAACCTGTGTTCCCCTGGCTCCAAATCATAGCTGGGACTCAGGGCTAAGACTGACCCGAGATACCCAGGCACAGTGCCAGGCTGTCCTTCAGAAAAATACCCCTCACATTTTAAGAACCATTCAACAGCACCTTTGAGAGAAGCATTCACATACAAGAAGTTTTATTTGCTCCGAAACCCTTTCACTCAGCAGACACCCATGAGAGCAAATCTGAGCAGAGATCACAAAGGAAAGAAGTACAGAACCATACATATATATATATCAGATACCAACACCCACATCCCATAACAAAACACCTCCAACTTCCAACCACTGCTCACTTCTCTGAGCCAAACCTCACAGCCCGACAGCTGCAGCCTTTTGCTGACACGTTGACAATGCAGAGCACCAGTTCTGCCCAGAAGATCGGCATTAAAGCAACTGTTTTGCAAACTTGCTATCTCAGGAGTTCAAAAGCCCAGAAGTTACAACACACAGCAGGAACACACTGGAACCTCTTGCAAAAGAGAGAAGCAGTTTGCTGGCTTGCTTCTTGAGGGGCTTGGGAAGGCATGCTGCACATCTCCATCACTTGCCATCTCAGGGGGGAAAAGTTACAGTGCAAAACCTTCACTGGCTGTTCTCCAGTCTGTCAGCCTCTTTCAGCACACAACCACCACCACAGAGGGCTGCAGACCAAGAGAACGACACAAGCGCTGTGCAAGAGCTGAGCAACACCACACAGCAAAGCCTTGGCTCCTGCACTGCCTTCCTCACCGCCCCTCCGTGCCAAGAGGAAAAGGGAAGTGCAGAATGGTCCTTTACAACCCCAAAAAATCACATGCAAACGTTCTAAGAGGGCCTTTTAATCTCTCTGAAAACAAACACTTTGTCGGTTCCAGCAGTCAGATACATTAGAGGAAGCAATCCACAACAAAACTTTGTTTTATAACATTATGACTACATCCAGGATTCGAGCTGAACTCTGAAAAGAGAACAAAAAGAAATGCATCACAAACATGCACAGCACTGGCCCTGGTAAGGAGAACAAGGCATGTTTTGAGCGATTTGGACGTTGTTAACACAGCCCGCGCTTGTGAAACTTGCTTTGAAGAAAAGTACTCGCAAGTATGCAGCAAAATAAGGTCAATGAGTAAGCAGGAGAGGTGCAGCTCCCATCCAGAGGCAGAAACATCCACAGGTAATCCATTCACAGCTGCCTTCAGGAGCAAAACTCCTGTTCAAACACATACCAACCTCCTGAAGTCACCCACGGCCGCTATTTACATTCTGCTGTTAGCTGCTGTTCAGCCCTGCTGTCTCTCCTGCCTGACACCTGGCACTGTGGCAAAGGTACCATTCCTCCTCCAGGATCGCTCCAACAGTTTGCATATCAGTGGGTGCCGTTGCCATGCCTACAGGAACATGCTAAACCCCAATTCGCAGCTGAACAAACGAGACTAATTACTTGCTTGATTTCATCACTTTCAATCAAATGGAAGAAGTCTGCTCTGGAATCGCGCAGTTGGGTGAGTTAATGATCTGTGATGTGCAGGAGCTGAATCTTTAACCCCAAGATAAGATCTGTGAGTAATGAGCTCCCATTTTTCACCAACCACATCACTTACTGAACTTGGCACTTTTATCTCACCATACCTGTAAGGACAGAATGCAGCACAAGGAATCCCAGTGGAGGCCACACCTTTAACTTTGCCACCCAATTGAAGAATCTCACCCACAAGGGGCTCTTGGTGCACAGACCTGTTCCATTGCCTCCACAGTGATACCAGTGCACCAAAAAGAACCGCTCAGGCTGACCAGGCCCTGACTGCGCTCACACAAGAGCTGGTTGCTCTATGCTCAAGCATTACCCTGCAAAAGGAGGGCTGGTGAACCCTTAAGCTCAGGATAAAAGAACATCCTTAGTTAAGCTGTGCGGTATTCCAGAGAATTCCCCCCTTTCTACATTGCAGAGGGATGAAGCAAGCAAGCACGTTTCTCCTCGGGACTTTCCCAGCCATAAATGGAAGAGGACATCTCTGTGTTGCTGGAGAGTAGCAGGCTGTGTGGGGCACATACCTGAGCATCCACCCAGCCCTGCACATCCTCTGCAACCGCTATTTCAGCAGCTGTCACCCCCTGAATGCACATCCCTAACATGAGAACATGCTGAATGTTGTTTGGGAAAGGACTCTTACTTAAACCACTATTTTCCTTGCTGGCACTTGAAGTTACAAAAAGTTTCATGATGATTTCCACTCTGCCTCTTGGTGTAATTCTGTAATCCAGTTTGCCTTCCAAGACATTGGATTCCATAAACACACACATCTCTGGGCACTTAATGTCAGTTAAATTCCTCACCCTGTCACACAGTGCCTGATTTATGGATCTGAAACACTGGAATTCAGGCCTCTAAATCTCTCAGATGGAAGCACCTCTCTCTAATGATCCAGTTCTTCATTTGCTCCTGACTTCTTCAACTTCAGCCAGCAGGTTTCATCAGTGGGTTTTGCCCACCCCGAAGCTTGGGCTCTGTAACCTGAAAAAGGGACTTCCCTTTTGCGCTGCAAGAGTCTCCCATATGAACAGAGAGATGCAAGTCAGGAAGGAAAGAGAAATTTTCAACTCAAATTGCTCTTGGCTTTCTTAGGGCGATGGGTGATGCTCTCATGTTGTGCTGGGGAGGCTCACGTTGGGGATTAGAGCAGGGGTCGCCATCTCTGGGGTGTTCCAGACTGCGGGTTCGTGGCGCTGAGGGATGTGGGCAGTGAGCACCTTCCATAGAGCATGGCAACATTCTCACAGCAGATGCAATCCTTTAACCTCCAACTTCATCCCACACTGCAGATACAAGTAACAGAGGCTATGGGGACACCCAGCAGGGCCTGTTCCAACCCACAATGCAACAAACATGAAAACAACCACTTTCCTTGCCTTAAGCTTCTGGTATCTGTTACACCTCATTACAATGTACCTTACGAGCAGGTTGGCTATTCCACCACCAATTGCTCCTCAGGAAAGCTTCCCAGCACGCTGCTGGGGTACAGGTGACTGGAATGTCTTTTTTGAGCTTTCCTTAATAGCACAGATATCTGCAAAATGTCAGAAGGAACCAAATTCTGATTTCCATGGGGGGGTCAGCTGTTGCAGTAACCTCACACATCCGATCAGATAAGCCCAAACTGGAGCCTTTATCCCAGAGCACCCAGGAGCTCAACAGGAAATCTTAGGTTTGCTTCTCGTTTCTAAAGACTTGTTCATGTATTATACAGCTTACAAAGAAAATCTAAGAATATCCATTACAGAAATTCACATCCACACAACTGACAATGCAGCAGACAGGTCCCTTGGTTTCAAATTCACTTTGCACTTAGGTTTCCTCTGCAGCAGTACTCAAAAATGGAACCTTTGGCCTCTGGGATTCCTCAGAGACCCCGGAGCGTGAGCAGCACTGAGTGCAGGCACAGCTCATAAGCACACACAAGAAAATGCCTTTTGTACGACTGTCCATAGGTCAGAGCTGATTTCCTGCTCGGAAGGGTTAAATATTCCACAGCTATTTGCTGCTCCACCGCCAAGAGGTGCCACAGCACACTGGGAAAGATCACTTGTGATAAGTTGGTGTTTGCAAAACGCGAAGGCCCTCAGAAGAAATGCTGCTCCCTGCACCATAACGCAGCACAAACCGGGAGACTTCAGAACGGGCTGTTTGGCACAGATCTGGATAAGTTACAATTCCCATCTCTACTTCATTTTAATAAAGAAAATAAGCTTTTTCTGGATTTCATTGAAAAGAATACTTTCCCTAGCAGCTCCTTCCACACAACACAGTCACTGCAGGCATAAAGCACAGGCACCTGACTTTTCTGAGACCACTGAGGAATTGAAATAGCTCCTCTGACGCAGACATGAGTCCTTCTGCTTTATCAGCCTTCCTGTGAAGCAGCCCTGGATGCTGTTTTTGCACAAGTGAGTATTCTGATTCTCCTCCCCTTCCTGGGCTGCAAACTGGCACACGCACTCATGCAGGGCCCTGCTGCCTCTGAGCACAGCCCACATCTCTGCTGCCTCCAGGCACACGTGGGGATTTCTCCTTCCATAGGACAGGCTGGTCTTAGGCGAAATTTAAAGAAAAGCTCAGGAATTGATGCACATCCACAAACTGCAGCACTGCGGCCTGGTGAGCTCTGCAGGAGGGCACACGGAGCAGAGCCAAGCTGGCCCAGGTCTCGGTGCACTGCTCAGCCTTCAACCTCACACCCAAGGCCACGAATCTTACCTGTTAAGGAGAGGTTTATGGCAAGCTAGGTTCAGGAAATCAACACTTGAATTCAAGAGTGAAAGAAGTTGGCAAAGGGAATTTACACGTAAGAACTTCTAAACAGAATACTTAAGATACCCTGTCCTTGGATTAATAACTCCTGAACGTGAGCAGAGCTTTCCATTTGTGCTTCCAATGGTGCTCCAAGCTTTGTTTTCCTTAACCTCTTCCTCCTGGTTTTATTCAGCAGACTGATGGCTTGAACCCGGCAAGGCTGATGAATGCCTGACGCAGCAGGCAGTAAATCTACAGACCAGCAGCTCATCCTAGCTTTATTTTATTTTATTTTTTTTTTAAATTGCTGATAATTACAATAATGCACATGGGCAGGACTCCAGGACAGGAAGAATTATTGTCTGCAGGCAGATCTGGTGTGAGCTGATAATACCAGCCTGTGTTTGCCATTGAATTTAGGAGGCAGAAATCTCAGTCAAGCAGCCTTCAGCTTCCTTTAGGTTGCTGAAGGGGAGGCATTCTCATCTGCTCCTCCTTTATCAACTTTGGTGGTGCAGCAGCCAAAAACTGGGAAGCGATGCAGGAGCTGCACTGCTGGCTCAGTGCAGTTTATATTTAGATCCGCCCCATGCATGGCCAGCGTGCAGCCTTGAACGCTCAGAAATTCAGTGACAACATCCTGTGTCCTTTCAGATGTGCTGACAGCAGCCAGAGCACTACAAACACCAACACAAAGCCAAAGCCCAGAGCATTATTGCTCCTGCACTCTGACCTGCCCAGAGAAAAGGGGCTTCCCAGTACCTGTGGCACACAGGCAGCCTCTCCGCCCTTGGAATGTGCACTAATTACACAGCAGATTATCTCTCTGCTCTTAGTCTATCGTGCTCCACAAACCAAGCCTACATGAGTCACTGGGCAGATAATCTGCCCATCAGACACCTGCAGTGGGAGTCCGTGCGATGCAGGCAGGGAGAGCAGCACTGCTGCACAGCAAGTCGTGGGGAGCAGACTCAGCAAAGCCACAATCCAAGGCTTCCCGAGCTGCCTGTGTAACATGCTTGCCTTCAGCATTCTCTTCTCTACCCCTACGGAGGCAAAGTTCAGATCCACTCATTCGAAATGTTCCCTGAACAAATGTTACTGTGCCAGAACTGCAGCTCCAGTGACAGCCCCAAACTTCCCTAACTTGTGTGTAACAGCTGGGACCAGAGCAGCTTGCCATGAGAGCAGCCCCAAAAGTCCGAGGTGGAGAGGAAAGACCAGCAGCACATCACCAGCACTTCCCTGCCACTGTGCCAAGACTGCTGGCCATGCTGCCCTGCTTCAGGGAAACACAGCACTGGGGCTATTTAATGCACCTCTATACAGAGCCCTCCTAAGTCACATCACAGCACGCACAGACCAGACCTACTTATTGCAGGGCTAAACGAAGGCACAAAGTCAAGTGACCTGCCTAAGGTCACGCATCAGAGGCTCAGCCTGGACTAATCCTCAGCCCCCGACGCTCCAATCTGTGCCATCACGCTGCCCAGCACAGCAAGACTAATTACTGCTTTCCCACTTGAGTTATTTGGGCATCTGAACCACAGAGAGTCAAGATGCCTTGCTACCTTGCCCGTAAGGGAAAACTTCAGTACCAGATGATGTTTTCACGTGCACTAAAAATCTAGAGAGGGAAAAGCCATTGGGAAACGCAGCACGTGGCTGAAAGCAGAACCGTGTCTTTATGGCTGTTAGCAGCACACTGCAATGTGAGGAGCAGCACTCAGACATGCTATTTCCTAAGTAACTTTTCCACACAGTTCAATAATGAATCCTTTCCATCTCAAGGCACTTTATCTACATAATAGCTGGGGAATACAACCACTGCAGTAACCAGGATACAGAGATTCCATAATACACAGGAAAGTACAGTTACAAAAACCTTTCATCACTTCCAAACAATTTGTTTGAAGCAAAAGCAACTAGCTCCTAGACCAAAACTCACCCCAAATCACACGCATACACTTGTTCCCTTGTCTTCCTAGTGGGCAGAAATGAAAGAAAGGAGACAGTCAAGAACTTATTATCACCAGGCAAAAGAACCTGAGCACTTAAAACTGCTGATCCAAAGTGATATAGCATTCCAGAGATACATTTAAAAGAATCTGTACAGGTGATGTTTCAGAGCGCTGTGAAGCTCACCGTGACAAGCAGTGGTGGGGTGGATGCTGCAGCGATGCGGTTTCTCAGCCTGACCACACGTCTCACCGCTCCGATGTCACGCGATAAGATAAAAAGGCTGCGCAGATTGTGGTCTGATCTGCACCACCACGACCCAAAAAGCAGGCAGGAAACAGAAGAGCGTATTTCAACAGAGCATCAAGAATGTGAAGTGGCAAGGAAAAATACCTGGAAAAAAACATGTGAGATAAAGGGAAAATAACAAGTGGAAAGCCTGCAGTGCAGGCATGCTTTGCCTTCAGCCACTCCTGAGCTCAAGTTCTGCTCCCCTTAAGGACGTTGCTGTGTATCACCAGTTGGCTGCTTATGAGCATGGACTGCAGTGGTTTGATAGAATACCTTGTCCTGCACCTGGGCAACACACAAACCTCCTGCAGCACATGGGAAGAACTCCACAGGAAGCGCTCACACCATGCTGCAGCACTCCGTGCTGTCACTCAGGTCTTCTGAAAGGCACCTGAGCTGCTGGTTCCGACACACAAACAGCACAGATCAAACTTCTCCATGGAAAGGGGAAACCAGGAGGTTTTCACGTGATTTTGGCATTCCAGGCTGTGCCAATGACCGTCCTCTGAAAACAGGAAAGCCACTGCTACCATTCTGCCAAGCAGCTGCTGATCCAGGCTCCACAGAGTTGAGTCTGCAGTTAAGCTGCTTGTTAGGAAGAGATCCTACCACTTATGGGTTGGGGAAAAAAATTTAAAAAAGAAAAAAAAAAGAAAGAATTAGCTCAGAAAAACCCATCTCCAGTTCCCACAGAGAAACAGGCCTTTGGTTTTTGTGACTGCAGCTATTTTGGATCCCAGCAAACAACAACCAAACCGAGGAGAAGCTGCCAGCTTCCCTCCACCAATGCTGGCAACTGGACGTGCACAAACAAGTGGTTTTAAAGAAACCTATAAATAAATAAAGGCAAGTGCTGAAGGACTGCAGGAAGGCGGCCTGGAGCAACACCCGAACTGCATGAGTCAGATGGGCAAAGTTTGTTTGCTTCTTTCTAAGCTCATCAGCCAACGGCCAAACATTTCTATGAGGCATCCCAGCGCAAAGAGCAGGACTCAGCCTGATCTCACCACCTCCTTTCTTCTTCCAAAGGCCAGTACAGAAGGCGAACCCCACCACCCCAAGGTTCACCCATTGAGATTCAGCCTCTATCAGAAGAGAGAGGTCCAACAGCAGAGCCTGAGCACCCCTCAGTTTTACCAGCAGCAGGGTCACACAAAGCCATGAAAGGACTTCGTAGCACCTTAATGGATTCCCATCTTTTACTCTTTAAAAGCAACCCTGACTCATTCAGGAGCATTTTATTTCTGAGGCATTCATTTATCAGCTGGGGTTTAATAGTGACCACGTCATATCATAGCTACACCAACCAGAAACTCTAATGGATGTATTAAACAGCTCCTTTAAGAGAAGCAATAGGCCTCTGCTTAGACTAACTGCTTAATGCTATTAGAAAATTAAGGAGTAATTTATAGCACAGACTAAAGCTGGACCGGATCCCCTTTATTGATTTTGCTGATCCAGAAAGTAAAACTAGTTCAAGAGAAGCCAGCACAGGACGTCAGGTACGTCAAGGCTGCTGTCCTGTGAGAGTTCAGTGATGCTGCACATGGCACAAGCACGCTCAAATTGCCTGTGCTAAGTTTAATTGCTATGGGGGCTATCGAGGTCTGTCAGTTTGCACAGCATTGCAAGAGACAAAACAGAAGAACACAAAACACTGCTGTTAGCAACTTCCTCCTGGTTTCAGGGAGGAGGAACACGTGCTACACTGATACCCCATTTCCTACAAGCTTCCTTAAGCATTTTCTGCCAGTTCTGAAGGCAGGTGTTATGGAACAGTTCTTTCCTATTTCCAGCCAACTTGGTGGGAAAAATGTGAGCCGGGTGGCAGGCATGGCAGTGCCCTGTGGCTGCACGTTCCTGCTGCTCAGCCCCCAGACAGCTCTTAAGGAGCACGACACTGCAGTGAGGAATGGAAGCACAAAAGCATTACAAGCCACAAGCTTTATTACCAACCTGGGAGCAAAACCTGCCCGTTCTGCAGCAGCAGGGGAATTCACCCTTTGGAAAAGAACCAGCAGAACAGTTTTAGACAGTCTAGCTGAAGCTTCAGAAACAAGAGGCAATATACACCTACCCAGCAGCACTGCATAAATGCTCATCTGTCGCAAGTTTTACTTTCTTTCACCGTACAAAGCAGATATGGACTGCAGTGGAAATGCTGACTTCACACATAAACCCCATCACTACAGAGAGACGGGAGGGAAGATCGATGGCAGTATTGATGTAACAGGCCATTCACCATTTTCCTAGCCATGGGCTGAGCAGCTCCAATAGTTTTCTCAAAGTCAAAGGAGCAGAACATTGCACAAAGTTCTCACGCCAGGGAGTGGCGTTTTGTTTTTCATTAGCTGACTCCAGACGCGGCCCAGCAAGATTTGTAATGCAGACACAAAGCTGCAGACAGCAACCTCACCAAAACCTGGCACATCTCTGCAATGGATTAATCCTATGGAACGTGTTCAGGTGCCTCACATCATAAGAAATCAGCACTTGAGAAGGAGCCATGCTGAAATTATAGCCTGGTGATGTAATAGCACCAGAGAGCCAGGAATGTCTCATTCTAACATCCTTATTTTGGATGGATATATAAAAAACTTTGAGGGCCCCAGCGTGTTCCTAAGCAGCCTAAGGCTCAGCTGTCTTTGAGGCTGCCTCTCCACGCACCTCCAGCTAACCCAGCCGGCAGGGCAGGATGAGTTTGGCAGGAGCTGGGGATGCCAGGGATACTCAGATGGTTGTGAAAATCCTGCACTGAGCGCTTCTGGCTTTGACTTAGAAAACACAACAGAGTAAGAGGAGGAAACAGGGCAAGAAAAAAAAGCTCATGTGTAAAGGCTGCAAAGCAACCGTAAAACCTGGACAGCAATGATGGATGGACCAACCAACCAGTGTGTGATTCCATTAGAGGTCATCTTTGACAGTTCTACCTACAAACAAAAGGGACAGGACTATTAGTCCAGAGTAGCAGGGATACAAAGAACAGTCCTCTTCGTTGGGACCACTCTTCATTCCTGAGGGCAGTTCTCATCACTGCAGGACCTACCACCAAGAGCACAACTTCAAGTCTCAATCAGGAGTGCAGGTGTTTCATAGGGACCCCAACTATCCATCCATACATGGCAGAGAGGGCAAGAAGGTGTTTGCACAGACACCAACAGGCACCAGGTTCATATTTCAGCAATTTGGAACTTGAAATTCAGCTGAAGATGTCCCCATCCTGATGCATTCCACCAGACTGTACCACTCAGGGATGCTCAGAATGTATCCTTTCTTTAATTTGTGCTTTATATACTCCACGGTGTATTTTGCAGCTCCACTGCTAAAGAGCATCATCTTACATGCCATGTTCATACATACACAGATGTTACACAGATGCTGCTCAGAGATGCACCTGAAGAGATATTCTCAACCAGAGAAGTAATTCCAAAGCCAATATTACAAAACACACAATTCTCTGATTTATAGATCTAGAGTATTCAGTTATCTGTTGTAAAGAGTCAAAATCGACCAGCCTCCTATTAAGGCATGAGGAAATAAAGAGTCTATATAACTGGCAACGCATCTCAAAGTTAACATCACAATAGCAATAGGTGCTGGAAGTGCAGCTACAGACAGCTGTGAACATTAAACCCCCCTTAGGTGGTTAATTTTGCTGCCAGCTGTAGCTAAATCTTGGTTATACCCTCGGTTATACGACCAAGACAGATTTAATAATCACAGACTATTGAATATAATAACAGAACAGAATGAATAAAGCCATCAACCACTTACACAATAAGGAATAACAATTTAACTTCTTGCAAAAAATCTTTAAGGACGGTGACAGGGAACACAAGAAGTCAAATCAAACCCAAGGCCAACCAGGCAAAGGAAATCATGCTGTGGCTGCTTCTGCCTGGGGCAAAAGGCCCACTGGCCTCTGCAGGCAGTGCTGCCCACTTCTCCTCCTCCACTGTATGGGTGAAGTTTCCAGCTCCACGTTTTGGGGACATCTTCATAACGTGCTTCTCTGGAGCAACCAGTCCATCTGCTTGCATACACCTGACTAACAAGTAGGGCACTGGCTCTTTTCAGAGCTGTAATACCCTTGAAATACATCAGCAGGAATCACAAAAGGGCTACAGTGATCCATTCTGGTCTGTGCCCCACAATGAAAGAGGGAATTAACGTGCTACAGATGCCCTGTGGAAAACCTCCCATGTGGTTACACTTTGAACAGTATTCTTCCCCCCACACTAATTCTCATTGTGGAGCAAGGTCCAAAAGCTTGCTTAATACAACTGAACGCAACAAATCCAGGAATTCCAGCCTAGACTTCCAAATGCTTTTTGCTGGTATTGCAGGTTTTACAGTTAGGCAAACCTGAATGGAGGTTTCTGGGCATCTTAGCAGCCCTGCTCCATTCGGAATCCAGCTCTTCCCTTCAGCCTCCCTCGGAGGCACAGTGCTGAGCAAAGGATCCTGAGCAAAGGGAGGGGAGAGAAGGCCGAGGGATCAGCTGGCTGAGGGTTATCTCTTTGTTTCTTAACCTGAGAAATGAAGACGTTCTGAAGCAAGACAAGAACTGAAAATGAAGGAATACATTATCCAAAACACGATGCATCAAAGCAATGTAAGTAATCCACGTCAGCTGCGGCGATTAAGCGTGACAAATACATGTTGAACTGCATAGGATAAGAGCACGAGCCCATAGCTGGATGGTGGGAGACCTAAAGCAACCACAGGCTGTGATGCAGAGCACAAAGCCAGCTGCAGGCAGCACAGGGACAGGGCAGCAAAACACTACACTGCAACAAGCCTGCGCTCTGGCAGGCCATTCATCTCCTGCCTTTGTTATTGGGAAATTGCTTCCGAGAAAGCGGCTGCTGCCCTGAACAGAACAGCCACACAGTGCCCAGCTTTGTTGCACAGCAAGCACTGATGCAAGGGAACAAGCCAGCATTTATGAGAAGCAGTGCAAGGGGCAGCGCGTACAAAGCTTCTGTTGGTGTTCTTCAAGCCAAGCTTCATGTTTCAAAGCCCCAAACCAAACTCTTTTGGTTGGCCTGCAAGAAAACACCTTCTCCACTACTTGATGTTTCCAGTTCTGGAGCTATGAAGCTATCCTGAAGGACTCTGGAAGTTATTTGAAACCCTGCAGCCCCAACTACTTAGAGGTGCTCATCTTATTCCAAGAGCCCAAGTGGGAGCTGCAAGAATCCTGACCCACTGCAGAGCAGCAGCTGCTTTCCATGACACCTCAGCTGCCCGTCTCCCTTTTTCCCAGCACACACAACACTGAATGGAAACACAAGCCCTGCCATACACCCTGACTGCACAGCTCACCTATGGCCAAGGATGCCACGCTGGCTAAAGTGCACTGCTTGGATCTCAATTCTTTTGGGTTCCTAAATGCATACCTGATCCTGCTGCATCAAACAAACGATCCAGACGTCAAATTCAATTTCTCCCAGCGAGAGCTTTGATAAATTATGCAGAGAAAGAGTCACGTTCAACTGCCAATACGCTCACTGGGAACTCAAAGCACAGGTTGGAATCAACATTATGCATTTAATCTTTTGAGAGGAACACTTAGCAGATTAAAGCAAATCTGCCCCTCTCTATTTCAGGCCACAATTACTGTAAGACAGCCAGGGTAAGAAGTCAGCACCCAACACACAGCATTAGGGACTGAATGTCACTCACACCCATTGCTCCAGGACCACTTCTGACAAGTTATGAGTCCCAATATGAATGGGAAAAGATTAAACACCGATAAAACAAGAGATCTGCTAAGACCCAGCAATGTGCCACACCAAATCCAAAACCACAGAGGGAATTTGGTGATTAAGAGCTTTATGCTGCAGGCCACCATACGTCCAAGCAGAGCCCAGCGTCTGTTGTGAATATGCACTCCAAATCCACTTGAAATCTAACATGAGTGCATGATGCTTATTGTAACAGATGGCATGGGCAACATTTTTCTTTTTGTTGCTGTCACTTCACACTACGCAATGACATCATAATTAGTGGGATTCATCAACCCCAAATCCAAAACAATAGGGATGAGTCTTTTGGCAGGGAGCTGGGGCTAAAAATAATGTAAAAGCCTTTAAAGAAAAGCCCAAAGATTAAAAATGCAAATGCTTGGCTTTTCATCTAAGCATCTCGGTTTCCAAGTTAACGGAGGGCAACTCCCAGAAAGTCCCAAGTCGTTCACCCAGCCTCCTGCACCCCTGCAAGGACAGCACCAGCAGATCAGTTCTGAGCTGGTATCCCTGCCTATGGCAGTGCTTCAAGGCAGTACAGCTGAGTGAGGAAAGACAAGCCCTTGAGAACAGAGAGATAACAGGAAAACTGTCCCCAGTGCAAGAATGAAAATCCCACTGACCAGCAGCTCCCAGCACAGCAGACGCTCAAAAAATGCCACCTCAGCAGCAAACGTTTGCTGGTTGCCAAAACAGACCTAAATGAGAAAGGGCACTTCCAAGGTTAAGCACTACTTCTACTTCAACATGTCTGCTAGGGCTGGTTGTCAGCTTGCTTGATGTGATCAGCAAGACGACGGCAGTAAGATGATAATTAGCAACTCTTAAATGGAAACTTCCCCAAGCAGCAATCTTCTGTGACAGCCAGGAGGAACCACGGCCCGGCTGTGTGTGCATCTCCCTCCACGTCCTTGACCTGAATCAGGCCATACTTCTGACTGCTGTAATTTTGTTAGAGAGCTTACCGTATGAAATTACCTAAATGCATCCCTGTCACGGAGCCAAAGCCTGGAATCCCAGCACGGTTCACTCCCCCAGCACAGCTCCTCCTACATGATGAGTCACGCTGCAAAGATGCACTGTGCCCAGCCTGCATGGCACAGGGAGCTCCACCAAACCACCCAGCAAAGGGCCAGCTCCATCATCCACGCTGTTATTTATTTTTGCACTGCATTTAAACGACGCAGGCAATTTTTGAGCTCTTTGCGTTCGGCGACTTGAAAAGAAAAAACTCAAAGTCATCATTTCATAATGATTTTCAGTTAGTCTGGAAACGCAGCAAGGCCATCCAAGCCAAACTGTTATTGATTCTGTCTCCTCAGTAAAGCCCTCCAAAGCTGCACAGAACAGCCCCCACAAAGCAGAGGGTGGCCAGTGGGCAGCGTGCTGCAAGGCTGACCTCCATAGGGATGGAAGGACAGCCCAGCCCCCCAGCATGGCCCTGTGCAGGGCCACCAAAATAAGGAGAGCATTCTCCCTGCTGGCAGCACAAAGCAGTCCTGTAACACTGGGCAGTCAGCAGCTCAGCAGCACGTGCTTGTGGTCACCTGGCTGTGCAGAGTCAGGCTGTGCTCTGCTGCTGGTGAAATTGGTTTGCCATCCTCTGCGGAAGATTCGGATTTCCAGCTGGAGGTTTTGCAAATGCAGCTGAAGTTAATATGAGACTGCAGAGCAAGCAGCAGAGCCACAAAACAGTCAGCTGCACTTCTGCCTTCTCTTTTCTATGGGATTATTCAGGAATTTGGACAGGAATACACACTTGTCCCAGCTGAGAGGACTGCAAGTCTATTGCCAAGTTAAAAGAATTGCTATCCACAAGCAAGATCTCAAGACGAGGATTTGGTCATTTACCTCTGCAGGAGTTCATAAACAACAAGAGCAACAAAATAAGAACCATAAGCTATTTTTCCTGAGATCCCAAAGCCTGCAGCTGGCCTCAGCCCAGCAGCCACTCAGCCCAGCGCTTCCAGTACAGAGCCATCAGATCTCCTAATGGGGCAAACTGAGTGAGGTTGCCATCCCGGATGAAGCACAGCAAAGAGGAGCTCCCAGCTTACCCCATCTGTTAAGTAAATACATACATGGAAGAGCCACTTGGAGCCTATACACAATGCTGTCAACCTGCTGTCTCTCTCACAGACCTGAGATTTAATGGCGCCTACAGGAAAGCGTTGGAAATGGAAATTCCGAAGTGGAAATACAAAATGCATACAGGCAACGTGCCTGCAAGGCTCCACTCAGAGTAAAAGCAGTGATAGGAAATGTCACTATGAGTCCAGATCACACTTTTCGAGAGAAAAAGGACAACATCACAAGTTCAGGTACAGTTCTGAAGCAGAAACCTCACCCAAATGGTTTATGGCCGTTGAGAGTACTGAACTACTCCAATTAACAGCCAGCATCATCATCTGAAATTAACTATGGTTCAGGGGTGCTGACTGCATGAATTAAACAAAAATGAATAACGACAGCACTGTTTTACTGCACATAAGCAGCACGAGAGCAAACAGCTGAAGGACGATGTCAACTTCCACAACCTAAAGCAGTTCACAAGAAGTGTGGGATGCCAAAGAGCACAAACGTCCCGATATGAAAGGCTGGGGAGAGCACACACCTCACGTTTCCAACCAGAGAACGAGGTTATGGTTTAAGCACAGCTGTAGAAGCAGATGCTGCAGTCAAAATAACTGTTGATTACAAGATTGAGTCTTTACGCCTCCCAAATACACATGCAATGGGAAATAGTAAAGGCAACATTTATTTTTACCAGCAACATCGAGAGAGAAGCATCACACGTACAGAACAGACCCCAAATTGCTTCCTCCTGCACTGCACGGCACTGGAGGAGGTGCAACGTGCAGCAACAAAGCCCAAACACAGCCAAAGCCACCGTACACTGGATTCTGAATAGCCCTCGTGTTGCAATGGGTGCTCTTAACAAAAAGAAGTCTAACTGATATTATTAACATTTAAGGTCACAGACGCAACACCCTCACAGCTGAGGCTCAGGAGAGCTGCAGCACAGCACACAGCTCACCTCCATGGAGCAGCCCGAGGCAGCGCGGAGCCTCACACAGCAGCAGGTGTCCATCATTCCTTCCTCACACACATCTCTGCTTCACAGGAGGTTTTGTGGAGGCTGAGACGAGGCACTGCAAATAGCTGCTCTGATACCAAAGCGTTTTTCCCCTAATGCTTTCTGGGAAGTGAAGCTTTGGGAACTGAGTGCAAAGCAAAGGCTGTGCTCAGGACTGGAATTTTCCTGAGCTGTTTCTCCTCAGGACTCGAACGCAGAAGTGGAAATTTCCCCTAGGTGGAGTTCTTTGTTCAATGCAGCAGGCAATTACAAGTCCCTAAGGTCTGCAGAAATGGCACAAGGCTGATATTTTCGTTAGTGAGAATTTAAGCACACCACGCAAAAACAACAGCGGCACAAAAGGCACAAGCCTGATGCAAGTCAGCACGTTGCTTTCTTTCCCCCAAACCTCGGTGACCTGAACCAGTACCAGAAGCATTCAGGATAGCTTGGGAAGAGGACCACTAAAACCGATGCTATTAAAAAGAAAACCAAAAGCAGCATCAAGCCTGCATCGCCTCAGATTCGATTACACACAAAGGTCAAGTGATAAAAAAGAAACTTTCCATCCCTAAAGGCCCTGGGGACGCAGCACAAGCAGTTTATCATAGGAACGGAGATCAAATTAGAATGGATTCATTTTCTTTTTTTCAGTCGGCATCTGCGCCCCATCTGAAGTTCTCTCAGATTTCACAAGCAGAAAGCAGCAGCCCCCAGCTCAAACACAACCCCAGGACACATCACCCCACAAAGACAACAACCCCACCGGGGTGTCTGCCTCGCCTCTGCGCTCCTACATTCCAGCCCATTCGCACGGAGGCTGTCAGAGGTTATCTGCCAGCAGCACCATCTGAAAGGAGGGCTGACACCAGCCAGGAGCCCTGGGGAACGCCCTGTTCAGAGGCTCAGATGCCAGTAATAAATAAATAAATAAGCCCGCCACTCCTCTTCCTCCATGCAGGGGAGAAAGAAAAACAAATTGTAGTCGATAAGCGGATTAGCGGGTGTTCCGGGGACAGGGACTGCTAGCTAAGATAATCAAGCAAAAGAAAATCCACCTAATGGGACATTGCCAATTCCACTGAACTGATAAATGCAGCCACTGCTACGCATTTTTTCTTCACTCTGGAATGCTTTCAAACATCCTCTTTATAAGAAATGAATCTATCCCCTATTTTTTCATTACATTACCCGCTATCCGCTAGCAAAGGCGATAAAAACGACAGCCACCATTTCACTTCCTCAGCTCTGCATCCAGCTACGATTCCAGAGCAAATCTGGCAGCAAGGAAGACCTGCAGTCCCCCACTGACAGGGCAATGGTGGAGAATACAGCAAAACAAAACAAAACAAAAAAAAAAAGAAGTAAAATGTGCCCAGTGACATTTTGTGCCAGCAGATGAAGGAGGCTGTCACGCCTTCGGGATGCAGATGGTGCTGGGGGAATGGCTGAGCAGACTGCACACCAAGCAGCAGGGCACACTGTGTAACCCCTGATCCACAGCTCAGGAGCAAAGCCTCAGCCTGGAGCAGGACGAGCCTGGGATGAGCAGTGAGGCAGGACGGGGTCCAGGTTAACCTCTTCCATCAGGTCAGCACCGCTGCACTGATGGCACCGTCGCAGGGCTGCCAAAGCCTCCGCTGACCCCACGACGGGTGGGTGAATGCTAAGCTCCGCTTCTTCAGCCTCAGTACGACGTCCGAGGGCCACGTCTGCTCCCCCCACAGGAGGACTTTTTTGTAACACAAATCCACGGGCACGGCGGCTTCCAGAACACGCATTGAATGCGACAGAGGAAGTGACCTACAGCCGGAGGAGCTTCTCAACAGGTGCACGAGAGCGGATAAACGCAGCCACCGCCCAACCCACCCCCACCCCCCCCGGGGGGACCCCGAGTGACCCCAGCCGGCCAGCCCTGCTGCAAGCATCCTCAGCGCCGGCCTGCCCTGATGGAACGGGAGCCGCGTTACACGGACTTAACGCAACCATAAGGGAGAGATGGAGCGCTGCGCCTTCATAGGCAGCCAAAGTCACGGGCTGGTGGCACGGAACGCAACCTTAGAAGCTCGGCTTCCTGCAGCTGAGCTGGGAGCGCTCCGGCCCCAGCCCGGCCCGGCAGAACTGCGCACCCCGCTGCGCTCCGCCCGGCTCCGTGCGCAGCGAACTGCGGGGCTGCCCTCCCCCGCCGCGCCTCGACAGCTCGCTGCAGCGATGTTCGCGGACGAAGCCGGAATTTCCCTCCTCTCGTTACCTCCGTACGCACGCAGCCGTGAAAGCCGTACCCAAACTGCAGGCGAATTGCAGCGATTCGCTCATTCCTGCGCTGATCGGGCACCGCTCCGCCGCCCGCAGCGCCGCTCGCAGCCGCAGCCAGGCGCCCCGGGCGGCAGCCGCTCCCAAGGCGGCCCCGCAGCGCCCTGCAGAGCCGCTGCGCGATGGCGAAGGATCCCCCGCGGCGCCGCCCCGCGGATCCGAGCCGGGGGAGCCTCGGCCAAACGCAGCCTCCGGGATCCGCGAGGCGACGCCCGGCTCCCAACGGCCGCCCGCGCGGCTCTCGGAGCTCCGCTCGCACCTACCTCGATGTACCCGGCCAGCGTGACGGCGGGGCCGGCCAGCCCCAGCAGGAGCAGGAGGGGGAAGCGCCGCGCCGCGCCCATCGCTGCCGACACCGCCGCCGCCCAAGCGCTACTGCGGCCCCCGCGACCCCTGCGCGGCGCGATGGGAGCCGCCTCGCCGAGCCCCGCCCCGCGGCCAATAGGAGCGCGGTGGAGGCGGGGCTCCGAGGAACGAGGGGGATTGGGCGAGAGCCACGCCCGCCTCGCCGCTCTCGGCCAATGGGAGGAGGAGCGGTCGCGGCGGAGGTCCCGCCCACGGGGGCGCGTTCCCCCCGACCCTGAGGGAAATGGCGGCCGCGGGTCGGAGCGGCTCCTCGCGTGTGGAGAAGCGCCGCGCGGGGCTGCGCGGACAGCGGGCGCCGGGGTCTGTTGCTTTGCTCCCAGCAGCGCGCCTTCCCCACGTACACGGAACGAGCGGCGGCGCCGCCCTCCTCCTTGACACACGGGGCGCTCAGCGCTCAGGGCTCTCCGTCGTTCCAAGAAAAGCCCGTTTCTTTTTATTTTCCCCTTCAACAAAAGCCGTCACGCAGCAGCGCCGCCTCACAGCAAACGGCGGCAGGCCCGTGCCCTGTCACGCCCTGTGGAGTGCATGGGCTGACCTCCAGCACACGGCATCACCCCGTTACCAGACACCCCCATCCTCAGCCAAACACCCCCATCCTCAGCCAAACACTCCCCTCCACCCTGAGCCGAACACACACCTCCATCCTCAACTTCGTGACCCTCAGCATCTCCTACAAGCACAGCTTGCTGCAAAGGTTGAAGGGAATATTGTTGAAGTACTGCACAGGGGGGTGAATCTGAGTGGCAGATCGATAAGCAGCCCCAGCTTTAATTAAAGCAGCTGCCTGGCCCACTGCTCGCTTATTACAGTCTTTTTTTTTTTATAGTATTTGAACACCTTTAAATCTCCTTTGCTGCAGTCCTCAGGGATGTGTAATTTTCTTCTCAGCTTGGCCAACTTCGGTGGGAAAACGCTGTTAATGAGTTCTTTCTAAACTGATACATCTTAATGCAAATATTTTATTGTGCAGTGTGAACACAGGAGTAAAAAACTAAGAATATTCGGTCAGGCTCAGCCCATCTTTAAATAAAAGCAGGCATTTCTCTTCCTCCCAAGGCCAAAGAGTGGAAGCTGGTTACAAATCTTTGGGTTAAGGCTTTCATTCCTGGTTGAACTCATACAGCATTTAAAGCGCGCTATAAATCAATATAATTTCAATACTTAATATTTACATACTGCTCAGTGAATATTTAATATTCATAACCCCTCTCAGCTGCTGCGTTTTGCGGATGTCATAAAGGCTGCCAGAAAAATTGGGCTTGTTAATTTGAGTTACGAGAAGGTTTGGTGTTTGGGGTACAGCAGGAACTGAAGTAGTTGGCTGCAGGTTTCTGAGTAGCTCTAGAAATAAAGTCACGAATGTCTGAGTGCAGAGACATGCAAAGCATCGGGGCTGTCGTGAGAGCATCAATTCCCCCAGCCACGCTGTGCCCGTGTGAGAAGTCAAAGTGCTGCAACCACAATACACTGAATCCTCTGCTGCAACCCATTTGACCACTTATAAAACTACTGCACGACCAGCATGCATGACAGCAACAGGAGCAATCATAGAGTGAGTGGATTTACCTCTGCTGTGCTCCACCAGCCATCGTGGAGCCCTCACAGAGCAGGAGTACAAAGTGCTGGAGCATCAGGCTGCAGAAAAGGCTGAAAATTACCTTCCAAAGCCCAGCAGTGATCCACCACCTCCCACAGATCCACTTTGTACAATCCTGGATGAGTGATTCTGGGACTGCCTCATTCTGCTCGGCGTTAATGTGGAGGCAGTGTTTAATATATGCTCAGCGAGGCACAGGAAGGTTACATTAACGTCCATAAAACCCTTTAAGATTCCCAGGTGAAAGGTTCTGTGAAAGTGCAAATAACTCACATACTTTATGTTGTCTAGAGCCTCTCTACTCGCTTTTAACACACTAGTTATAGCTTCTGGAGCTTTCCACACATCTGTGCTGAGTTTCTGTACTGCATGGCAAAAGTGCACAGTGCAGATTTCGTAGCCAGTGGGCTGGTGGAGCATCATTTGGCTGCGCTGTGAGAATGGCTGCTCTGGGATCAGAGCAATCTCCCTCGTAGTGCAGGTGGTTGTCCAGAGCTGCCCAACAGCACGTTTACACAGCAAGATGCAAATGTGATTCCAGCAGCTAAAACAATAAGAAAAAAAACAACCACAAAACCATTTTCAGGGATCACAGCAAGTTTTAATTGTGCTTGTCTTTCAAATAAGTTCTACTCAACATTTTATCAGCACAGTATGTTGGTACTCATGGTGGTCACAGCCCCATTTTCTCCATAGATATATTCCAGATTAGAACTGATAGGTAGTTTTCTGTTGCCTGTGACAACAGTACCATAGAACTGCTGCAGATCTGCAGCATTCTCTGCAACACCTTTCCCTTGTCAACCCTGTTAGGCAGGTGGCAGCTTCCATTTCCTTCCAAGAACCCTATTTTATATGCCTGGTTCCAGGGCTTTTAGTGCCCTTTTCCCAGTACATCTCTGCTAAAAATGCACTGGAAATCTTATGCTCAGCCTTGGTTGGCCTGGAGGGAAAAATCCTCCAGTACTTCTACTTATTCCTTCAATAATATTTCAAGTGAACATCTCTCCATTATCACCAGCAAGATCACAGCTGAGTTAGGGTCATAAAAATGTGCCCTAAATGGTGCACGTTAAACTCCTGTGATAAAGGGTGAACAGAAGTCAGTGAGGAATGTCTGATGCAGGAAAGGCACCGGGAGCAGCAGCTTCAGCACACAGATGTGCAGAGATCATGCCAGTACTGGAGAATGAGTTCACAGAAGTGAGACAGCCTTTGAATATTCTCACCATTCTCTTAGACTCAAGAAATTAAAGCATAAAATTGATCCAGCCTGTGAACAGTAATGCTATGCAGCTCTTAATTAAAAAAAAAAACTTGATGGAAGACTTAAGTGGCAGATCGTATTGCTTGCACTAGCTGTACATGACAGATATGTGCCACTCCGAGGTTGTGAGGGTAGAGCTGAACCAGCCCTGGTTTTAGGAGGCAAAATGCAAACTGAATTTAGAAAACAACCACAGCGTATGGATGTGCTCGAGTGGAAAGAGGACTCCTTATTCAGGCACAACTCACACTAATGAGTGCTTCAAGAAAAAAATATATTAATCAGTCTGCAAGTATGAGATACAGTTAATTGCAACAACTCATCCTGACCTGTACTGCATTTAAGACAAGTCTTGCAACTCCATCGCCCATCTGTAGCTCAGAAAGACAACAAGAGGCAGACAAAACACAGAACTTCCAGAAGTAATGCAAGAAAGATACACACAGTTAATGAAAGTATTCCAGAAAAGGGGATAACAGAAAAGAAAGAGACTTTCTGGGCCTTGAAATTTAGGAGCTTAAAAGATGCTGATTTCCACAGGAATACAATGGAATTTAGAAGAATGAAAGGATGAAGAATAAATAAAAACTGATACGCTGCAAGAAGAGGCACAGCTTAAAAACAGAAGAGCAATTGCAGATGTGCACAGGAATATGTGAAGAGAGCATGATACAGTAAAAAATGGTGAACAACAAACCTGTTTCTCCTCAAAGACATTTTTAAAATGGCTTGACAGGGAAGGGAGCAGAAGCACCTTTTATTGTATCAGTGAATCCTTACCTTCGATGACCTTTTTCCAACTGCTCTGCACCTAAAACAGTGCCATTAATCTGACTTTCACACAGCAACTCCATGCAGGTACTGTAAGGTGGAGAGATTTAAACAGCAGCTTGTGCTGTGCTCTGCTCGAGCAGCAGGATCCTGGCTCACAGCATGTAACAGGCTGGTAAAGAAACAATCTTAATGTTAATACTCGCTTTCCCATAACAACAAACTTCAAAATAAGCCCTCTTTTAGGTTTAGAAATACGACTACTTTGCTGAAGCACATCAGCACGGAAAAGATGATGCCTTAGAAAATATGAAATACATCTATTGAGGATGCTGAAGCCTAGCACTGCAAGAACACAGCTGCTAAATGACTTTACTGCTCCTTTGGTACTCTGCATGTCAGTCTCAGCACCTGAAAATTTCGCTATGTCTATGATCTCATTTTTCAGCTGAGGACAGGATCAGCAATCATGGTGAATTTAACTGGACTGTGTTTTTGAGGAGGAGGACTATTCAAGACAGCAGCTGAAAGAAATGAGCTATCCTTTTTTCATTTGTGCATCTGTAGGATTCAGTATCCAGGAAAGGAAATTCTCTCTAACATATAATATAATGATGAGCCTACGGTTAGATTTAGGATCCCAAATGTCAGAACAGAAGGCAGCCTAACCACTTTTTCCGTCATCAGTTTTCATCAGATGCAAACTGGGTTTTGTGCTGCTCAGCTTCTGTCTCTGGGTGGATCTGAGGCTCTGCACACTGGAAGGATCTCAAGGCAGATCTCCATCCCACTGCATTTTCAAAGAGTTAAAGCAAACACTTTACCTGACACATGGATCACAAAACACAAAAGATGGAGGGAGGAAGGGAGAAGAAGCTGAATTGCAAAAAAGTATCTAGTAATTCTTCCCTTTGACATCTATCTTCTCACTATGGGCTGACAGCTTCCTGTCATCTTTTTTCTTTTAGTTCACCTATGAAGACAGAAATGTCATTTCACTTCCGAAAACAGCAAAATGAGTTGCCCAGACATTGGTCAGATGTTGTAACACTGCCCAGGGAAGCGGTGGAACCCCCATCCCCAGAGGCAGGTAAGATGTGTGGACATGGCACTAAGAACATGGTTTGGTGACGGGATGCAATGCCAGGTTGTGGTTGGACTCGATTTTGGAGGTCTCTTCCAACCTACACGATTCTTTATCACAAGGGGCAACCAAATCATTCCAACTTAAATTACCTGAGAAGTGCAAAAAAAAAAAAAAGAAGAAACCAATAAAACAAAGAAGTCCACCAACAACTGAGGATATTTTCAGCAGTTTGTGGCTCATTACGATGCTGAGATTTCTCCCATTGTCCTCGGACATTTCTTTCCTCTCTCCTTGTCTGCTTGCCAGTTTCATTCAGACACTCATTTCAGCACTGTGAAAGGCTCTTCATTTTATAGAGCTCTTTCATGAAAGATGAAAAATCAAATATGTTATAATTAGCTGCAGATCCGCATAAGTCAGTATTATTGCATCTTTTATATAGATCTGATTTTTTCACAAATGTGTGTCAAATATCAGAGCAGAATGATTAACGATATCACACATAATGGAAAGATTAAGCATTGATGCAGGAGGGTTGCTCAAAAGGAACAATTTTAACTTCTCTCATAATTTATTTTTGTCCTGTGCAGCAAAAGAAATCTGAAATGGAAAATAAAAATGCCTTGTATTACCAGCAAGCAAAAAAAAAAAAAAAAAGATCTGATTCATGATTGAATTCTTCATTCAGTATTCATTGGTGGATTAAAAGCCAACTCATCTTAACAACTGGCACTGAAAAACATGAAATATAAAAGCCTGGGGACTCTGTCCTGCTGAATAAATGCGGACTCATCTGCACAGCGTTGAAGATAAGTGCAATTCAACAACAAAAAATCTACCCCTCCTTCTGCAATCAGGTCTGATTCAGCATGTTTCACCAAGCATCACGGAGTCCCCTGTGCTAACAAGCTCTTCTGTGGCACACTGAAGTCACCTTATTCCTCCCCTATCACTTGTTTGTACAGTTACTCAGTTTGCGAGCAGCAGGGTGTGTTAAGGAGCAACACATGACACAGAGATACAAAATAAGGGATTTTGAGAAGGCTGGGAGACGTTTCACCTCCATCAAACATTTTGTGCCCGGTACAGCAAAGCTTCATTACTAGCAACTTCTTCCCACCAGCAGCAAATACTTTCAGTCCTTTTTTTCCCCTCCTGTGCACATAACTGCAAAGTGACTCCACCTGAACCCCCCCGACTTTAATTTGCTATCAGCACAGACGGCTGCAGTTTGCATCATTCTGTTTAAACAAATACTAAGCTACATTTCCTGTTGCAATCATCATTACAAGCTTCACGGCTCCCAACTACCCAGTCATTCTTATGTCAACACAGGAACATTTACTTCAGGTTTTTGAAATGTGCAACCTGGAGACGAGGAGCTGTGCACCACAAAGCACAGCAAAGACCCAGAAGTTCTGCCTTCCATTGCCTGTCACCAGAACACGTTTCGGAAAGGAGTTGAAGAGTCTGGCGCTAATTTAAAGCCTAGTCTTCAATTGAGCTGCAGTGAAAATCAGTGGGGTTTTGGAATTCCTAGGCACAAGGATTCCCATTTGCAGACCTTGCTCTACAATTGGAGCCGAATACATTCTTTTTAAATGCTCCAAAATAGAGACAGCGCTCTCTACTACTGATTTATCAACTTATTTAGAATAGTGGCTTCATACTCTGTACTGTTTTATAACATTTGAAATGTACAATTCTTCAGAGGACCCCAAGAAAATAATTAGCAGTACTTTCAAAGCTTTCAAATGCCTTCAGCAAGCAGCAGCCAGGATAGCGGATCTCTCAGCAATAAGAAATAAAGAAATACATATTTGAAGTCTGCTTCAGTTGAGTGAAAACAGAGAGCACGACTCAGCTGCAGGAACTGGGACACTCGTGCAGATGAATCCCGGTGTCTCCAAGGCAAGGAGTGGACCGCCTACAACTTCCACCTGCAAACCCATGGCCCGAGGGGCAGGGCAGCCTACTTTGTTTCTCCCCTGAATCACATTTTCTCTGAAGATGAGTCAGCCCAAGAAATCTTGCTTGCGAGAAAACACGTCTCTTTTCCTGTAACTTTCCCACTGTAGTTCCCCATCTTGCAAAATGTGAACTCAGAGCTCTGCTACAATTTCCCCTCGTTCACCAGAAGAGACAACGGCCTGTCACATCTAGGCAGGCGGTCTGCCAAAGGCTGAAGGCCTTCCTGTCCCCCAGCGATGAAGGGACAACCACGAGAACAGCAGCTTTGCACAGATAACTCTATGGTCTCCATTACACAAAGCAATCCAGCAGGCTCCTTCCAAGTGTTTCTGCCTTGCCTCAGTCCTTTGGTTGGCTCCCCAAGGCCTCTGCCAGGATGGAGCTCATTGGTTAAGTTATATAAAAGGAGTCTTAAGTAGAGCACTCTATTGAGGTTTGAGTTTTTGCTTTAAAATGCAAATGGCTGGTAGTGAATTCCCTTTTGGGATTTAAGAGCTGAATTTGAAACGGAGAATGATGATATGAAAATCTACTTCAGAAAGCATTGCAGGATGAGTAATGTAACATTTGCTGTATGAATACAGGCTCCTCCGGTCAGCCAGACAGGTTCATTTATTTGCATGTTAAATAATCTCCCTCAAAACTGTTTCTGACAAAGTTTTCCTCATCATACAGCCTGGTGCAGTCCCACAGGAATACAATGGGAAAAATCTGTCCACGTTTTCCATTCCATATATCATCATATTTAAATGTCTCAGCATTCTATCAGCCCCTACAAACACCTCCTCTCCTTAAGAGCTCTAAGCAGACCTGGAAACATAACTGTGTGACAGACCTGTTTGCCAGCTCCCGCATTGGCCAGAAAGGCTCCAAATCTACCCAAGAGGGTGTCTCCTCAGGAAAGATCTTAAATCAATATTTATTTACTTATTTCCTTCTTCCCAGTTTGCTTTCCAGGAGAAAAAAATAAACATATGATTATGTCCTTACATCAATTTATGCTTCAGGACATACATGTGTGCATATGGACATACCCCTACAGCCTGACGCAGACCCATGGGATGTGCAGTGCCGTAGCCTGCATTTAAAATTCAGGTTAACTCTACATTCCACTCCTTGCACAACCAGGCCTTAAATAACTAAATTGGCTTCCTTGTGTTTGTTCTGTCTTCTGGAAAGTATACTTTTATATAACCCTTCAAAAGAATTCCCTGCTATGCACACAAACACACACCAGTTTTAATGAGCCTTACACCAGCACAGAGTGGAACTGTGTCATCATGATAGGAAACCCACAGATCACACCTAAAAGGGAACAGCAAAACTTTCTGGCCTCTGTTCAGAAGGGCCAGATCCTGTGATTCAGTTAAAGGACTAGAAATTAATTGTATGGGGGTACTCTTGCTTTATCTCTGGCTAGGAGACACGTGTATGGGGAGGAGAAGGAGCAGCCCTGTGGGCCCCCAGCCTGATCCCACAGCCATTGCATGATGGAGATCCCTGAGCAGGAGCCGCAGTTCAGTGCCTCCAGCAGCTCAAAGCCCAAACAGCAGCAAATGACACAAGTATTGCTTCAAGCTTTTCCTCCATCTACACAGGCAGAGACAGGATATATCAAATATTCCTCTTCTTTCTTG
This sequence comes from Perdix hodgsoniae, assembly GCA_035772895.1. Classification (NCBI taxonomy): domain Eukaryota; kingdom Metazoa; phylum Chordata; class Aves; order Galliformes; family Phasianidae; genus Perdix; species Perdix hodgsoniae. Next base: position 4,716,115 of record JAPSGF010000047.1, on the reverse strand, counting down.
CCCTTCTTTGGTTGCCCTGTTTCTCTGCACGCTGTCCAAGTTTCCCCAGCCTCTGTTCCTTCTTTTTTGTTACAGACTGACTTCAATCAAACCCCAGATCTAAAAGCCCCCAAACAACCAACAAAGAAAGTATTTCAGTATGCTAAATTTGAGAAGCCGCAGTAAGGACTGTGGTATAATACTGTGATATCACTAACAAAGAACTATTACTGCATTGTGAAGGAGAACAGCATCTGGCACAGGACAGGAAATCATTTACCAAAAAAGAACCCAAGAAGTACAGCGATGAGAAACAAGAATGAAATGAGTTTATGGCTGCAGACATTGTTGTGTTCCTTGGAGGTTCCTGCACTGGGAAAACGTTTCTTTAAATTCTGGGAAGGAAAAACACTGCACACGTTGAGCCTGGTTTGCTGCCTTTGACACAAACACTTGCCAGCAGCATCTCAACAATTGCACGATTCACTATTGAGAATCTCATTGAGGAAGAGCCCTGAACTCTGTACAGCAGAGGGCTCTTTCATTTTTATTTTCTATTTATTTTAATCAACCAATATGTCAGCTGTTAAAGAAAACCTGATGAAAGAATAGGAAAGGGAATAAATCCCCAATGGAGCTAAAAACACTGAGTTCTCTTTTGCTCTTAATTACACCTTCAGTGTATTTTTGCAGGGTTGCGGTTGCTCTATTTATATGAAATAGCATTTCGTAAAATATTTTTGCATGTTTTCTACCACCACTATAACAGAAAGTGAATGGATCAAAGGCAGAGATAAAGCAAAGGCAGAAATGGCAGTTGGCAGGATAATTGTTTTCGTTCCACATTTGGTATTGTTTCATTTAGCTTTGAGGATGGAAGTCAAACCCAGCCCTGAAAATAGAAAAGGAAATGAGTTTGAAGGCCCAAATTAGAAAGCATTTTCTTTACACATTTATTGCAAGTTCCGTTTGCTTCCATCCCACAGAAGAACAGTGGGTTTGTGAGGGCTCACTCATCTTTGTTCACAGTACCTCTGATCACCTCCAGTCCCTCTGAGGATGCTCTCATTGACCACCACAGACAATTACTGCTTTCCCTACCCTGAACGCAGTAATTCTGTGTCTGTGCCTGCAAACTGGAGCAACAGAGGAACCATGCTGATTTGAGAGCAGGAAGCCTATGGGGCATTGTGGGGATACTGCTGCGATTTGCGCAGGTGTTCAGCAGGTTAGCAGGAGGGATGCCTGAACTTAGAGGTAAATTTTATCCTCAGGTGCTGCCTGCATGGTCAAAAATGCTCCTTCAGTAACATCACTGCTTGCCCAGGTCTCGAGTTGCCATGGGGTGTGCACTGACTTCTCTTTCATCAAAAGGTGGACTTTACAGTGGAGTAAGATTTAAACACATTCAACATCTTCAAGCTGCAACCAGGAGCTCGAAACCCAGCTAGTGCTACAAAGTATTATTTGCCCATTATTACAATGCCTGCAGCGCCCAGATAGCAAAAGATGCCCTGGAGAAAAAAATACCTTCTGTTCCAGATCAGCAAAACCAGCTATCAAACCACCTCCAGCACACTTTGTTCCTTACTGCAGCTCCCTGCTGTGCTCAGGGAGGCACCTGGTTCCTCCTCCCCACTTTCCTTTGTGCCCTGCCCAGGTGCAGAGCAAGAAGTCCTCTCACTCAAATACCCCAATAGCTGGCAGCTGCCTGCTTCAGCACTGCCACCACCTCCAGCTCCTGGAAAGGGCTTCTGAAAGCTTGGCACATCACTTCTTGCCCCCAGTTAGAGATTATGGAGCAAAAGTATGCATGAAAAATAGAACAAGAACAAAAAGATTTCTCTGAGCTCAGAGCTGGCTGCCATTTCATGTGCTGCAGCTGGGAAAAAGGGCTTCCAAGTGTAGGACAGCCTGCTTCGGCTGCAGTGCCTGAGAGGTTTCACCTCCTTGGTTCCTGCAATGGACACTTGTGATTATCTGAACCTACACAGCAGTCTGGGAAAGCAAGAGCCACAGCCTTAACTCTGCATGCTTTGGGGCTGGGAGTTCCTAACACTTTAAAGTAGGGTGGGATGATTTGATGAACTTGGGTAGGAAGAAGTGAAAACAGGCAGTACCAGCAGGTTTCCTCAAAGTTGTGCAGAGAAATAGCAAGCAGAGGATAGAGAAGGGAAAGGAGGCTCTGCAATTCATTTCTGAAATCAACACAGACACATTTCATTACAACCTGTTGCATTTGAGGAGGACAGCAGGACTGTGCAATGGCTCATTCAGCTTCATTGGATATTCCTAGATGAAACAGAACTTAACTAGGAGATGAATCCAGCCTAATCAGACTGACCTCAGAAGTGTTAAGTGACCAAATGATCTCAGGTGCATCCCTGTCCTGTACCTTCCTAAATAGCTCAGCACTTAAACCAGTAACTTTCAGGTCAATCTAACCGTGGCAGCAAGGAAGACATTTCAGTTTAGAAATCAGCTGCTCTTTGCACAGGCTTGCAGCTGGCGAAGCCCTCTATCAGAATGATTCCAAATTTACTTTAAGTAGCCCTGATATTTCTGCAGTGTTCTTATTATGCAGTCAGATTCACTAGGCAGGGAATTTCAAATCATTTTGAAAACAAGGGGTCAAACTCTGGTTTCCTTTGATGAAACTTTCAGCACAGATCCATCCTGAGCTCTCACCACAGCTTCTTAGCTTTAAAAACAGCCTTCCTGAGCAAATGGATTTTAGAGCACTGTGAAATATCAGTTCTACTCTGACAGCAAAACTCTTAATACAGACTTCCAGGAGGGCTCCTGCAAAATTAAAGCACAGCAAACCCAACGTGATGCAGGACACATCAGCACTCTCAGCTGGATGCACAGCAAATATTTTATTGTGAACTGCAGCATAATGCTCTAGCGAGCAAATCCTGAATTTTTCCACTGTATGCAGGCTGAGGTTACAGGAGTTCAAAGCAACAGTTGAACAATTCTGTAATAACAGAGAAATGCTAAGTACTGACAGAGTTGTTTGAAAGAATGAATGCTCGCCTTACCATGTAAATGCATTGCTTTGAAGAAAATACCTCTGGCTGGTGCTTGGCCAGGTGTCTGGGCACACCTGGGATACATAGCAGTTGTGCACACAGGCAACATCACACAGGCTTTTGCTACAATGGAAAACAACAGGGAAAAAAAAAAAAAAAGTGTTGAAATAATTGAGTTATGTCCCGTTCACTACACTGAAAGATTTCTGGAGAGCAGATTAATATGTTATTGCTTTGCAGAGCACAGCATCCCAGTTCCTCCTGCAATGCCATTTGTCAGAGGCGCACTGTGGGACCTGCCAGCACTCCCAGCTCTGTGCTTCCCCCCATGCAGCTCATTGCCATGTTTCTCCTGCCTGGCTGCTAGCAGGAGCTTTTCATTTGGAGCCATCTGCGCCAGGGCAGAGGCTGCAGCTCAGAGCTTAACTGCTGTCTCAGATGATACCATTTTTCTTTTGTCAGCTGCAGAAATAAGGCAGCGTTGAACTCTGACAAATCTTGGCACTTGTTATACGTTTACCTCATTTGATTCCTGCTGCTCTTTTAATACACTTGTTTTCCAAGACACTCAGGTACCTGTCTATAGTGTGGGTGGAATATACTTACCTTTCAAACTCAGTTCAGTTTCAAAACATCCCCTCCTTTACGCTAATCAGTCACCAAAGCAAACATTTCTCTTCCCCTGACACCACTCTCCTCTTGAAGGACATACCCCACTGCAAAGGACTGCTCTGCAACGATACTTTGAACATAATCCAAAGTGACATCTAAATCAATACAGCCCCATGCTGCTGCAGGTGTCTGCTTGTGCAGATCTCTCTGCAGGGTCAGTTATTCAAACAGGACACTGCAGTCTCAAATACCAGAGATGCTGATAGCAGGGCAACACTGCCAGTGCTGAAAAGGTTGTTTTTCTTGCACTGAGCAACAAAAATCCAGAACCCTCTGGGAAAGCACCAGCAGTGGTTTCCTTCTCAGAGCTCTGATTGTTTGAGCTTGGGGAGAAAAAGTGGGGGAAAGCTTGAAGAACACGGTAAATAAAAACTATACCCTAAGGGCACAGAACAAATAAACACAAGTAAAGCACACAACAGCTCCCAAAAGCTTAAATAGTCATTTCAAAACACACCCATGAAATTTTAACAGAGAAAGAAATGCCATATTAAAAGAAATACTGCACCAAAATACTGCCCATGCAGCATTAACCCCCCCCAAAGCTACAGCAGAAACAAGACCTTACCTACAGGACTCCAGCACTCAGAGCACCTCTCACCTGGGGCCACTCATAAATGCCAGCATCCTGATCCCCCCACCCACCCAGGTGCTCTATGTAAGTGGAGCCCTGGGCTGCCCTTCCCACCTGCCTGGATCATCCTGTAGGAACCTGGCTCTGGTTTGTGGTTGTTGGCTGGGGGTGGTGGATGCTGTGCTTTGTTTGGTCTTATTTATCTTTATCAGGCTCTGCTGTAGCCTGGGGGTTATTCTGTTGCTGTGCCTCTGAACTGCTTTGTGTTTTATGGCCTTTTTGCTGTTCTAGGTATCTAGGTTCAGGGTGCCACCTTCAGTTAGGCTTCTGTTGTCTGGCTTCCTTAGAATGGGGCTGTGTTACTGAATGCTTCTGCAAGCTCAGAGCTGTGTCCTTTTCCATAGGAGCCAAAGTCTTCCTGATGAGAGCTCTTTCCCTTAAAACTCAGTAGGACTGTCTGAAGCTGCTTCAAGAAAGAAATCATATAAGTTAGAAACTTATTTTCAAATTCTCAGTTATAGGATTCTACCAGAGGGGCCAGTAAGACAAAGTAGAGAACATGCTGTACAAGGAGAGATAAAAGGAATGTGCACAGCTTAACAAAAACAAGTTTTAGCAGAGGATATGACTGCTGTCTATAAATACATGGGGAGAGTAAACAGTAGAGGGGAAAAAAAGAAGTCCCCTATCCAAGCTACATAAAAATCTTGGCGTAAGAACAAATAAGCAGAAATAAGCCTTGAAAGAATTATCCTTATTTGTCCTCAGTGCCACTTTGTAGTCTCCCAGCAAAGGTTGCAAGAGCAAAAGTGACAGCTTCAGCTGAGAGGAAATCTGCTCAGGTGCTGCACTGCTGGGTCAGTGATGCTCAGCAGTTGAGGACCCTTCTGACTCCCTCACTCACGGGAAGGATCTGATGTCCTCATTTCTGACCATTTAAGGAAGAATAACCACTCGACTGATATTTCTGTCTTGATCCATATTGAAGTGATTAGTGGATTTTCCCCAGGCGCAGTGCTTATTTTTGCTGGTTAACAAAAAGCCTGCATAAACAGTACGAGTACCTACACCCTCAGACATGGCTTCCGAGGAAACACAAAGCACGACTTACCCACTGAGTCCACGTGGTCTTTTTCATACCTGGAAGCAGCAGGGTTATCTCTGAGGGGTCTCCCCTCTCCCAGCAGAGGTGGCTCAGGCTGCCTTCATCACCTCATCATCCCCTTTGAAAAGCAGCTGTCAGAAGGGCTTGTTTTAATAAGCCCAGGGTTGGACAAGGGGGAATGTTCTAGAAGAGTGAAGTCCTTCAAATCTTTCATGGTTCTGTAAAGACTCTGTTATGATGCCTAGATATGGTATTAATTCTAAGAGAAAATATTTGACTTTTATTTCTGTTCAGCTTCTAGCAGACTCAGAAATATCAAAAAGCATCATTAATAGTTTTGAGTCATCCCAGCCTGCTTAATGGGGAGGAAAGGAAAATAGCCTTTGGTTACTTAGCAGTTGGCACAGAACTAACTGCTGCCAATGAGAGTGCACCAACAGAACCAGACATGGGCAGGGGGGACACAGGAACCCGAGCAAAGCATCAGCCAGAAGGGCTGGGTGCGTTGTGTCCCCATCATAGGGCTGCTCAGGGAAGAGGACACAGACTCCATTAACAGCAATCTCAGGTGGAGGGGCTGACCTGGATTTGAAGCTAAACTCAACCTGCCCAGTGCAGATTTCTGAGAAGTGCTCCCATAATTAAAAAAGTCAAGAACAACTCTGCTGCACTGGTGTTCTGTATGTGCCGTGGTCTGCATGCACTGCTGCTGCAGCACTGCTGCTGTGCCTGTGGGCCAGGGATCTGCTGACCTCTGATCTGAAGTCCCTGTCAGAGGCAGCAGCCTTACCGTGAGACCAGGCAGGCACTGCCATAGGAACAGCTGTGTTCTTCCTTGCTGCTGTGCTGGCAGCCAGAACGCTCCATCCCAATTCCTGTACCACAGCGTGGCTTTGTTATGTAGGTTTTCATGGTGAACTGAAAAGCTTCCTTTTCCTGGGAGTTGGTGCACGTTTCCATTAAGTGCACAGCAAGGTCTATTCTGGAGCACGTTAATTGTTTTGTAATTCATTTTTCTGCTTGTGTTTATTAAATGTTGGGGAATGAATGACATTACTGTGGGTGCAGATCAGATGAAGGTAGCCGAGGCGAGTGCATGTGATGAAATGCTATCTTTAATGGTACAAATTGAATTTACCTCTTAAGTCAAAGCAATCTGGAGATTATTAGGCAGATGCTGTTGGATCAGCCCAGCTTGTTTAGTGAAACTTTTCCATGCAGAATGCGAAGGATAATTTGGTGTATCTAAAAGAAACTTTTTTTCAGGAGGGAATGACAACAGGAGCCCTTTGTTACACTTGTGTTCTATTTGTGTATCTTGCATGAGGCAATCTTAATTACATTTACTATGGCTTGCTCTAAATCAGTAAACTCATATCATTACCTTCACCATGTTTCATATTCTTCAAGCAGAATGCAAAGTAATCACATTTCAGCTGCATTATAATTTAGAAGGTTCTAACAAACGTTTTCTCCATCTTCTAGATTGGTATTTTAAATCAGCCTTGCGTGAGGGAAGTTCAGTGGGTACTACAATGCCCAGCCCAATTCCACACACAGTTTAATTTGCAAATCTGGATGCGAGTGCCTACTTATCATGCACAGATGTAGACAGGAGAGGTCAATGGGGCCATCAGGCATGGCCTGCTTACATAACTCAAATGAGTTCACAGCACTCGAGCATTTTTCTTTGTCTCACTGTGATTTACATGCCTCTCAGAATGGGACACTGTCATGGAGAAAATCAAATAACCCCAACAAAACCAGCAACCAAGAGGTGTGGACTGAAGGAAAGCTTCAGAAAGGCTTTGAAGGAGGTCTGGAAGGAGATGATGGGGGTTGCTGAGCATCTTTAGGGAGAAGTGGCCCAGGAAGCAGGAGGTTTGCCTTCTATGGCAAAAACTTGTGATGGTGCCTTTACTGGGCAAAGAGAATGGATGGGGATGTTTGGGAGAGTAACTTGGGCCAGGCAGATATTGGTGGGTAGATGGGATGGGGCTGCTATCATCTTCCAGCTGGAGGGAGGAGAGCACAGCCCTCATTGGGAGGAGCTGAGTGCACACAGCGCTGTGTCCCCTTGCAGTGGCCATGGGGATGACAAAGCAGGGAAGGAAGGAGGACAACGTGCACAGCTGAGCAGTGTACAAATAAGGTGGTACAGAGATGGAGATGCAGACCTGATGGCCTGTGAGATGAGAGGATTCAGTGCAGACTTACAGTGCTGTTCCAGACAATGCAGGCAAATAGGGGAATTATTTGGACTACCTATGAAGACTAGAAATAAATTAAACTAATATGAAGGCTTTTCTCACTCTGACAGCGTGAGGCCATCAGAAAAACAAAGCCTGTGCTGGAGCATCAGAAAGAATGCATTAAATGTGGGAAATACAATGGGCATTACATCAGATTCCAGATATGGCAGATGATGAATCAGAGCAGCACGCCTTCTCTGCATCTGGCAGCTTGATACGTCCACTGAACGCCTGCCCTGAATCGGCCTTTCGAAGCTAAGGGAAGAAACTACCCATGAAGAACTTTCAGAACGTGACCCACCAGGAAAGGACAGCCCTGAAGTCCTCCTACGCTTCTCTGTGCTCAACTGCACAACTATGGGGTCGCATGGAAGCGTATCACAATAGCATGCTTGTATGCAAGTCAGTGCTGAAATGTTAGGGAGACTCATAGAAATCCCAAATAAAATAGGACAACTTGAAAATGCTTTGGTTTTTTTCTAAAATGAGTACAGATAGCTGTTGAGAAATATGGGAAATAAAGCAACTTTATTTGGTCTCATGTATTTTCTTGTGCTATTTGTTATCCCGGCATTTCAGCATGGTATAATGAAGTTGAACCTGGTTTTTATAGGATAAAGGGAGAAACTGACTCCATAAATACAATATTTCATGTTGAGGGAACTGCCTGGAGGAGTTGAGCAGAGAAAAAATATAAGCAAATTGGGTAAGAAATTCACTCACTTCAGTTCCAAACATGTTTCTTGTCTAACAATTCAAGTCACTGAGTGTGAGTTAGGGGATTTGTAGCTCTGATTTCTTTTTTAACTTGGTTGCTGACGGGAGGGACGTGTCGGTGCCGTGGGGGTGGGTTCAGTAGATGTCTGTGCCTCAGTTTAAAGGGCTGCATTACAGACTGTAGAGAAGTCTTGCACTGCGAGCTGAGCTTGCTGCAGTTCTCCAAGGGCAGAGGATGGGGAGAAGCAACAGAACCTGCCCTCCTCTGGTATGGGCTCACTGGGCCACAACAGCCCAGGTTTGTGTGGGTGCTTGTGCAAAAACTGTGTGGAGCAATCTGGAATAAACTAAAGGATGCTGCATGCGGATCTTATTTAGGAAATCTCTGCTAAGCCGCTAGCTCGCGTAGCTTGCAGAGTGCGTGCTGATGGCAAACGTGGACTGAGCAAAGCTGTATTTTTTCCACGCTGCCATAACACAAACGGCTCTTGACGAAGAGCTGCAACAAGAGGAAGGCGATAAACCCCTCCGGTGTGACCCGTTGGCTGAACTCCCCAGCAGGGACCCCCGGAGCGGTCAATCAGCGCTGCTCCTCCCCACCGCCAGAGGGCGCTCCGCCCTCCCCCGCCCTCCCAGCAGGGGGCGCTGCTCGCCTCCCCCAGTAGGGGGCGGAGCGCCGCGATAAGAAGAGAGCTCGGATTGGCGGGAAGGACCTCTGCGGAGCGGTGCGGGGATGAGAGCGGCACGTTGATTGGTGGAGGGCATCCGGGGGGAGGGAGAGCGTTGAAGGCCCGGGCAGTGGTTTCCCCCCCTCCCCGTGGGTCGGCCCCCTCCTCTCCCCCCCATTTGCTCCCCGGCTCCCACACCTGGCCGCCTCCCGAGTCTTTTCTTGACGACTTTTGTGCCTCATCTTCGCGGGCGGAGGCGTTTTAGCCAATCAGCGCGCGCCGCCGCCGACCGTTGCCAGGCAGATTATGGTAATGAGGTCCGGGCGGCCGCCCCCCCCCTCCCGCTCTGCAGCTACCATTGTGAGGTGAGGACAGGTGGGGGGGTTCGGGGCCGCAGCGGGGCCGGCGGCGGCGGCCGGGACGCGGCAACCGCACGGGACCCCCTCAGGTAACGCGATGGGACGGTCCGGGAGGGCAGCGTGGCGCGGGGCTGCCGCGGGGCCGCGCCGGGGGTTTCGGCCGCGTTGTTTTAGTCGCACCCAAGATGGCGCCCGGAGCCGGCGGCTGCCGAGCGCTGCGGCCGGGATGAACCGTTCGCTCCCGGGAGTGGGGGGGGGGGGGGGGGGGGGGGGGGGGGGGGCGGGCCCCCCCACCCCGCCCCGGGGGGGGGGGGTGCGTGTGTCTGTGTGTGTGTGTGTGTGCGCTGCAGCCATCTTGTTCCCCCCCAGCCTGCGGGCGCTCAGCCCCCCGTTACGGCGGGCCGCTCGCTTTCCTCGGCCTGCGCTTAGCCCGGCTCCCCTCCCTCACGCATCCCATCTCCTCTCCTCTGCCCGCTCGCCGCGGCCTTTCGCCGGCAGCCACTCTGCTCCCCCCCCAGCGCCTCCCTCAGTGGTCGGGGCTGTGCGAGCGCCGGGCTCCCCGGCACAGCCGGGTTGGCCGGGGGTCGCAGACACCGAGCAGAGAGCGGCGACGGGAAGGGGCGCACCTGCCCCCACCTGATTGGCCGCGTGCCTCGCGCCCCCGTTTGCCATTGGCTCAGAGAGAGGAGGGGGCATTGCGCCCCACTCCTCGGATTGGCTGCGCTGGGGCGAGGAGGGTATATAAAGGACGGGTGGGGGCACCTGTGGGCTTCAGCTGCACGGGGCGGCCCGGCCTGCGCGGTTGGCAGCCCTCACTGCCGTGCTGGAGGTGCCAGGGTGGGACCGGCCCCTGTTGGTGGCTCCTGCCGTGTTGGGTGGCTCTGCAGGCCAGGGTCACACGTAGCTTCTGTGTGTGGGCTGTGAGAGCTGCCCACGTTGTGCTCAGCTTGGTTTGTGTAGCAGTGCTGGCGGTTGTCTCAGCTAAATGACCCGGTTCTTGCAGGCCCTGGGATGGCTGTCATGTGTGACTGGGTTCATTTCTTTATGGAACCTCTGGTTGTCGAGGTCTGTAGCATTGAGCTGCTGACTCTGCTCCTGCATTACTCTGGTGTTGGAAGAGTGTTAAACTATGGGGTTAAAATGCAAACAAGGAGGCCTTGGGTCTTTGCCTTACAGGCCCTAAAGAGGCAGCTGACTCCATCAAAGGTTCGTTATCCTGCATGAGAAACTTGTGTTGTGTGCAGGCTGCTCTTGTGGATCCCTGGGAGGATCCCTTCCAAAGCTTAAAAACCTCCTTTGCAGGCCTTTCATTTTTGAACCTGATCTTCTCAGCTGAAGGACTGACATGAGCGGGCAGTGTTTGCTGTTTGGTTACCTGCACGCAGTGCTTCCATCACATCAGTGGTGTGTTTGTGGCTCTTACAGGCTGTCAAAGGAGGAGTGAGCTCAGTGCAGGCCATCCCGGTGAAATGCATATCGGTATTTCTATTTACCAGTTTTAATGGAAATAGAGACTATATTGAACTCTTTCTTCTATTACTTTTTTCAACAATTGAATTTTCTTCCTCTTGTTTAAGTCAGAAGATGAAGTGCTTGTGAGTCAACTGATTTACAAGAGGGCAATTGGATCTTTTGTTGTGGTAATCGGTGGTCTCAAGCCTCCGAACGCCTTCACTTTTAGGAGCAGTAAGGGGGTGTATTTCTCAAGTTACTCTTAAAATGAATAACTTGTCTCCCAAAATGTGATGCTTTTGGGCACTTTGCTATGAGCGTTCTTCTCTTGTGTATGAGCTGTTTGAAATGAAGGCAGCTTTATTACCTTGGTGTAGGATGAGATATTGGTGTGACTGTTGTTATCTGTTGGAATCACTGACCGCTTGCTCTTGACAAGAAGTTGGTGTGAGCAGCTTGCTCTCATCTGACACCTTTCTTTGCTATTAACCCGCATAGGAAATCCTTAGATGAGCTCTGTGATGTTAATTTGCTTTGTAGCAAGCAGCTACTTTCAGTGTGTTTCTGACCACCTGCAGCTGCTGTCAGCTGTGTAAACAGAATTTTAATTAATTTATAAGTGTAGCTCATTATGGAGGCTGACTTAATGCTGTGGATTTCATTTTGGCTTAGACAAGAGCTGAGCTGTTTGCCACTTCTATTTTTCGTGTCCGTATACCATAGCAATACAAGCGGCCTGATGTGGTGGGTGGGCACCTGCTGTAGTGTTCAGGAGGCCTGGTTTGTTTTCCAGCAGTCATTCTGCAGCAGGCAAATCTTGGGGCTGTTTTTTTTTTTAATGTGCAGAAAAAAGGTTTTGTCACTTGCAAGCAGTGATTTAATGCAGAGGGCTGGGAGAGGGAGGAAAGAAGCAGCACAGTGTGCAGGGAGGGGAGCAAACTGTAGCTTTAAGCGGAGGTGGCTTTGGGAGGAGGAATAGGAGCTGGGGAAGGAGGAATGGAACTGAGTGTGGTGGTGGTGTGGTTTTGTTTTCAGCTAAAAAGATGCATTTGCAACAGTGTAGAGACAGTTTGGTACAGATGCTTTCACTCTCTTCCTTGTTACTCTGAAGGAAGTGCCTTCCCTGCTTTGTTCCTTTACTGTTCTTCCAAATCAATTAAGTAAATGAGGTCACTACCTCGAGCAGCTGAAGCCTGGGAGTTGTGGTTTATGGCAGTGGCAGATGCTGAGGATGTCACAGGGACCTGAGAACACACAACATTTGAAAGAAGAAGATGCCATGAAAAATGTAATGAAGTGTTCAGAAAGCTGAGGAGGAGGAAGAAATCAATTATAGGGGTGACTAAGAAGAACACGTGTATAAACATAAATTTTAAACTTGTCTCTTTGCCTACTGAGAACAGGAAGGACAGATACTGTGAGAAACACTTGGTTCTACAAGGACGAGGGCTGCACAGAAATCTCATCTAGAGAGGGAGCTGCATCTCCACGTAGGTCTGTAGCCAGGTGTGTGCAGTTCTCCTGTAGGATGTAAATCTGCCTTGGAATCCACTTGCAGTTCTAGATTATCTCCTGTGTTTTGTGGGATAAACAGACTTGTAGCTACTTCTGTGGTACTTCCAGAGATCAGCTGCACCATGCTGTCGTGGTGTTGTATTTGGAGCTTGGGCAGTGCCCCTTAATACATCACAGGAGCCCTTTCGTTGATGCAGCAGCAGAGGACTTGCCTTGGAGATCTAAGAGGCCTCTTCCAGCTCGTTGTGCTGTGATGGATGTGGTGTAAGGATGCAGCTAGATCAATTCATTATGTGCAATTTGAGGAAAGAGTGAGTTGGTGTTTGGCCGAGTTGTTCTATTTATTATATGGCTAAATAAATTGAAGCCATTTCTCCTTTTGTGGAAATAAATAATCTCTGCAGTCCCAGCCCTGTGTATGATTTCTATTTCTAACTCGCCAATAAAGCATAAATATCGTGGCTATATATTACCTGATTATTAACATGCAGACAATGCACAAGAGCTGAGTTCCTTGAAACAATATGTGTTTTTGATGAATGAGGATGCAGAGGAAGAGACAGCAGTCGTGACTCAGTCAACGAGGTTGGAACCCCAGCGTGCTTCCCAGCCATCCTGCTGCAGTGAGAGCATCCCCTTGCCAAGGAACCTCAGGAAATGCACCAACTCTGCCTTCTAGGCAAGCTGGGGTAATTAACTTAAGTGTGGGAGATAGCTTTTGCAGACACATGTGATGTTCCTTTTGAATATCATAAATCACTTTCGTATTAAAAGCTGGAGGAAGACCCGTGGTCATAAAACCCCCTTTTGTAGCGATCTTGCTGTCCTTGCATATGGTTAACAGTGAAAAAGAGTGGTCAGTGAGCTCAGTACTTAAAGAATTAAGCTAATAGCCACTGCTGTTATTGCTGCAGGGAACTCCAGTCTATATGCAAGCCTCTTTTACACTAGGGAGTAAATCACATTAGCTTTTTTTTATGTGCCATTATTGTAAAGTGGCTTCTCATCTGAGATACTGCAGTGGCTTTATGACTCCCTGAGAAGGAAAGCAGATTTCTCCCTTTGCCCAGCTTTAATGTTCCCCCATCGCTGTCATCTCAAAGAAGGGACAAGGATGGATGTTTGGCAGCTGCTGGCTCCGGTGCTTTCTCAGCAGAACGTTCTTAATTGAACTTGGAGAGCTCTCTGCAGATGAAGTCTCAGGGGCTTTTGCCTGTATCTCCTGTGTAGCCCAACGGTTGAAAGAAGGTCTCATTCCCTAATAGCAGCTGTGTGAAGGAAATATAGGTGCTGTTGATCCTTTTTATGACTTTCAGAGCCGAACTTGTGTTTGCAGTGCTGTGTGGTTTCACTTTTCAGTTTCTGCCAGAAATCCTTGCATGCCAAATAAAAAGAACAGCTGCTTTGCTGTCTTCTGAGCCCTTTTCTCACAGCACTGCTGGATCCCATTCCCAGCTGATGGGGCCACAGGGGCACCTGCAGGGTGATGTGTGGATGCTGAGGCCTGCCCAAAGGTAGGCAGTGCTTTCATCAGCACTTCTCCTTTGAGAAGGGGGTGACTGCTGCTGAGGGCAGCAAGGCTAATGAGGACGTTGGTGTTGGGTGGTGAATGAGGTGCTTTGCCCCCAGCAGAGTTCATCCAGGGCTGAATGTGGCAAGTGGGGAAAGCTGCTGATTTAATGATACAGCTTCAGGTGCTGCTGGAGTGGGAGGGAAGGGTTAGAATGTGTTGTGGAGGTCAGGAGTTCTCAAGTAAGACTTCCACAAAGATGAAGAGCTGGTCAAACAATGACATAAGAAGCTTTCCATGCAGAGGAGAGACATCACCATTAATGAGCGTTCTGGATTGGATGAGGAAGAGTTGAAGATGAGGACCATAGGTCTGTGGCAGCTGCAGATCTGCAGTGGGTGTTAAGGAAAGGAAGGTAAATACAAACAGCATACTGAAATGAACCAGTTTCCTCCTGGACAGGTTGTTGGTTTACCTGCACTTACCCAGTGAGGCAGGCAGCTGGGTGTTTTGGTGCATAGGGTTCTGTTCCTGCCCTGTGTCTGCTGACTGCTCTCCAACTCCAGACCAGATGCTTCACAGCTGTGCTGAGGTCCTGTAATGATTTGAAGTCGTGGAGCTGTGCTACCGTGCCATGTTTGTGCTGCATCCTGTTGCTGCCTTGCTGTTCTGATGCACTGCAATGATACTGAGCTATATTAATACCCTGCTTCTCCACCTCATGTACTTACCCAGTATGGACTGGGTGAAGCACACCTGCTATTCTGGAGAGGGAAATGCTGTCTTGAGCTCTTGTAAATGGTTTAACATGTTGTCATTGCTTCCTGCTTGTGTGCACGCTGCTTATCTGGCTGTAGGTAAGTGTTGGGGTGGTGACAGAATTGCAGGCTTGCGATGGGTGACAGCTCCCAAAGTGTGTGTGCCCCACTAAGGTGCTTGTCGTGGTGGTTTGCTCTATTGGAAATGCCTCATGTTGTACGGGGAGGAAACTCAGCAACTGCAGAGCACAGTGTGGGGGCAAAGGGTGCAGAGAGCAAGCAGAGAATGTCCCCTTGTGTGCCAGTTGTTTGGGAATGTTGGCACTTTGATGTAAGCCTGAGGTCTCACGCTTCTGCTAAGAAACTAACAAAGCTTGCAGCTAGGCCTGTGAGAGACAAGTGCCTTTCTTCACGTGCATCTCCCCAAGTGCTCTTGTTAGCAGGATTGATGTGGGCACCACGTGGCCTAACGTCCTCATCGTGATTCCTCTGCAGCTGATTTGATAGGAATAAAATGCTGAGGCTGTGTGTGCTGAGCTGGGTGTCTGTTGCTTCCTTGTGCTGTGTGACATCTCTGCTGATTGAAACCCACGGGGAAATCATTAAAATCTTGAGGCACTCTGGCTGTCAGCATCACAGCTGCAATGATCTTTGATGGGGGATATGAGGAAGAAAATAAGGTCATACAGGATTAATTAGGGAGCGTCCTATGTAGAAGGACACGGGAACAGTGTTGGTTGTGTCTTTCTGTGCTCAGTGTAGGGAAAGGTTCCTTGGGTGCTCGTCGCCTGTTGGTGTCATTGAGAGTGAGTTTGGTAGAGCAGAAATGATAACAAGTCAGGGATGGAGCAGAGGTGTAGGAGTGCATCCCAGAGGGGTGGATCCCAGGCCTTATTTTGTAGTACAGAAGCTCAACAAATCCTGCAGCTCGAGTTCTCTGGCTGTTATTGCTGCACAGTGTCTGTATGTATTTTATTTCTCTGGGAAACAGCCATAGGTAATGGCACCATTTAGAGAAACCACACCACTGAGCCTCTGAATTGGCTCATCCTTGCTTTTTTCCCTGACATTTGAGATGCGTTAATTTTCAGAACCAGGACCAAATTTGAAATTAGTGTAGTCTGCTTTCTTTGCCATCTTTTACCTTTTCTTTTTTTTTTTTGTAGATATGAATCTTCATGTCTAGTTTTGTCTATTTAAAACCTGGGTGGAACTGTGAGCCTCCTTCCCTCTCAAGCTGTAAGTTATTTGTGCCTAAATGAGCTGCTGGAGGGGGTCAGCAGCTGCCCTCAGACCTCCAGGCTCAGTGGTGGGGGCACTCAGCCAGAGCCCCCACTTGTTGCTGCGGGTGGAGGAGCCATACCTGTCCATATTTCTCTTCATTTCACCTCTGGTTAATTGAATTGCACTCTTCCTGACCATGTAACTCTATTATTATTTTAAAAATCAAAACAACAAACCGTGAAACCTTTGCCACTTATTGTTCTGAGCAATGAAGTGTTGGTTAATTGATTAAACTGCTGGCTGTTGTTATTCCAATCACCTGAACTGGCTCTTGTTTCTGACTGCCATTAGTTAACAAGAGCTGTTTGGGATGAGCAGAGCTGAACGAAGTTGACAGGAAGGCATTCAGTTTCATGTGAAATTGTTTAGGCTGTTGCTGCTGTAAACACAGCCCCGTTCCTCGGTGGTTCTGCAGTCACTAAAAGGTCTGAACCCAATGAAACGAGGCGTGGAGTTCAGTGAAAGTGGGAGGATTAGATAGGATTAATCCTGGGATTTTCTCCTTAATAACGCAGCGAGAAGCCTTGAGATAGCAGGATGTAATGTACCGTGTAAGGGTGGATATTTCCAACTGTATCAAAGCTTATGTGAGCTGTAACAGATAAATTATATTTATTTGTAAACGACCCACGTTTCAGCACTCTGGAAGCACAGCTGGGTGTTTTCTGTCCACTGCTGCAGCTCTTTTGTTCCTCATTACTGAGATCCCCTAGCTAAAGCACAGCATGCAGGTACACCTATTTCTATCCTTTTTCTCTTCAGTGCCTTTTCTGGGTGCCTTGCAATGAGCCATGAGAACAAGGGTAGCATTTCTGTTCATTTATCCCAGCCCCTGATGCAGTGTGAGCCCAGTAAGTGGGAGCTGCCTGTCGCGTGTTGCTCAGCATGAGACAGCAAATGCTGGGCTCTGGCACTGCCCAGAAATAACTTTCCCAAACTTTATGTACATGGAAGTGATGTGATTTCTTTTTGAATTTATTTCCCCCCCCCGAGTATTCAGTTCAATGACATTTCTGTGCTGTTCCATGTTCTGGCTGAGGCCGATGGTTCAGTCGGTGCTCAGGTCTGCAGAGCTTATTCATTCGTGGTGAAATCAGCAGAAGGCAGAAAATGACTGCTTTTTTCCTTATCTTTTTTTAGCTTGATGTTGACGAGCCAACTGCTGGCATTTATGGGAATAAAATATGACTAAAATAATTTGCATTTAAAATGCAAATGAATGAAAGCATCAGCAAGGAGACTTCTGCTTTCTTCGTGGTGCACAGACAGGGTGCTGGCATTGGATCAGTCCAGGGAGGCTCTGAGTATAAAGCAAAGTTAATTGGAGTAACTGAGAAATGAAATGGGCTCAGCCTCACGCTAATTCCAGGGCCTGTGGATTTAGTGTGACATCAGAAACGAAGAACTGGGAAGGTGCTGAACCTCTGACTGAACCGATCACCAGAGCCATAAATTACCCTGCTGAGATTCCCAGCGCCAGATTGAGAGGACTCAGTAAAATTGCAAGAGGTGAATAAAACATAGTTTGAGAGCAGTTTGTCAGGATCATTGGACTTGCATTTGCCTTTGCCACATTACCTGGATGCCAGCTGGGCCTGCCCTTCTGTGGGAGGAGAGAGCTGTAAGCGTGAGGCCAGCAATGCATCTCCAAATGTATCCTTTCCTCTTAGAAGTTTAATGCTGATTTTTGTCATAACTCTGTGATTTCTGACCTTGTGTGTGCCAGCAGGACCACGTGCAGAATGTTCTGCTGCATGCTTGTGGCTGAGGAGGGATGTGCAGGAGGAGTTCAGTACCATTCAGTGCGATGGCTGAGTTCTTTCAGCTCCTAATAAGGAGAAAATAATTAGGCAACATGCTTGAGAATGGAAGATGAGAATGCCTGTGTTGATTAAGCGAAGCCTACTTTATTCTGCAGTATGTTCCTGTAGTGCAGTAGCTGATAGCTCTAGTTTCCTTCCATCACAACAAGAACAGGCTGTTACACGTGTGTTTTCATATCTCCACCTCCTTTCCTTCTAGCCATGTTACTGAAGATCCCCCTGTCTTCTGGAAGTAGAAGCGCAGTGAAGAGATGAATCTATTCAGCCAGGCATTCCTCCAATAGTTATTCCCCATCGTGGAGCACCACGGCAGGGAGGAGATGGACTCGAAAGAAGAAAGTCCTCAGGTGTGGCCTGACTCTGCTGAGCAGGACCAGAATGCTGCTCAGGTGATTTGTGCATTGGTTTCTGCTTCTGCTGGATTAAGGCTCAGTGTAGTGGCTTTGCAAGCAAATGTTCCCATTCAGCTGTTTTTTGGGTTTTTTTTTTTGAAACTGTCTGGAAACTCAGCTTGTATTGGAGAGGAAATAGAAACAAACTTGTAGTGATTCCAGAAAGTGAGCTGTGCAAACCACAGCAGTGAGCACACAGGCATTTGAAATGTATGAAACGAAACCAACCAGTAGCAGCATGCATTCAGTGTCCAAGAATAAATATATACAGTTGTGGGAAAGTGAAAGGATATTCAGATGAATGAATATTAACAAAATATGTGGTCTGTGGCAGCCCATTCTGTTGGCATCAATTGAATCAGCTGGAACTGTGGGTGGACCTTTTAGAAAGTAATGCAGTTTTTTTCCAGTCAGACATCTGGGTAGTGGGGAAGAGAGAAATGTTAATTGTCACTGACTAATGTAGTCGGATCCTGCTGTATGCAGCTAGTCCCTCCATCTCTGAGACAATGCAGCTGAGAATTCTTAGAAGACTGATTTGTTTCTTTGAATATGTTACAAAGAGTGCTGCATGTCATTTGAACCACAAGCCAAGGAATCTTGGCTTTTCTGGGAACTTCCAGCTTTGAAATTTGCAAAGAAAAGCAGCTTTCAGTAACCTGTGTTCTCTGCAATGGGGTAACAGTGCTGCTGTTTGCACATGGCAGTTAAAAGGTTTGATCAGTGTTTGCAGAGCACTCTCCAAACGTGAAACACTGCATGCATTTTTACTGTAGTGTTTGCATAAGGATTTATTGCATGGAATCAGTGCTTAGCATCCCCTGGGGAATGCCAGGTGTCTTCTGAAACAAACTAAAGGGCGAAATGAAGTAAATAAAATTTGCAGATGTGGCCTTATTTTATGTGAGAGCACAGAGTGATGGATGTGGATACCAAAGCTAGGTTCCCTGCTAACTGTCCTATTTTTTCCTGTGCACTGAAAATGGTTTTCAACCCATAGAAGGTGTCAATAGATAAGTATGTTCTTATTACCACTGGGCTTATTAATTCTGGCTTGTTTTAGGTATTTTTAAGTCAAAATGAATTTATTTGCATTTAAACTGCACTGGAGGTAACTGTTCTAGTAGCCATTGGAGTCATTGCTTCATGTTTTCAGTTATGTTTCCCTGTTTGAACAGGTGAATTGTCTACTGATGCTGTGTTCCTGCTCCAAAGAAGCAATCACAAAGCTTTTGCTTTCTTGTGATAGCTGCAGTCCTATTTTTTGAAGCCATAATCAAAGTTAATAGATTCTGTTAGCCAGTTTATCAAACAGAAAAATGTCTTGCAAGTGTGGAACTGGCTGAAGTAATTATCATAAAATGAAACAGAAAGCAAGATAGGAAAATAAAGAGAGACAGTGGAAATGCTGAGGCACAGCCTGAAGCAGTGATGGGGCACCTGGTGGGAAGGCAGGGCCAGCCCAGGGCAGCTCAGGTGCATGCAATGCACTGAGTGATGGAAGGGCTGCAGCCAGGATCCACCCCTTCCCAGCCCTCATTGAAGGGCTGGCAGGGGAGGTGAGGGGATGGATTTTGCTGGAGATCCCTGCATATGTGAGGCTGTTGCATTTGAGCAAGCCCTCACTTGCTGCAGCCTGGGACTTTGCTGGTCTGCTCTCATTGCTGCTGCTTCCACTGCATTACCATGTACCAGTAAATCCCATACAAAAGTTCCAATGTTTACTCTTACAAATTTTCAAAGGATGTTCCAAAAGTTGTTTGAATGCATGCTCTGTACCATAAGGTCTTGAGTTCAAATGCAGGGTAAAACCTGGAACCAATGGTAGTCATTACAGCCGGATTTCTATGCTGCTAGCATAATTTCTAGATGAGTCTATAAATATGTATTATAGACTGAGGTTTCTGTTGTCTTCCTAAGACCTGGTTAGATATTTGGGGCACAAGGTGGTGGATGCCTCTGCCACCGATGCCTGCAGCCGTTTCAGTCCAGGATCTGTTTTTCTTCCAGGTGCACTTTGTCCCAGAAGCAGGGACAGTGGCACAGATTGTGTACAGCGAGGAGCAGGAGCGTCCCTCCCAGCAGGTGGTGTACACGGCAGATGGCACCTCCTACACCTCCGTGGACACCTCGGAGCACACGCTGGTTTACATCCATCCCGTGGAAGCTACGCAGGCACGTGTGGTTCTGAGCCCACCCCTCCCTTATGGCATCTAGGAAATAAAAACAGGCTTGTTTGAGATTAAAGCCAGCTGCCAGCAAGCCGTGTGACTGGAAAATAGCAGGCAGTTACTCCTCACACTTTTATCTGCCCGTTGCTGAACAGGGACTTCATGCTGTTCGTTTCGGTCTGATGTGCAAATGTGGTAATCAAAGGATGTTGAGGCTATGAATTATGAAACGCTTGTTATTTCACTAAAGGTGGACAGGGTGGTAATTAAATCAAAAGTGTTTTTGAAAACGCTTAATCTTCTCTCCAGAAATTCTGCCTCTGCCTGTATTTGGTAAAAAGCTGAGAGATGTGTGTCTTCTGGAAGAGTCCTCGTTTGCACGGTGCAGTTTTAATTATTAATTGTAACAATAACAGCCTTGCCTTTTTGCAGAAGATCTCGGTGAATTCAATCTAATTTTGTAATCTCTCTTCACGGAAGTTGTTGATTGCTTAGGCCTCAGTTGTTTTTCTTCATAATTATATGAAATATCAAGGCTTTTTTTTCCCCTCTGACAGTGTGTTTATATGGAGTTAATATAGCATGCATCTGTACCTGTGCATGGATAGACTTGAAAAATCCAACAAACAAAACACAACTAGACGTGCTTCATCAGAGTGCTTTATGTTCTCGGACAGAACAGACCAATACTGCTGCTGAGTGCCTGTATGTGACACTGCCAGCAGCACTGGCATAGGCTTCTGTGGCACGATCTTGTCTCTTGTGCATTTTTCAGCCATAGAAAAAGCAGTTCCTATGTGGTGGGGTGTTCTGAGATGATAAGATACCAAGAGGATATCTTCCAGGAAGTTAATGACCAAGTGATTCTGCAACTCTCTGAATGTTATCGCTTTGTCTAAATTAAAAAACGCCCTGGAGTAATAAGGCATTATCATGCAAAAAGCACCAAGGGAATTCTTACCATGTTGTGCTTCAGTTTGCTGCAGCCAGACTGCTCCAGTGTGCTCGGGTGTTTCAAATGTTGGCCAAGCAAGTAGGCAGGCTGCTGTTGATGCTTAGTGTTCCTCTGAGTTTTGATCTTCTGATGTAGCAGCTCTCCCAGCAGAGCTGTTCTTGAGGACTAGCATATGAATATTGGAGTTGTCATGTCTTCTATTAAATGAAAGCAGACATCCTCACCCTACCAAATTCATATGTAGGATGTGCTGATATCCACGTGCTTTCTTTTGGAGAGCGCTCTTTTGAACTTGGAGGAAGAAAAATGGATCTGCTGCGTTAATAGGCATGTTAAAAGCCAGCAAAGCAGTTATTCTTATGGGGATTGCATTTTGGTGGCAGAGTGATACTTGTGTGCGTTGGAAATGATCAACCTGAGGCCAGTTTGATAAGCCTTTTTCACTTTGTCTAGACTCTGTTTACAGATCCGTCCCAAGTGGCTTATGTCCAGCAGGATGCCACCACGCAGCAGGTAAGAGACATCGTTTTCTTTGGGTTTGAAACCATAAGGGACATCAGTGACAGAGCATAAAGAGCTTTCTGTGAATTTGTGAGACGGCAACCTTCAGTTATTTACCATCTTCCCAGTGATGGTGAACAAAAAGCAGTGAGAAACTGTTATCTTGGTCCTTTTATGCATGAATTTACTCATGCATGTTCAACAATGATGCAAATTTACTGTCCCAGATACCCTGAAAAATCTTTCAACAGTATTGCTTTAAGTAAGTCAGCAGGCTGATACATCTGACTTCATTTTAATGTCACTCTGGAATGACTGAGTTAGAAGTTGTCCCCATACAGACTGATCAAAATACCTCAAAGCCCCTAAAAGCTTTCAAGGGGTAGAGCTTAGTTTTGAGCCAAGCTCTCAATGTACCAGAAACTTCCCTGGAAAATAAGCGTGGAACCTGATGGAACTCAGTTGTTGCCTTATTTATCTTTCTGGGACTTCCCTGGGCTGACGTGCTTGCCTGTATGAAGTGATCTGGGAATAGAAATGCCCCTGGAATGGCACGTGTGAACTGATGTGTTAGATCTGAATTATCACCGTATTGCTAATGCTATCATTAGTATGTGTATTGGCAGTCTTAGGGCAGAGTGGAGGGTTGAATATGCACTGAAAATAAAGCTTCTTGCTTAAAGGAGACCTAAACTGAGACACAAACAGGGAACTCTGACTGGCACAGAGGTGTTAGCTGTTTTTTTTGACTTTTCTTTTGGAGGTGTCATTTTGGATATTTTTGCCATATCAGTTTTGCTCCAGTAGAAAGCCAAAAAATGCTATTTGATCATCTCAAAGCATATTCAGCAAGCTTTCTCAGTAAATCTATGATGAAATTGGAGGGATGGAATACTTACCTGCAGTGCAGGTGACTCTGACAGGCTGTGAGCTGCTGTTCTAATATGTTGAGTACCAAGGGCATCAGGAGTTCTTGTCTGTGTGTCTTCAGACTGCCCTCCTTTCTGAGACTGGCAGCAGTCCCAGCAGAACAATCTCATTATGGCAGTTATTACCTTTGCAGGTGTTTTTACATCAGCATTTCATGTAGGACATCCCTGAACAAAGGCATCTTTGCCTTTGAGAAGTTATACTTTAAAAATACAAAACAAAACAAAAAAAAAACTTTTAAAATTTCCTCTTAAAATAATGCCTATATTCTTTCCTTTGTCTGGAATTTACATGGAAATGAAAGTCAGAGATATGTCTGAGGTGTGATCAGCAGTGAGAAGTGCTGATACTTGGTACGAATAGACGTGAGGTTGTGTGAGCCTCTCGGTGCTGGCAGAGCTGGGGGCGTGCTGCTGAACAAGGATGCTGTTCTGTTGCCCCCTGGCATCCAGCATGGCAGCAGTGGGCAGGTCAGCTGTGATCCTGGAGGTTTCCTGTTTGCTTTTTTCCCCTGTAGGCTTATAAGCAGCTTCATAAATTACTTTTAATACATCTTTAAGCTAGATTTGAAGTTTTAAAACTCTCTGCTTATGTTATGAATTTTCTTGTGTGTTCCTTTACTGCTGGCATACATCGCTGTTCTCAGTTCTATCTGATATTTATTGTGCACTCTGTAGTGGGGCAGAGGCTTTAATTTTAGCATCAAAGCTGTTTAACAGTCAGAGACACGAACTTGTAGCCACATAATGTCAACTGTAGAGAAGGATGGAAAGTCATGCAGTGTGCTGGCACGAGTGGCTGCATAGATAAGCAGGGCACCAAAGACAGGAGAGGTGATTCTTGAGAGTTCGGTTCTGCTTTATCACAGAATAAATGGGAACTGTATGTGGTAATGTGTTAATTTTCCTGTTGCTGCATGAAGATATGGTATAAAACTGAACAAAAAATGGATGGTGTGGCCAAATAATATAATAAAATTGTTGTTGGAGTTCTCTCACCTTTGGGTGCTTGAACCTCCAACAAGGTCAGTACGCCTCTGTGTTATAATGTCGTCTTCACTTAAGAAGAAGGGATACAGATAAAATCAGGAGATGATTCTTCATTTTATTTTTCAAAGGAGAAGGAAGAAGGTAAATTTGGAAATGGAAGAGACAAAGACCATAGTTCAGTGGTTTGCCAAGAGCTAAATAAAGAGCTCATCACACTTGGCTTTTGCCACTTTGAAGCCCAGGCTGGGTAGCACTTCTGCTTAATGGAGTGGGAGATGGGCTGAAAAGCTTTTCAGTTTGGGTTTTCTGTCTTTTCCTGTTGTCTCTGGATTTTTTAGGCTTTATGCAAGTCTGTCATCCATACTAAAAACGTCATTGAAATGCTGCAGATTTTGACCTAGTGTAGGACTCCAGGGAGCTTTGCATGCAGGGCTCTGCCCGTGTAGAAGTGAAAAATGGAAATGATGCAGTGCTAAAATGAGTGCCTATAATTTTAGGTAACTGTGCTCTTGCCTGCTGCTGCTCAGAGCATGAATCCCACCAACCTGTCTGTGCTCGGCAGCGTTGCTGAATCCCCCCAGCAAATGGCTCTGGAGCAGGGTCAACAAGCAGATAGAGTAAGTTGCCAGGCACCCTTTTCTTTTGAATGTGAAAGTACACTGATTTCATTGCTCCGTTGTCTCAGGTGATGAACTGTGTCTGAGTGATATGGGAGGAGATGCAGAAGAAACCTAGCACAGATCTGTACTGTCTTCATCTCACCATGGAATATGTGTTGTGTTGTGTTCTTGAGAGAGAGGTCATATTATCTGATACACAGAGAAACCTCATCTGTGGACTGTTTTGTCTTGAGCAAGGACCTTAAAATAATCTTTGCTTTGAAAAACAAAGTTACAGAAGAGGTAACTGTGACTGTCACATAGGACCAACATCGGCTGGGTGTCCTTGGTGTTTCTTGTTCCCTACCTGAGAAACCTATGTAGCAGATGAATATTCAGTGTACTGCGTATCGGTTAAACTGTAGGGAAAATCAAGGAAAAACTTCATTAAAATAACAAGAGAATAAAATAGTCTTGCTGTTATCTCCTCCCTCATTGACTTTTTTTTACACATACATTCTCAGGTTTGTTTTCATCTGATTGTATCATAGGAGAAAACAAAATGTACCGAAGTGCAGGATTTGACACTTTGTACAAAACAAGTTGAAATACAGCTTTAGGCTCTGTATAACTTCCAGAGAGCTTGGACTCCATTGCTGAAACTTTCCATGAACATCCAGAACTTCTGACTTCAGTTTTCTCTTCCTTGAAGTCAGGCTTTGCCATAGCTGTCCTCAGTGACCATCAGCAGCAGGGATTTCAAGCATCACTCAGCATTCATGTGTCGTGTAGCATCACTTTCCTTCCTCCTTTCCTTTACCAGAGGAAGCAGAAAGGGTAGGCTAGCAGGAACCTTCATTGCCTGTTTTTGTAAGAGCGTTTTTCTTTGTGAACCAGTTTTGACTGCGTTGTGTGAATTCTGTCTTCAGGCATCGTTACCGGTGCATAACCAGGTGTTACCTCCTATGGAGGCTGTGGATGGTTCTGACCCTCTGGCACCGCTGCAGAATCAGATGGAAAGGATGGAAACAAAAGAGGAAGACGATGAGGATGAAGAAGACGATGAAGATGGGGAAGACACTGACATGGATGAATGGGATCCAGATCCACCTCGACCATTTGATCCCAATGATCTGTGTAAGCACGTGAAGTAGTATGTAGTTTTTCAGCTGCCCTTCTTTTGCTTTCACCAGGCCTCTATTAGATGGGGTCAGAGATCTCTCGTATTTTTGGCAGAAATAACTAAAGCCCTTTATATCCAGAAATGTATGCTCGTGTTGGGCTTTGTCACCTAGAAGGCAAAGTGAAATAGTTCTTTATTTTGTGGGAGGCCACTACCCCTCATCTTTTAAAAGATAGACTATTGGAGTGAATGTTCCCATATCTGAGATGAAGATGGTCTGAGTGATAAGGCTGTCTCTTCCCAGCTGGTGTGTGAGTGTCTGTCTGACAGTCATGTCCTCTCTGACTTTGTGTTACAGGGTGTGAAGAGTGTAATAATGCACATCCCTCCGTGTGTCCAAAACATGGACCTTTGCATCCAATCCCAAACCGGCCTGTGCTGACCAAGGCAAGAGCCAGCCTCCCCTTGGTGCTCTACATAGACAGGTTTTTGGGAGGTGTCTTCTCCAAAAGGCGTATCCCCAAACGCACACAATTTGGACCTGTAGAAGGACCCCTGGTTAGACAAACTGAGCTCAAAGACTGCTATATCCATTTGAAGGTAAGGGTGTGTGTGTGTGTGTGTGTGTGAGAGAGAGAGAGAGAGAGAGGAGAGGAATTTGTCTGAACTTTGATTTTTGTGAATTTGAATCAGTGGCTATGACTTGATCAATTACTTTACTGGACGTGTTCCTGTGTTGCTTCATTTCTGAAAATAACTCAGAAATATCCAGCTTGCTTTGGCTTCAAATCTATCCTTTTATCAAAGGAGGCAATAATCCTGATGAATATTCCAGTGTTATGGTGTATAGGACTTATGGTGTATAGGACTTAAAGTATGCAGTGCTGTGAATCACTGTCACGTAGGCAGAAGCAACGTGTAGACATAAAAATAGTCTGAGGATGTTTTGCAGCCATTATTTTGCATCATGCTGTAACTGATTTTATTTTTTTTCTTCCTTTCCCTTCCTTCTCCCCCATGATGCAGGGGAGAGGAGAGATTTTTCACTCCCATTCTCCTTGCCAAATCTTATGGCACGAGATTAAACTGGATTTCACTAATTTCTATTTCATGTTTACTGGCTTGATCATAGGAGTTACTCTAGTATTTGCTTGAGATATGGTCCACAGTCTTAAGAGCAGTGGTCAGTGTCTGACTATGACTACAGACATTCTGTAACCAAAAAGAAGTTCATTTGAAGAAGTGGGTTATTTTTTTAGCAGCTTGAGGCACTGTGAGGCCTGAAATAGAAGAAGTGGGTGTGCTAGTTAGAAACATCCGACAACATCTGCTGTATCTGCTACTGAAAGTTCAGCTTCTTGTGCCTCAGTCACAGCTGTACATCACACACTGTGCCTGATTCTAATCACTACCTGTGTCTTAAGTATTTTCCTGTGTACTGCTTGTTCTTGGATCCCCATTAGTAAAGAGATCAGCTGTGCACATTGCTTTTCTGATGTAAATGTTATGTAGTCACAGTAGACTTTCTTTAGAAATTGGAATTCCTTCAAATCTGCTGCAAGAAAGTCATGTGTAACTGATTTTTATTACAGGTGTCTCTTGATAAAGGTGACAGAAAAGACAGAGATTTGCAAGAGGACCTGTGGTTTGAACTTTCTAGTGAGGCTCTTTGTAACTGGATGATGTTTGTGCGTCCAGCTCAAAACCATTTGGAGCAGAACCTGGTTGCTTATCAGTATGGCCACCACATTTATTACACAACCATTAAAAACGTGGAGCCCAAACAGGAACTCAAGGTATGGCATTGCTCATATTTGTGGGCTTGCTGTTTTCTACTGATGGAATCAATTTCAGTTGCTACCTAATAAGCACATCTCCAAGAGCCAGAAATGATTGCTGTAAATAAGTGGAGCGTTTTTTAGGGCTTTTTCCTGTGATAAAGCACATGGTGGCCTGAATCAAATGTCACTGAACTCAGCAGTCAGCCACTTACAGGTTTTAAATGAGTTTGGCTGAGACTTAAAATGAGGAGGCTTAAAATTAGAGCATGTAAATGATTTGCTTGTCACTGTCATGCTTTACACTGCATATATTTTGCTGATGCAATCTAATTTTTATTACAGTAGTCTTTTTCTTTTTAGTTCTGGATGTCCTTTCCAGTTAGTCCTATGTGCCTTTGACATGTTTTCTGGTGCCTTATGTGAATGTGGTCTTTCACTTCACCTGGCTTTCTTGGAACTTTTGAAACTTTGCATGTGGAAAGTGATAAAGGATATTGTGGCTGCTCTGTGAGTGACTTTTTGTTCCCTCTAAAAATATGTTGATTACTTTGAGCTCAAAGCAGCATGGCTGGCTGGGACAGCCTTCTTTTTTATCATCAGCTAGGGAAAGCACCATTCATGTAGAGCACCATCATCTAGGGAAGCACCATTTTTCTTGCTTTGTGTGTCAGTAGTGTCTTTAGGGGTAAAACTGTTGGGGTAGTTGACAGCAAATTACCTACCCTGTATAATGTATTCTTTGCCAAGTAAACATCGATATGAATTTGTGGGAACTTGAGCACTGCATAACAGGTGAGTTGTCTGGGGGCTCCAGGTTTTCTCCTTTGTCCAGCTACTTCGATGTAACATGCACATGCTGAGTAAGTCTTCCAAGGTCTTAGAAATGCCGCTCTCAGCACTGCTACAAAAACACCTGTGACTCAGTCAAAACTTGCCCAGGTTTTTCATGCTGGAAGTAAGGCATGAACGGATTTGAGAACCTCTTTTAAAATTGAGGCTTTTTAAGTAAACAGCAAGATGAACAGTGACACACAATTTTTGAGCTAGATTTAAGCATCTGATTGTAGGTTCTGGTAAACTTTGTCATTCACATGGCTCTCTGCTGAAGGCTTCCTAAATCACTTTAATGATAAAAGTGGGCCCAGCATGCTGCAGCCTGTCTGTCCTTTGTTCTGGGAAGCAGGGCTGTATTGCTTGAGACTTCTGCTTCTGCAGAACACTTTTACATGTGTCTCTGCATGCTGTGTTGCCTGTTGTCTGTGTAAAGATGTGGGAAATCCCTTGAGTTAAGAGCTCTTCCTTTTGGTACAACTGCCCTCCCAAATAATACTGCTGTGCAGTCAGATCTGCAGAGATGAATTTTCTGTCCTTAGAATACTGGTAGCCAGGTGTGAGATTAACATTTGTATGTGGAGGCTGTACTTTAACACTACATAGATGTGCTTTATAAGCTAAGCTCTTTTATTCATCCATTGAGGTATATTGAGCTCAACAGGCTTTATTAGCAAGGATGAAAGGAGGAAAAGGAATTAAGGTTGAGGCAATGTAAGTGTATTGCATAAAAAACACTTTTCAAATGAATTCCTTTTGGTTCTTTTCCATGGAAGGAAGCATTATGTTACCTTGTATTTCCCACTCAAGGTGTGGTATGCTGCCTCTTATGCAGAGTTTGTGAACCAGAAGATCCATGACATCTCTGAGGAGGAACGCAAGGGTAACTTGGGCTCTTCTGCCTTCTGTTTGTGCAGTGTGGTGGGTGGGTGACAAACTTGATTTTGAGTATGGCGCCTATAAGCTGCTGGAAAGAAGTGTTTCTGTACTTGAGTAATGAACCTATATGCTCCTGCTTCAGACTGAGGATCTTCTGTTAGCTGCACCTAGCCACACAATGCTGTAGGTGTTCTTTTGTGTATCTAATTCGTGTGAATTTTCCTCAGTGACCTTCTTGTCTTTCTGCAAGGAGCTGTAGTTGTGTCACAGGGCAGAGAGGATTGCTAAAAGCAGTGTGAAGTGGGGCTGTGCTGGGTGTTCTGCAGTCTGTCTCCACTTGAGTGGAGAAATACAGGCCGTGATAGAAGTACTTGGGGGGGGGGGGGGGGGGGGGGGGGGGGGGAAATGAGGCATTTAATTGATAGTGCCTGAAATGCTGTTACTGACCTTTGCAATGGAACACAGTTCTCAGAGAGCAGGAGAAGAACTGGCCATGTTATGAGTGCAACCGTCGTTTCATGAGTTCAGAGCAACTTCAGCAGCACCTCAACTCTCATGATGAGAAGCTGGACTTCTTCAGCAGGTACTGGAAGCTTTAGTTTTGTCCCTGTGTAATGTTGTTGCTCTTCAGGGCTTGCAGGATTAGTACCTGCAGCTGTTAGTAACCAACTTGGGTATTCAGGAGAGAATGGCTCAGCACCAAGAAGGTAAGAAGTACAGCACCAGAAAGCTGACTGGCTTAAACAGTTTTGCCACAGAAAGAGCAGAAGGAAAATAATACTTCAGGGAAGCTAGTGAAGTTTTTTAGTTTGTTTTTTTCATATTTTTTTTCTTCTAGTGACTTAAACTGCAATATTTTCATATGACAGAAGTGAAATACTGATCCTTCTCTGATGTATCCAGATAGAGGGCTCAAAGAATGAGGCATTTAGTGCTTTGCCTCTCCACTGAGGTGGAAAGATGGTTATCCTGACCTATTATAAACTCAATCTAGAACCATCCTTCAGGAAACAGTAGACACTGGTGCCTTGTTCCTGAGATTTGTTAAGTGGCTGCATTTTTATTTTTTTTACACAGTTATTCCCTTCAGTTTACAGTGTCTGAGTGCCTTTTTGGGGAGAGATGTTATGGCTTCAGGCTTTAAATTGGATTGCTGGTACAGGTACTTCCCAGCACTCTGTACCCTGGGATGCCAGAAGGAGAGTTGCTATGGCTGAGCGCTTGCTGGAAGCCAGTAGTCCTTTCAGTCCCCAAATTATCAGAGTAAATTATAATGTGTTCTGTACTGTGGTTTCTCAGTGCAGCATAAGAGCACTGGTTGGTAGCTGCTTAAGGTTTTTAGTGACAGAGTTTCTTCAGATTTTCTTCTTCATTGCAGGCCATTGGTACTAAATAAGAATGCATAAAATGAGTGAAGATTCCAAATCCATCTCTTGTCTCTAACTTGAAGCATTATGCTCTGCAGAGCCAGAGGAAGAGGTCGTGGGCGAGGAAAAAGAAGGTTTGGACCAGGCAGGCGCCCGGGACGCCCTCCCAAATTCATGCGTATGGAAGTAACCATTGAAAATGGAGAAAAGTGTGAAGAAGGAACACAGGTATATTTGGGGGATGGGGAAGGGGAAAATAAGATCCCATATGGGCTGTGCATGTTGAACTAGAAGAAATTAGGGCATCAGTGTAAACTGAAGGCTTGCTCCTGCTTTATCCCCAAGTAAATTGAGATG
The DNA here is from genome assembly GCA_035772895.1 of Perdix hodgsoniae. Taxonomy (NCBI): domain Eukaryota; kingdom Metazoa; phylum Chordata; class Aves; order Galliformes; family Phasianidae; genus Perdix; species Perdix hodgsoniae. The sequence continues at coordinate 4,685,537 of JAPSGF010000047.1, read as the reverse complement.
TTTCTAGGTGTGAGTCTTTGCTGGGGGAGCACATCACTTCTGTTCTATGAAGTCTGTGAAATCTTGCTTGCATTTCTACAGCAACTTTAATCTCAAATCTTGTAGCAGTGAGATAGGCTACTGCAGCTGTTTAGCAGCATCGCAGAAGTAATTTAGACAGTAAAACTGTAATGGGAATTTAGGTTCACATTTGTCCTTTCTGGAACATGAGGTCAGAGCCTGCTCTTATAATTGTTGCTGGTGGAATTAAATCAGGTAGAGCTATGATTCTTTATGATGTTTTAATATTAACAAGGGATCCTTCTGTCAGCCTACTTACTGCAAAAAGTTCTTTTGCTTGTGGCTGTTAGTTATATTCTATAGGAACCTAACGTGATACACTGATATAAATTAAATGTTAATTCTGTCTAATACACTGATATAAATTAAATGTTAATTCTGTCTAATGCTGACTGGGCATTGGGTTAACATAAGGCCCTTTATGAAGGTGTCACAAGAAATCAGTGGCTTGGTTTTGTTGCTTAGTTGGAATGTTATAGTTCATTGCTGACTCAAAGGGAGGAATGTACACATGACCTCTGAATGCCTGCTGCTTGCTTTCTGAGCATGCAGAATTGCCCTAAATTTTGCACTGTATGCATACAGTTTGATGCCACCCTCTTTGCAAATTGAGCCAGCAGCCAGCTCCATGTCCCAGCTCTTCTCTCCAGGGAGTCAAGACTCACTGGACACAATCCTGTGCTAATTTGTTTGAGTGGCCCTGGACTGATGGTGGCTTACATCCTCCCAGCTTGGGAGTATGGCCCAGATGTAGCTCACATGTCTGTAGAGTTGAGCAGGGAAGTGTCCCAGGTCTTTGGATGTCTGCCCACCTTCCTAATGACGAGGCATGAGTTTATCTGTCTGAGAACTTGAGGCTGGAGGTGTCATGACCACAGTTCTGTGTCAGCATGTGTGAAAGTTTGCCACCTAGGCCAGGATGGGAACTTTGGATAGTATATTGTTCTACTAAATCTCCCTTTCTGGTAAGCACTAATGGTTGATAACAGCTGCACTCCTGGCATCTCGCTGTTTTTTTCTCCCACGCCTCCATTTGTGTTTGAACAGTACCAGCCCTGAGCTGTTGCACTCTTGATGCTTTGCTTCATAGTTGGAGCTTTCAGGTTCCTTAGCTGCATTGTAAGTGATTACATGTAAAGTTCTATGGCTTTTTTTTCTCCTCATGCTGGAGGCTTCTATCCAAAAGGAGTTATTGGACTTGTTGAGGAAAACAAATGTAGATTGTAGCACGTACTTCCTGTTCCCAACACCCTCCCTTTTCTTTCATAGTAATGCTAAAATGGAAGAGAACGTCTTTGTGTGATAAATATAAGTAATACATGCAGCTGGGTAGATGAGAGTGTGCAGAACTTGGAAACTGCATAGTAAAACACACTGTGCACAGTGTAATGATCTCATTTATCACTCTCCAGTTCATCATTCCAGCTAGTTTGCTAGAAAGGGGAGACACTGCATATCAATGCCTGATAATGTTCAGAAGTGACAACAGTTTCAATAAGACAGAAATTCTCTGCTTTTCCTGGAGGTCTGATCTGTGCTGCTCGCTTTGGTCTTAAAGTTTCTTACAGGTCAGCCTATATCATGTTTGGTTTAAGCAGTGCTGAGGTCAGTAGTGCAGAAGTTTGCTTGGCTGTTAACAGCTGGGTTACTTTGATCGTCTGTGTCCAGTCAGATGTGGATGATGTTATGGCAAAAAGTGTTACGTTCTTGCAGTGCTTCTTCCTCAGTGCTCTGAGTGTTATGGCTGTAAGGTAGAGAAGTGCTGAGATTATCACTGAAACGTAGTGGAATAGAGCAGTGTAGACACTTTTGTTTATAGCTTACAATGAAATATGTAGAAATCTAGTTGTCTGCTGAGTAATATCAAAGCATTTTTCAGTGGGTGGGGGGAAATAATCACTGGCTGTATGGTTTGCGATTTCAGGACTTGCTGCATTTTTCCAGCAAGGGGCAGTTTGATGAGGCCAGACAAGCAACACTGAATGGGCTGGAGCAGCAGGAACAGACTCCAGCGCCATCAGAGACACAGTCAACACTGGAACAGCAGTCAGAAAACCACCCACTACAGATCCAGCCCCAGCACGATGAGAGCGTGGTGCCTACGCAGAGCACCATGACAGCAGATGACATGAGGCGAGCAAAGCGTATCAGGGTAAGCAAAGACAATGGTGGCTCGTGTTTTCTCTCACCCTTTCCATTTGCTGTAACCCAGAGAATGCTGGACCTGCCTGAAAGGAGCAGCTGGTCCCTTTCTCCCACTGCAGTATCCATTTCCAAGTCCTGAATAAAGCATCTCATTCCTAGCAAATTTTCCTTCTGAGAGGAAGACAAATCTCATGTAAAGAACAAGTATCTCATGAGATGCTATTGAGAGCTGGTCACCAATTGGAGCTGATTCAATTCCAGCACAGTAATTCTTTCACAGAAGCACGGTCCATCCAAGCTGGCAAGCAGGAGTGCTTCCAACAGCCGGCTGGATCGTGGTGCTGTGGCACAGACTGGCTTATTCACAGCACCATCTGTGCCTCTCAGAATTCTTGCCTTGCAAATAGTTGCTAAAGAGAAATCACAGCCTCAGTTCAGATCTGCTTAGTTGATGATAGTGATAAAATCCTTTCTTGGGGTAGAAAACCTGTCTTTTGTGATATTAAAACCTGTGCTAAGAGCGTTGTGTACCAACAACAAATGCTTTGAACCTGAGCTCTGTCAGCTGAGTGAGCTGTTTTTTTTTTTTTCCTCTATTGTGTGTGGGAGGGAAATGATTCAAGCAAATAATCCTTCAAGCCATGTAACTGTGAGATTGGTTTATTTAGCCAAAAATCTTTCTCTTCCATGTGTAAAATTTTGATTACAGGAAGGAACAGCTGCAGTTTGGTAAGACAGTTTTTAGGGGATGAGAAGATTAGGAAAGAGTTCAGTAATTGTTCAGTATAGGAAGATGTTGAGCCAGATTTGTGTCTCAGTTTACAGTGATATGTATGCAAACGGTGGTGGTGTTACCCCATAAATACAGCAGCATATCTTGAAGGAGGAGTTTAGCTGTGATGTTAATCTAAGATTATATTAAACATTAAATGCAGGAGGAAAGGGAAAGAAATTCTCAAGTTACCTTTGTCTTGCTGCTTGGTTTATTTATCACATTTATGTTATTTATGTTATTTATGTTATTTATAACATTTATCACAAGCAGATCACAGAGGTGTGCAGTGGTGGTTTAATCCTCAGGGTTTGTATCACCAAATCTATAAATTAAACTGCTTGTGTTTAGCAGAGTCCTGGTGATGTTTCAAGAGAGGGGCATTGGCAGAATGGCACACTGATGGTTGTAGCACTTTTCCACATTGCATCAGGCTGAGCAATGAGAGTTGGAGACAGCAGCAAACTAGCTACCATTACCTTTTAACGACTGAAGAATTGTCTTGAGCTTTAGTACCCTGTGAGTGCTCCTTCCATTCAGCTGCTCTCAGCAGGCATAGCAGCACGTCCTCAGTATTATCAACAAGCTTCTTGGTTTTAAGTAGTATAGTATGTAATTCATGTCCAGAGAAAAGGTAGGAAGCCTTGACAGCTGATTACCATCTGGAAACCTGTACAGCTTTAGTTCTTCCTTATTACTCACGTAAGATTGCATTTTCAAAGCCGTCTTCAAATCTCTTGTGACTCACTTCAGCTTTCTTAAGGTTTAAGTCAGGGATGTTGTACGTGTATTTTCATTCCAGCTCCGTAGTATTGAACTCTGGTGCCCTAGGTTCAAGTCCTGGTGGAATTAGTTCGTTTTTCACCCTCTGCTTTGAAGTCTGTGGAGTTTGACTTGAAATATGGAAGTCTGTTAGCTACTGTTGAAGGGGTGTAGCCACCCTACTCTTTTAATAAAATAGAAGTATACTGTTGTCTTCAGCTAAAAGTAATTTTTTAAATTAATTTCAGTTTAGTTCCATTGTCCAGAGTGATTATGGACTGATCTCAGAAACACGTGCATTTCCAAATGGCCTTTTTTCATGTACAGACCTGATCCTAACATGCCCTTCATGTGGGGTAACTGTTCACTCAGAGGAAGCAAGTGGTGTGACAGGGATATGATTTGGAAAGCACAGTCATTTCCTTTGTGCTGAGAGAAGGAAGGTGATAAGTTCTGTAATGATGACTGCAGACAATAAGATGAGGCTCAAAATGTCCCTATTCCTCAACTTCCCACGTATCAATCCTTGCCTGGTTGTCATCCTGCCCCAATTATTCCCTTTTGTCAGAGGTATTTCATTCTCTCTGTGGCTCCACGGTTACAGTACATCATTATTAACTCTGAATCTTAAGAAAATATGAGAAGTCACAAAACACTTTCAAGGTTACCTGTGCTTCTTATTTCGGTCCTTAAAAAATCCTCTTGGGCAGTTTTTGTTTACCAGTTAAACACTGAAGATCTATTTAGTGTTTCCTAAGGCAGAAAACTCAGTGGAGTTTTGCTTAAGTAAAGGGAGAGAAAAAGCAGTCTGAAGTGCTGGCCCTCATTGTGGCTCACAGAAAGTGTGAATACAGAAGACAGGACTTCTGTTTTCAAGCCCATTGCATAACATAAGTATTTTTTTTTCTCTTAATGCTGCCTGCTCAGCTGGAGCTGCAGGTAGGTTTATTTTTTTTTTGAGTTTTTTCCTGTATCTCATCAGATGATACATAACAACATTGCATTCTATGTTGTTTTGTCCAGCTTCTGTTTAGTGTCCCTTGATCATCAGTTACAGTTACGTAGTTACAGTTGTCCTTTAAGCAACTGACATCCAGAATGCAGGGTTATCTGAATAACAACTGACACTTTTCTAGTTATTTCCATGCCTTACTGCTTCCAGGACTGTGTTGACTTAAAAGATGTAGAAGTAGCCTGGCCTGCTGTCTTAGTAGTCAGATTGTTTGAAGTACAAATAGCAATGTATGTTAGCAGTGGAGTTAAGAACCTGTAGCACATCTTTAAACATGTGACTTCTTAGCACATCCTTATAGTTGAGGCAAAATGATGTGGAAAAGTGAAGGAAAAGAAGAGCAACTTAGGATATTAAATCTTAAAATAAAAATTTGTGCAACTCTTGCTCAGTTCAGTTTTCCTAGTTTCTTTCAATACCAAGAAAAGCAGTTTCAGGTTTGACTGTGTACAGTCTGCTCCCCTTTGAGCAGGTAACAATTTCAGGGAATTTCTCTTGATTTAGCACCACTGTGGGTTTTTATCTTCTTCACTTTCACTCTCTCAGATGTGATACATGCTAAATGACAAAGGTGAACACGCTGCTCTCAAGTTCTTACCTGATGCTTGTAAAAGTGCCATTCTGCTCCTGCTGTAGTATTTTGAAACTCTGTCCTTCTTAATAATAGGAAAAAGGGTTAGGCTAGCATCTCTTAGAAATGCATTCCAGCAAAAGTTCTCCAGGCAATGTTAAACCACTGCTGCGCACCTCTGATCTCTGCAGAAGTGAATTTTTGTCATAGGCAGTGGGGTTGCATCAGCCCTGCTTCTGCATGGCAGAGGGAGGGATAGGCAGTATGGGGCTGACCGCATGGCCCAGTCCTGAAACATAAGTTGGAACTACAGCTCTCTTCTTTGGAGGAGGATTTAGCTCTGTTTTACAGAAGAATGCCATGCTAAAGATGGAAATGTGGCCAGGTGGGAGAACTTCTCCATTCTGCTTTCTTACCTCAGTGTGTAACTGCAGGTATTTCCCTTCTATCCATCACAGCATCCACTCCTATAAAACACAGACTGTCTGTGTAACCAAAGCATCTTTTGAAGTTCAGGTTCACTGATCTATTGTTTTTGATCTTGGAAACATTGGTCTGTGAAGTCAGTATCCAGTGAAAGCTAATGGACTCTGTGTTTCTTTCAGAATGCAGCTCTTCAGCACCTGTTCATAAGGAAATCCTTCCGCCCATTCAAATGCCTGCAGTGTGGGAAGGCGTTCCGGGAAAAGGACAAACTGGATCAGCATCTGAGGTTCCATGGCCGGGAAGGGAGCTGCCCTTTGACTTGTGACATTTGCAACAAGGGCTTTATCAACAGTGGTTCTCTCGAGAGCCACATGAAGTTCCACATGGACCAGAAAACATATTCCTGCATTTTCTGTCCTGAGTCCTTTGACCGTTTGGATTTACTCAAAGATCATGTGGCCATCCATATCATTGATGGCTATTTCACCTGTCCTACCTGCAAAAAGCGCTTTCCAGACTTCATCCAGGTGAGATGTTGTTTGTACTGCTTTAAAGCCCCGCCTGCCAGATCTCTTGCATGCACTATTTTTCTTTTTTTTTCTCTTTTCTGGTGGATTTCCAATGTGAACCCTCACTAATATTTTTTTGAAAGAAAAGCCTCAAAACACAGGGTGCTTTAAGAAGTGCAGGCTAGTCTCAAAGTAGTAACAGAATAAAATTCCACTATTCTGTGATTTGCAATTCTAGGTGAAGAAACACGTCCGCAGTTTCCACTCAGAAAAGATTTATCAGTGCACAGAGTGTGACAAGGCTTTCTGCCGCCCTGACAAACTGCGGCTCCACATGTTGAGGCACTCGGACCGCAAAGACTTCCTGTGCTCCACGTGTGGCAAGCAGTTCAAGGTAAGATGATTCCTCGCTGGGTCATTCCTGATACAAGTGGAAGTCAGTGTTCTTTACCTCCCTTCAAGCAGATAAGGTCGTACCCTGAGGAGGAAGGAATGGATGTGTGTAAGCACATGAGGCTTCTTTGTAAGCTGCAAGTGCTGCTTTGTGTAGTGTGAGAGTTACAACATTTGTTTCTGCTAGAAAAGGGGCAAGGTCCAACCTAGCAAACTGCTGTAACAGGGTGCCTCATGTTTCACATCTTGTTTCTAATAAGTTAACACCTAAGGCAGTTTCATCTGCTCGTTAAGAAACGTTTCGTTAAGTACCTCAATTGCAAGTGCTCGTGTTGTATAGCTTCTGGCAGTTTAGTTAAATTTCTCTGTGATATACCAATGGGTGGGTAATATTTCTGGCTGAGGTGTGCATGTCCATGGAATGCATCTTGTCAGCACATGGCATCCAGATGTCTGTAGATTTCTTCAGAACAAATGGAGCAGACTGAGCCAGGTAAAGGGTGATGGCAGCAGTCTAGTTTCTCATGGGGGGATTGGAAGGCATTTTTGGGTGAAGAAGCACATTCTGAACAGCGTGTGCCCAAAGGGGCTGAATAACACTGGGACAGGCTCAGTGCCACTGTGGGGCTTGAAGTCAGCATTGCTGGAGAACATTAAGTGATGTAATCTTCTGCTCATGTAGAGTCTATTTTAGATGAATTCAGAGAAAAGCCAGGTTGGAGGGGCTCACTTCTATTGAAGCCACTAACTTTGCATTAGTTTGACTTTGCTTTTTGTGGCTGAATAACCTCAGCTTTTGAACAATCAGCCTAAGCCCAAAGAGTTTTCTGTGCTTGTCCAGTGCTGAACACACACCTCCATTTCACAGCAGTAGTGAAGAGGAAAAGCCAAAGAGGTGCTTGACCAACTTACGTTGTGGTTCCTGTGTGTAGCAAATAGTATGGCATAGCATGGCAGTAAGCACTACTGATGCTGTTATTGCTATTATTACTATTATTCCCTGATTGCTGTTCCTGTAGAGGAAAGACAAACTGCGAGAGCACATGCAGAGGATGCACAACCCAGAGAGGGAGGCCAAGAAAGCTGACCGGATCAGCCGCTCCAAAACTTTCAAGCCTCGGATCGCTTCCACTGACTACGAGAGCTTCATGTTCAAGTGCCGGCTGTGCATGATGGGCTTCCGCCGCAGGGGGATGTTGGTGAGCATCCATGTGACCCAGCTCCTCACGTTTTAACAGTTAAAGCATAAGGGTATAGAATTCCCATAGCTAGAGCACGGCGCTGCTGTGAAACCAGCATGATTTTATGGTTGATTTGAAATTAGGCATCTTTTTTTAAGCTGCACATCTTCTCTATTCAGCGAATGTGTGCGTTTATGTATTTCATTGCCTGTCTTACATGTCTGCCTGTCCCCACCGTTTCAGTACTGTGTGATGTTGGTTGAGCCTTAGTGGTTGTTCAGTTTTTATGATGCTTTCATGTTTTTTCTCCTGCTCCTCTGGAGGGGCCTCTGCTGGCCAAGCACTGTAACTGCCCCTGTGGAAGGATGCTTGCAGATAAAATTTCTTCTTCCATGTTTTGAAGGTTGTGATCTCTCCTAGCAGAGATCCTTTATATCATCTTGTTCTCAGCTACCCAAGACTTCTGACAAGTTATTTTAACCCTTTCCATTGTGTTTTGACGAGGGAAACTATGAATGAGTACCGCAAGGCCGTATGTTTACCTTGCAACTGACTGAATGCACAGTAGCCCTTACTGCACTAAATGCTTCTGGTGCTGCTGGTTAACACCACTGCAGTTTTGGTTTGGCACGTCTAGGACAAAAAGCAATTTCTCCAGTTGTAATGTGCTCTCTTGTTCTTCTGTTTCTTTCTCCTAAGGTGAATCATTTATCAAAGAGACATCCAGACATGAAAATAGAAGAGGTGCCAGAGCTCACGTTGCCCATCATCAAACCCAACAGAGATTATTTCTGTCAATACTGTGATAAGGTAGGTAAGGAAATGAGCCCTCAGTGTTTTGGGCTTGTGTACAAGCAATTTGTCTCTGCACAAAGACATCTGGCAGGGCTTGCAGTGTTTCTGAGGGGCTTGCCAGCAAGCACTGACCAAAAGAAATTGAGATGAAATGAGTTTAGGCCAGGGAGTCTGAACACTAGCTGAAAATTGCAGTTATTCTTTTCTGCTGTGTTTGGAGTTTGGTGAGATTTAAAAGATTAAGCATGCAGAGGCCCATCCAGAATCCTGTATCACTCTGCAATACAGGGCTAAGTATCCTACTTAACTATAATTTCAGAATTTCTTCTGGTTTTAATATTGCTTCTAAAAGTTGGTCCTAATTTTCCTTTTATTTTAAGCTGCTTGGTCACATGTCAGTAATTCCCAGTGTTCAGTAGAGCCTGAAGCTTCTTCTGCACTTGAGTTCCTGTCCTTGCTCTCTGGCCTTTTGCTTTTTATGTATGTGAGCCTTTATTTACCAGAAAATGCATTTTGACTGACTGTTCTTACCCTTGGTACGTGCTTTAGCGATGTCTCTTCTCCTTTGTTTAAAGGGGGAAAAATGATAGTGTTTAAGTAATACTATACCATATTTGTTTATGCCTCAGAAGTTAAAAAAAATGACTGTGGTTAATTAAAGCTATTAAAACTGTTTGCTGCTTCATGCAAGAATGGAGACATCAACCTTCACGATAAATTAACACTGGACCATGTAAAAGTTGGGTGATTGTTGGCTTCCCTGATGTTTGTCCTTTAAGTACAAGCCAAAGAAGGTTTTCTTCTTCTTTTCCCATCCTGATTTGATGCTTTGTTTTACACTGAGTGTGTTCTTAAATAGCTTCTGTATTCTACATGATAGTTACTCTTGCAGACTGATTAAACACTAGAATGTGCATCTCTATGCATTATGTTGCATTTGTTTACAGTTATAGTGCCTAAAACAACATACAGATCTTCCAGGTGAAGAGAAGTGATACCAGTTTTCTATGCTTCCATCTGAAATCAAAATGATGCGACTCTAATCATTACCCTTCAGGTGTACAAGAGTGCCAGCAAACGCAAAGCACATATCCTGAAGAACCATCCTGGTGCTGAGCTACCTCCAAGCATCCGGAAACTGCGCCCTGCAGGCCCAGGAGAGCCAGATCCCATGCTGAGCACCCACACCCAGCTGACAGGCACTATAGCCACCCCTCCAGTCTGCTGTCCTCATTGTTCCAAACAGTACAGCAGTAAGGTATGGGGGCATCTCATAGCCTGAAGGACAGTTTCTTTTCATAGCGATGCTCTTTCACTGTGGTTTTTGCATGTAGAGCTCTTTTGTTCTGAGCCAGAGTGCTAGTTTCATGCTGCATGCTGACAAGGTAGGTGCAGCCTGCCAGTTTTATTGCGAAATGAGGGGATGAGCTTGAAAGAAGAAATGAATGTGTTATCAGTGTGTGGTTACAAACAGAAGTTTGGAAGCTGATCACTTGTTTACTTGCAAAGGAAGAGGGAAGAGAAACAAAATTCAAAGAAAAGGTGACCTTTGAAGAAGGTCCCCCAAATGTTTGGCTGCACTGAAGTAAAAATTTCATTTTCTGATGTTTGAGACAATGTTTTTATCAGGTGGCTCTAATCAGAAGAAATTTTGTGATCTTATTTCCCTTGCTGACTGGAAAATCCCATAGTACTAATCCTAATGCTGTCATACTAAGAGAAACCTATAAGCTGCAGTCCACATGTGTTAGATTTCAGCTGACCTTAAGCCTCAGTTGCTGGCCATTTTCCTAATGCTCTTTTGCATCTCTCTGTAGACAAAGATGGTGCAACACATTCGCAAGAAGCACCCAGAGTTTGCTCAGCTCCCTAACACTATTCATGCCCCACTGGCGACAGCTGTCATCAGTTCCACTCCTGCAGTCCTCACCACTGACAGCACTACTGGAGAGACTGTTGTGGTAAGGATTCAAGACATTAAATCGGATCACTGGAGGGAAACGAACAGGATAGGAGCCCTCTGGTAGTAGTCTTAGTGTTTCTTAGTATTTCTGGCAGACATCACTTTAAAGCATGTGTTAGGACACAACTAGAGGTCATTTCTGTTCTTGAATCTGTGCTGTATTTTTGCTTGACCGGGAATTGTGTATTTCTTCCTGGAGCTGTAAGGATTTACCTTTGCCTTTATTCCATTTCCTTCAGACATGTGCTACTGATTCTATACAATACTTGAAAAGATGCCTGATTTATTCAGGCATCTATGTCTCATTCTCATGGATTTTTCACAGAGGCTGTTCTCCTGAGATGCTGAGGATTGTAAGGATATGTTTAACAACAAAAGACAGAGGACTGGATCAAACTCCATTCAGAGGAATCAAGATTTTTCTGAAATCCTTTAAACAGTGCAGTACTGAGTGGTTATCAACCTCTGGTGGTTGATCTCTCTAGTGTTAAAGCATTAGCTGCTACAGAAGTGAAAGCTGAGGCTAGAAAATCAGTCTTCTGTCCTTTGGTGATGCTGGGATGCTGCAAAGCTTTTAAAAACCTTCCACCAGTAACAGTTTATAACTTTTATTTGAAACTGGATAAGAGTCTGTTTTGCTTGGAAATAGGGAGATTCACTCGTTACATTTTCTAATGCATTTCAGAAATGCAGTTGTCAAGAAAAGTATCCTTCTGGCAGATGAGGAGGAAAGGTGGAGTATATTTAAAAAAACAATAGTCTGTTTACTAGCAGAAATCCTGCACTTAGAAAAAGTAGACAAAGTTCTCAGACAAAAAAAGTATTAAGTCAGAAAATCGCATACAATAATTAAAAAAAAAAAGGAAGATTATGAAGTTTGTTCAGAGTGATTCTGACTATCATTTAAGTGGATGATCCTTGGTGACAGCTTATGACCCCATCAGCTTAGCTGAGTATGCATTTAGTTCTTGTAAAGAAATGGCTAGGCTCAGTGGTGTAGATGTTAGATTCAGTGCAGTGAAGGAACTATAGCCCTACAAAGGTATTCAGTCCTGTAGGCAGTACGGATGATATTCTGTCTCTCTCTCTCTCCCTGCTCAGACAACAGACTTACTGACACAAGCAATGACGGAGCTGTCCCAGACCCTCACAACAGACTATCGAACTCCCCAGGGGGACTACCAGCGGATCCAGTACATCCCTGTGTCTCAGTCCACAACTGGCTTGCAGCAGCCTCAGCACATTCAACTGCAGGTTGTTCAAGTGGCCCAGGTGTGTAACCTGCTGGGAGATTTTATGTGCTTTTTGACCCTCTCATAGGAAACCTGTGCTTCCTTGGGGCTGTAGTACTGGGAGACTTGTTAGGGAATAGTTATAAATATAGCAAGATAAATTCTTGGCTGCTTCTGCAGGGAACTTGAAATACATACCTCTGCTTTGGTTTTCTTTCTAGGCTACCTCACCTCACCAGTCTCAGCACTCCACAGTGGACGTTGGACAGCTTCATGACCCCCAGACATATACCCAGCATGCCATCCAGGTGCAGCACATCCAGGTCACAGAGCCATCACCCACAGCCCAGTCATCATCACAGGTATTTCACTCTTCTCTGCACAGATGGTATATTACTATCCTGAATCACAGTGGTCATTTTGTACATCAGTTGAAGGACCACACAAGGAAGAATTGCCACGTAAACATCTTTGAGATCATCATATTCCTTGGGGCTTAGTTATGTTTTCAGAATGTACAGAAGGTGGAGATAAATGGCCAGAAATGGGTGAGTTCACAGCTATTCCTGATTAAATAGAGGCAACCACTTGAAAAATATAAATGAAAATTGGCATTCTTCAAATATTTGAAGTTCAGTTCTTCATGCTCTGGAATAATTTTTAGCTTCTTGTCTAAGTCCTCTGCCAGACTTCTCACCTTGAAATCGGAGAATATCTTGAGTTGGAAGGGACCAACTCAATGTTGGATCAATGAGTCCAACTCATGGACTACCTAAAAATTAAACCACATGTGACAGAGTTGTCCAAATGTTTCTTTAAAATGGCATAGGCTTGGTGCTATGATTTATTCCATGGGGAGCCTGTTCCAGACTGCAGTGTCAATGAAGAACCTTTCCTTAATATCCAGTCAACCTCTCTGAGCTGTGCCATTTCCTCAGGCCCTGTGTGTAAACCTTGAGAAGCCATGTCTGTCTTTTCTAGTCTCTGCATATTGATCATGGAGAGATGTAAGCTGGTGGAGGTGGAGGAAAGCTTTGTACTTCTTGTGCTCAATATGCTATTGAAACCTCAATTTCCCTCCCTTACTAAAGGAGGCTATGTTGATAATGGTGCAGGGGTATGCAATCCTTAGCCTGCTTGCTTCTTTTTTTTCTAGGTTGGGGGTCAGCCTCTGAGTCCCTCCTCACAACAATCACAGCAGGAACTCAGCCCCTCACAAATGCAGACAGCTGCATCTACACAAAACCAAGCCCTCCAGCAGCAGCAAGGATCTTCAGTCCAGCACACTTATCTTCCCAGCACGTGGAACTCATTTCGGAGTTACTGTAAGTGTCAGCAGTAGCTAGAAGTTTGGCTAGCATTTGAGGCTGTTTTCTAGTTTTACTGGCCAACAAATTGAATGTTTTCAAAACTTGTCCATCTTAAGTATTACGTGAAATGAAAGTGATTGTATTGTGCTTTTATTACTGTAGGTCTGTAATTATCTGGTACATGGTCTGGTCAGGCAAACGGGGCTCCTTTAATCCAAGGATTGTTCAAACTTGAATAGATCCTTGGAAAAAAAAAAATCAAGAAGATGGAGATGATGTGAAATAATATATATATATTTTTTTACATCCTTGCAGCTAGGATGGTAATTTTAGAATATCTTAGAGGATAACAGGATGTCAGTTACATCCATGAAACACCAAGACCTCAATAGCTACTCTTGTTATTGATGCAAGACGTAATCATCTTTCAGGGTGGTCTTTGAGTTTGCAGACCTTGATTCTCTGACTTCAATCTTTCAGCATCCGAGATTCAGATGATGACCATCCCTCAAGGCCAATATGTCATCACAGAGACAGCTGTAGGTACCCCTGTCACCACTGTCAACACAGGGCAAGTGAAAGCAGTTACTCAGGTAAGAAAAAAAAAAAGGTTTTTTTTAATCTAGAATAATGTCAAGCTTAAAGCCTGTAAAGAGTAACTGAATGCTTATCTAATTGCAGTCCCACATAAGGAGTTGCAGCAGTTGTACTGCACTGATGTTGGACATCATAAGTAGAACTTCAGCTCAATATGTGCATAATGCAAGAAACTTTCAGAATAAATTGCTATCTTAATTTCTAGTGCAGAGTTAACTGTATAAATAGTTTGTTAATGGACCAAAGTAGTCCAACATACCTCAAAACAAGAGTCTGCTTCGTTACACTGGTCTTATAGCTACATTTAAAAGCAGGACTTCTTCAAGTTTCCTTATTTATGCCAAAATGTCATTCAGCATAGCAGGAAGGTTGAGATGATTAGAACAGAAACTATAGAAGGTGAAACACTTACGTGTTTGTTGTTCTTCTTGCAGACTCACTATGTGATATCTGAAGGTCAGCCTGATCTGGATGTCAAACAGAATTCCTCACTCTCCAGTGAGGTACAGGTTGGTGTTTCCCAGCCATCAACCCACACTGATACGCTGGAATCTCAAACAAGTAATCAGCAGCAAACAACCCAGTACATAATCACTACAACTACCAATGGAAACGGGGGCAGTGAAGTGCACATCACTAAACCAAGAACTTTCTCAGCAGAACACGAATGAAGAAGCACTGGGGCGTCATCTGTATTTTTCACCTCCTCTAAAAGCCCAAGTATGTGGGTATCCTGGAGCTCGTATGTTTTAAAGTATATGCTCACTTCAGCTAAAATCCTGGAGCTCTTGTTAATGCTTTAAGAGGGTTTAAGTCCTCAGTGACCATGAAGAATTACCCTCAAAATCCTTCTGGGATGCCATTTTATGCAGCTTTTAACAAAAAGGACGAGGAGAAATGAAACCTCTGCTTGCCCTGGACTTCTTTGGCATGCCTGCTGACCCTAATTTTTTCCTTCTGAGAAGTGTCTCTGGTAGCCATCTACTATTTCAATTGTAAGGGAGTAGCTTGTCCATCTGAAGGCTAATTGGCAGGTTATGTTGTATGTGTATTTGTAATAGGAGCTGTTAAACAAGAGGACATCATGTAAACTGCTGGAATATGGCAGAACTGCTTTCTCTGTCTTTGTTTCAGCAGCCAAGGTGAAAGGGAATATAAGCTTGAGAGCAGACTTCCTGGAGAAAAAGAGCAGCAGTGAAGGGGTGACTCTTTGCGTATGTGTGGGGATGGATATTGCAATGAAGCTGTGACGACGTGCAGAAGCAGTCCATTAAATTATTACTTTTCCAACCCTCAAATTGTTTACATGCTGTCTCACCTATCCTACTTTACCAAGCAGTTCCAGAAAAAAGAACAGTGCAGCCTTACGTTTGGAATAAAACAGTAGCAGCACGTAACAGTAATACAGAGCCACTGTTGTTATTTTTCCCTTCAGAGTTTGCAGGGGAAAACACCTTTTTGCCCACAAACAAAATAGGCTTACCTTAGCCTGCATAGCAGCTTCTACTGTGTTCTCTAACAATAGATCTGCCAGGAGAAATGGCTACAGAAGCACACCTTCTGAAAATGTGGGGTAGTCATTTCTGTTGCCACCTCAAAGTTGGATGCATCTTTCTCTTGAAGACTGGATGAAGAGTTGGTTATGCTGGTTTTCCAAATACCTTGTTAACAGCACACTAATTCCTTTGGACAGTTTCTTTAAATGACCAGCCATGGACTCAGGAAACACAAGAAAAATACCAGTGGACCACTATTTACAGGACACAGAAAGCCATCTGCAAGAGTTGCCTGCTTTGCTAGACCTGGTCTATGTAGAGAACTCATGTTATGTCTAGGGACCAGGACAGAGGGAAAGGTGTTTTTTCTTTTAAGGCAGTGTGGTTTTTTATTTCCTTACATAATTCTCCTTCACAGGTCATGTTGGTTGGTTATTTAATGCTTTTTGGTATTTGCAGGAGTATGATTACAACACCATATACTGTTGATGGGCTGTACTGTAAATGTCTAAATGTTCATTCATTCTGCTTGAAATCATCCCAGAATGTCAATGCATAACAGGATAAGTTTATTTATAAAATGGAAAGCAGAGAAGTTATGTCTTAATGGCCCTTAAGAAAGGCCAGAAGAACTAAGAGAGGATCTCAGTTTTTAATTTTTCTCTTACGCTGCATTGAGTGCAAGTCTGGAACTCTGATCTAATTAGTCCTACAGATTGAGATGGAGTTAAATCATGTGAGTGGTGTTGCACATGTATACAGGTTGTGGTGCCAGGCCTTACGGAGGCAAAGCTCTTAGATATGAGAGAACTTAACACTCAGACTTGGAAAGCAGATGTCTTGTTACTTGCTGGCAAAGCCTTGTAGCGTGCATTCCCTTGGTAAATGACATCTCTTAATATGGCGTGGAAATAGTGACTGTGCACGATGAGAAATCCTGATTAAAATACTGGCCAGTCCAGAGCTGTTTCAAGGTAGCTTTGAAGTGATTTGCCAAAGTGTAGATGAATTTGTGCCTGGGATTTCACTTCTCTTATTGCAGCCACAGTAGAGGGGCATTAACTAATAATTGGGGCATTCATGAGATTGATAAGTAGTTGAAGACCTGAGCTCCCATTTAGTCAAGTGCAGTGATGAGTCTTTTGGTTTGGTGGATTTGGGAGCTCCTCTACTTCAGCAGTGCAGCCAAGCAGCTGTGATTCCCCTTGATTCATTTGAAATCATGTTGCCGAGCACTTTTTAAATCACAGGCCACTGCAGTGTTTGTATGGGAGAATAGAAAGAAGCTCTTCATACTGGCTTTGCCTCACAGTGTCCTTTTTTAGGAAAGGGTCTGCTGTATGAACAACGCAAGTCAAATGTGTGGTATGAGCAGTGGAAAAGTAGATGAGTTGGAAATTGTTTAATTGCAAATGGATACTGCTCTACAGAAGCACTTTTAAAGTCTTAAAGTCTGGAATCTTTGGTATCAAACTTTGTCTTTAATGATTTTGCAAATGTGAAGTTAAAAAAAACAACTCTGCTTTATTCAGCTTTGGGAAAGGTCATGGGATGAGGAAGCTTACTCTTGTATCAGTTTTTTTTAAAGCTGAAAAGTGCAAAGTGTTCCAGAAAACAGTTGTAAAATGGCATCTTTGAACTCATACCTGCTTTATTGAAATTTCTGCTCTGTCCCACAGCAATAGCAGTGTACTGAAGCCATCAGCTTGACACCAGCATTAAGTGATTCATCGTGTCCTCAGTTAAACTGATGCTTTGTAGAGGGAGAAGCATGTCTGGAAATCAAGTAGTGTGAATTTTCATTCCAAAGTAATTAAGTACAGTGACTTCCCAGAGTGTGGGGGGAAAGCTGCACAGCTCTGCAGAGCAGTTGTGCTGCAGGGCTTGCCATTAAAGAGAAAGAAGACACACAACAGTTTGCATGGATTTTTTCCCAACTTCTGCAGTGCAGAAGGTGTGGGATTTATAATTGTTTTTTAACCAGAGCCACCCTAGAGATCTGTCTTATAAAACAATGTCCTCCTGGAGCTTAACTGCAGCACTGCTACCTGCTCAAAGATGGGAATTGCCATGGGCTCGGCTTGGGTTCATGCTTTTCCCTGTGGTGTTATGGGTCAAATTCCGTTGTGGTTTTGTTTTTGTTCTCCACTGCCCCCCCCCCCCCCCCAAAAAAAAAAAAGAAACCACCCCCCCTGAAATGACCTGTCTGACTGCTTGGGCACCGGGGCAGAGCTCAGCTCTTTCCCGCAGCGCTCCGCCTGCCGTTATTTAAATGTGTATGTTCATTGTACATTCAGTGGCTGTTGGAGTGTTAATGGTCTTGTGCTACCTGCCAGATGTAAAAACGAAATGAATAAATCTTTTTCTTTTTTTTTAAAGGCTGTGGTCTCTGTGGGCTGCTGTGAGTGTTCCCCTGCGCTGCGGGGGAAACCGTGGCTCTTAATTAGGTGTTAATTAAGAAAACTGTGGGCTGGGGGGGGGGGGGGGGGACGACATTCCTTTCCTAGGTGCTTTCTGTGGCTCTATGAAGGCTGCCCACAGTGCAGCACTGCGCAGGCGTAGCAGCAGTGCTTTTAGCGCATGCGCCGGAAGCCCTAGTAGCCATGTGACTTCCGGTGCGGCTGCCATCTGACTTCCGGTTCGGGGGCCGTGAGGGGGCTGAGGGAGAAGCGGCCGACAGCCCCGGGCCGCGCCTCGGCGGGAGCAGCGCCGGCAGGCCGGGTGCTTCCCGGGGGGCGGCTCCCGGCCGCGTTGCCGGTGGAGGAGCCGTGCGGCTTCCGCTGAGGTGAGGAGGCGGCCTGGGCACGGGATGGGCGGCCGGCCGAAGCCCCCCGGCGGGGCGGTCGCCTCAGCGCCGAATCCCCGTCCCCTTCTGATTGCTCCCTGTGCTTCCCGCCCTCCGGCCTCTGCAGAAAGCTGCGGGACACGAGAGTCGAGCTGTGCGGCTGTTTGCACGTCCTGTGTGAGGGGCGCGGGGCCTCTGTCAACCCCTGCCTGCAAACAGCGCTTGTGAAAAGCCTGACCTTAGTTTCAGTGTTTCGCTTTGCGTATTAAAGGTGCTCCGAAAGGATAAACGTAGTTCTTTATCGCGGTGTTTTGCTGTGTGTGCGGCAGCTTCTGCACGTAGGAAGCAGCGTGAGGTGATCACCTGTGCTTGTTATGTGCTACTGGAAGAGCATAACTCCGCTGGCACAGCGTGTGTTGCAGTTGAATATCCTTCTGTGTTTCCCTGTGGTTGTGTCCCTCGGATTGACTGACTTGTATTTAAACAGCTGCTTTGTCAAATGTGACTCCTCAGATGTTGTCGGTGTGTGATGTACCTGCTATGGGAGCTCCGGTGCTGGTGGGTGTGCTGAGGGCTTTGTCACTGTTGTTCAGGAGCTGGAAAGAGAAGAATGGACTCTCTGGATCACATGCTGACAGACCCCTTGGAGCTGGGGCCGTGCGGGGATGGAAATGGAGCACGGATCATGGAGGACTGCCTGCTGGGTACAACCAGAGTCAGTCTGCCCGAGGACCTGCTGGAGGACGTGAGTAGTGCTTTATGTTTGCAGAGCCTTGACGAACAGCGTGCTTAATTCCTATTGTGGGGATCACAGAGGAACAGAGTTTTCTTACTGCCAATCTCATTTATTTTCTCAGCTTCTGTACAATGCTGTTTTGTTGTTTGTTCAGTGTGAGACAGCCTTGTGTTATTTAGCCAGAGAAAGCCCGAAGAGCTTAAGTTGCTAAAGATGCGTATGCATTTTTTCTCATTGTTATTTCCCTCCTTTAGCCTGAGATCTTCTTTGAGGTTGTCAGCTTGTCTACGTGGCAGGAGGTGCTGACAGATGCACAGCAAGAACACCTAAAAACATTCTTGCCTCACTTTCCTGAAAACAACCGCGAGCATCAGAACAAAATCATCTCTGCGTTGTTCAGCGGCGAAAACTTCCGCTTTGGAAATCCACTGCATATTGCCCAGAAACTCTTCCGGGGTCAGTGAGCACAGTAACCTGTAGTGTGTTTATCAGACTTAAGTTCTCAGGCCGAAAACTGAAGGAATTTTTACGTCTTTACTACAGATGGCCACTTCAATCCTGAAGTTGTGAAGTACCGGCAGCTGTGTTTGAAGTCGCAGTACAAACGCTACCTGAGCTCTCAGCAGCAGTACTTCTACAGGCTGCTCAAGCAGATCCTTGCTTCCCGCAACGTGAGTGTCTTTGGGGCACAGCCATCACTTTCTTGTGCTCTGTAACTGCCAGGCTGTCTTTTCAGCAGTGAGCCTTGGTGTTTGTGCATTCGTAATTCTCCAGTCTCCTTCTTTTACTTTTTCTTCTTTTCCAGTGGCCTGTGTAAAATAAGAACGCTAGAAATGTTCTGTTTGCAAAGATGCATTTCAAACTTAGGTTTTAAAATTCTCACAGTTCTCATTTGTGTGGAGTCCTTTTTGTGCCCACTACACCCCTGGTTTTCATTTTTTCCCTGTATTTTAATGAGTCAATCTGCTGTGATTTTTCTGTTTGTCATTATGGAACCAGAAGTTTGCTAACAGAAGGCCTTACAAAACTCATTGCTTCATTGGAAACTGATGTAGAATAGCTTAGGATCTCTAAAGTCTTCTATGGATACTGCTGTCAGCCCATCTCTGCCAACTGAAATATATCCTTTGTAAATGCTTGCTTATTGTTGCATTAAACTTAAACATTGAAGCAGAGGGAACGTGTGGGTGAAGAGGGAAGTCTGTGTAAAATGCCCCACTGTTAATGAATGTGGAAAATGAATACAGAACCATGCAGGAACTGATTTCCTCTGTAGCTCTCAAAAGAGAAGTTTTTCATATTTGTGTTAGGTGTGGAAACTCACAAATAGATCTCAGACCAGTTATTTGTGTCTCTGAACAGTCCACGTATTGCTGGTCTGTGATAGTGCAGTGTTTTGCGTACCAAGGAAGATGGAGAAATCTCTTACTAGATCTCTTCTTGTTCCCCTTCGCTTGAAAGATGGTTTCTAATGCTGATTTTAAAATGGCCAACAAATTCTGATACTTTGTAAGGGTTGCACATAGCTTGACCATTCTAACTTGATGTAACTGAGATAACTAATATCATGCATATCTTCTCTTCCAGCACTTGCTGGAGTTAGCTAGGAAAGGAGGCCCTGATATGATCCTGAAGAGAAAGCATTTCACACCATCGTATGACGCAGAAGAGCGGGAGAAACGGACACATCGGCGCTACTTGAAGATTCTGAGGGAAGTGAAAGAGGAGTGTGGAGATACTACTTTGTCTTCTGATGAAGAAGGTAATGCCCTGGACTGAAATAAAGATGGGAGTTGTGAATAGAGAAAAAGGCTTTTTTTTTTAAAGTGAGGATAATGTATTTGATAGAGGAATGAGAGGTGAACTCCAGTGTTATTGACTGCCCTTTAATAAGCACAGTGGAACAGTATTAGCTGTGTTTGGAGCTGATAAGACTTGCAGAAATTCATTTGATTATTTCTTTGTTTAAGATCTAAGCTCCTGGCCTCCGAGCTCTCCTTCACGTTGTCCGAGTCCACCAGTTCCCCTGAGAGTGATACCCACGTTGTCAACCATGGACATGAAAACAGCAGGTGAGAAACAACCTAGGTGTCAATAAAGATTGAGGTGTGAGGATTACTTTGGGAACCTGGAATAAGTCGGGTGTGAGAATTTGTTGTTTCACGAGGAATCATGTAATACTTGATTTTGTAGTCCCCACAATATTCAAATCTTCTCATGCTTTGCTTTCACTTGAAAAAAAAACCACCAGTATTTTAACACAGGATCTACAGTTTGTTTAATATTGCTGATTTTTTTGTTGTTGTATTTTTGCCCTTGATGATTGAAGCAGTAGCATGGGACAGTTGTAACTATTTAGCTGTATGTGGCAAAGGAATTTCTCTGAAGGTTACTGTAATCAGGACTGCAAAACCTTTGGTGTTCACTTCTTTTCACTTCCATACTTGCGTTAGCAATGAAATCTAATGAACAAAGGTAGAAAATTGGTCGATGAAAAGAGTTTCAAATTATTAAGGAAAATTTATTTACTGTATGTTGGAGGTTGTTGAGAGTGAGAATGAATGGAAAATTTCATTCTAAGTCTGTAAAGTAACCAAGCAAAGCAAGAAAAGCATATCATCTCTGACTTTTTTCACTGCAGACAGAATAGAACTTGGTGAGAGTGATTTGAAGATGATGCTGAGGAAACACCGTGAGAAACGAAAATACCAACCTGTAAGATAACAGGAAATCCTGGGGTCTGACAAGGAGTGTGTGTGGCCACCCTTCAGTTCCATACCATAATTACATGTAGTTGTTGATGGATATACGCATCCCTAGCTCATGGTCGTCTGTTCAGAAGTATTCTGTAACTTCCACCATGTGTTGTTGAGACACAAAATTTTCCACTTGGGGATTGAAGACTTCCCTGTTTCTGTTGTAGTGATTCGCTTTATAAGCTGATCCCAGATAGGTTTGAGGCGTTTCAGTGTTTGATTATCTTCTGTATCTTTTTTGCTAACACAGGATTTTATCTGTCTCTGATTTTCCTATCTGTCCTCTTGTCCCATGTAGGACCACCCAGATTTAGTGACAGCAGATATTACTCTTGAGGACATTATGACTCGTGTAAATGCTGGCAGGAAAGGCTCCTTAGCAGGTCAGTGTCTGGAAGCAGTGCTTTCACACTGCATAAATATGGGGTGTACTGTGACTATGAAATCTAAGGATGGAGGTAGGCTCTACTGAGTGTTGTATTCTTCTGCTTTTTGCATATCTGGCTAGATGGATGGGATGATCAGATAGTGAATAAGTTTGTTTTATGTGTGGTTTTGAATATATGTTTAATTATGTTATTTTATGGTCCTCATTGAAATATAGTAAGATGTCTTCTTGTTATTTTTCTTACCTTTTATCATTTCTAAAGCTTTATTTGACCTTGCAACCTTCAAGAAAAAGGTGAAGGAAAAGGATGACAAAAAGAAGAAAAAGCTGAAGGTCATTAAATCAGAGGTGGAAGATTTGGCTGATTCTTTCAGCGGTGCACATGGGATCCCATCACTGTCTCAGGATCATTCCCCCATCCCTCTGTCATCTGTCAAAGAGGAGTAAGTGCTTCACAATGCTCTGAATGCTTTGTACTGCTTGGAGGATGTTCAACTCCGTATGCTCTGTATATGAAGATGGACTTAAAGGTATACGATCCCCAACTCAGGATGCTTACACACTGTTTGTGTTCTCTTTCATTTGAAGACCTCTTGAAGACATGAAGCCATGCCTTGGAGTAAATGAAATATCTTCCAGCTTCTTTTTCCTTCTGTTGGAGATACTGTTTCTGGAAGGACCTGCCAGTCTTTCTGTGGTGAGAACCACCCACGTGTTTAAGAATCTTTGCAGAAAGTAAAATTAGAGTACAGAGTTTTTTGTAGCTGTGTAATAGAGATTTTCTCCGGAAGCGTCCTGCTCTAAATCACATCTGTGTGTGGGTTCCATATTAAAAAATGACAAGTGTTTGGGAGTGCATACCACATCCTGTTTGTAATGAGTTTCATGCATTTAATCAGCTGCCTTCGTAAGTCTTTCCATATCTGCTGTTTGGGTCATCATTAGATAAATTCTGTGTATTAAGGCTGGTTTTGCTGTCTGTTTTCTGAAATACCATCTTACAGCTACTTGTAAAACTCAGATGATCTTTTTTTGTCAGTATCAAATCTTTTTTTTCCCATTTAATGTTTGGCTGTTTTGTTTTCTATTAGAACGTTCATAGCTTAGGTCATTCAATCTTTAACAGAACACTTATTTTTTCTTTCCAGCTTGAGGATAAAGTTATAGATTGGCAAACTTCTCCTGCCAGTGCACTGAATACCTGGTTCTCCTTTGCCCCTAATTGGTCTGAACTGGTTTTACCTGCCTTGCAGTATCTGACAGGTGACAGCAGAGGTAAGAATAGCTGTCAGAAATAATGGTGCTTGTACATTTCTTCTAATCAGTGCTGGCTTATATTATAGCTTCAGTCAGTCTTTAATTCATCAGTACAATAAGTTGTTGTATTGTTTACAGTGTTTCTGTAATAGGACTTAAGTTTTTTTCCTTGATTGTGGTAGACTTCATTTGCATGATTATAGTAGATAAGACCCCACATTCTAATGAATGTGAAACTGAAACAGGCTGTTTCTCCTGTTTAAACCACGTCCTTAAGGCAGCATGTTTGAAGCAGGTGCAAAGAGTTGTGGTTGCCTTTGGAGATAATGAAAAATAAATAAGATGCTGCTCTGAGCAATCCACTGGAAACATGAAGTTGGCCCAGCTTTTACCTGGGGCTTGGGCCAGCTAAGCTCTACTTGTTCCTTTTAAACTAATTTATTCTGTGGTTCTGATTTGCTTAGTTTTAAATGGAGGGACAGTGTGGATTGTAGTGGCCTTTGCAAAATGGATACATGATGGTGATTACTGTAAATCCCACGTTTGTTTCAACATGAGCCCATGGATAGCCACCATACAGTAACAGTTCCTGGTATCTCATCTGACAGCTTGTAGATGAAAGGGTTGTTACCCTGTTCTGTTCTTGGGCTGGCACTGTTACCTGGGACATGCTAACCTTCCCATTGGGCAAGTGTACATTTGGAGATGTAATCACTTAAAATGCTGTCACTGTGAGTCTGACTCAACAGTCTGCATTACAGCCGTAGAACTGTGGGGGTTGTGTTGGTGTGTGATGTTTCTGAACTGCACATCTTTCTTTGTAGATGTTCCATCCAGCTTCTCACCTTTTGTTGAATTCAAGGAAAAAACTCAGCAGTGGAAATTGCTCGGTAACTTACACTTTTCTATGATTTCTACTGTTGTGAAGATCATTTGTTTTCCCCAGAACTCTGCTGTTTTCCTTGCTGTAGCCCAGAGATGAAGTCCAGCAGATCCATTATTTCAGTCGTTAGGCCTTTTGTATTCTTTTAGCTGAGCAGAAATGTGGTTTACATTCAGTAGTTTTGCTAGACATTATTTTCAGCAATAGAAAGAGTATGTGATCAAAGGCACTGAGCTTTTTTTCCTTTATGTTGCTGGCATAGCTGTGTTTGTCACCCTTCAGATCTTTCTGAACACTTTCATATTTTCCGTGCTGTACAGCATGCTTTCTGATTATTCCATCTAATTCTTAATTACAATTATAAATAATTTAAGCTTCTCTGTGAAGCAGGCTGATTTTATTCACATTTTACAAGCACGAACCAAAGAGCAAATTAATAATAAATTTGCCCAGCCTCATACTGTGTGAATTACAGATGCTTTGCATTTTTTGCTTTAGCTACTAGGCAGATTTTTCTATTCTTAGCTATTGTGACTCTTGGTCGTATTCACAGGTTTAAACTGGCGAAGTTTTGGAGGTTGGACTTGGTGATCTTGGAGGTCTTTTGCAACATTAATGATTCTGTTATTCTGTGATATTCCTCCAGTCCTTTTCCTAGTCTTTGGTGCAGGTTAGGTAGACGCTTGTTTCTGCTTGGGGTCTTGCTGGCTGAGTTTACTTTGGAAAGTGGAGACCACCTACACATGTCAAGTGGCTGTATTGCAAGCAATGTCTTTTCTGTTCTTCCTGGAGGTGAAGCGTTATCCTTCATATGAGCACAGGAGATTTATTAGGTTGTAGCCCTTTGCTGTGCCTGAGTGTGTTCAAGTAGTGAAACTGGAGCACCTATGAAGTATGTAAGGTGCCTTGTGACTGGTGATGCGTGGAGGTTAGAAGGGAGTAGGAGGTGATTGGAAAGTACAAACAGCTGGCTTCATAACAAATAATTTTCATTTCCTATGTTTCTTGATTTTTTGGACTAGGTTCTTGCCAAGATCATGAGAAGGAATTGGCAGCACTGTTTCAGCTCTGGTTGGAGACCAAGGACCAGACTTTCTTCAAAGTGAGTCAGAAGAAAATGGTCTTTTAGCAGCACAAAGCCTGATTGGGTTGTATCCAACACTGACATTTCTGTTTCGTTGATAGGAAAATGAAGACAGCTCAGATGCCACAATGCCAATTCCTAGAGTGTAAGTGTATAATACTGCTTTTAAACTTTCACAGTATGTGATAAAGCTGGGAGGTTTGATCCTTGTACCTCTAGATCTGAAGAGCTGGTTACTTCAAAGAAAAGTTTTGTATCATGTGTCGGAAGGGAATTTGTAGTCAGAGTTTATAGATAAAATAAGTAGACATTGCAAACCCTAAGAAACCTCTGATCTAATGTGTGTCCTCATTAGTAGATTGCTTACAATCCTTGCTTACTTTCAGATAGATTGTAGAGAATATTTTAAGGTCTCTGCAGGATTATTTATACCAGCATAAGTGCTTTCAGAACTTTTTCTTTGGTGCCAGAAGAATTTGCAGCGAGGTAGCTGATCCTTTGGGAGAGTTTTTGGGATTACTGTGGGTTTGTTGCTCAAAGCTGATGGTGGTCTTTGTTTCAGAAGGACTGACTACGTAGTCCGACCTAGCACTGGAGAGGAGAAACGTGTATTCCAGGAGCAGGTAAAAAAAGAATCTTCCTAAGAATTGGCCATTAAAGCAAGAGAATTTGTATGGTTTGAGAATTGTGTACTCTCCAAAAACTTTGTTGGTACAAATGATTCATGTGTTTCTTCTTACTGAAGTGGATATTTCAGCCTCAGATAGAACTTGCTAACAACATATCCTAACTGCTTATTTCAAAAACCCCCATGTTTCCAACGGGTATCAGAAAAATTAATTGATGTAAACTATGTTTGTTCTACACTATTTAAGTGTTTAATTAAGGAACTATCTAGAGAATGATAGTAACTTAACCTTTATTACAATATCAGTTACAAGCCTCAAGACTTTGCTCTATCTGCGTCCTGCTAAATTCAAGTCTTGTTTCAAAACAGGAACGTTACCGTTACAGCCAGCCCCACAAAGCTTTCACCTTCCGTATGCACGGCTTTGAGTCGGTTGTTGGTCCTGTGAAGGGGGTGTTTGACAAGGAGACATCATTAAACAAAGCCCGAGAGCATTCTCTCCTGCGATCAGACAGACCAGCATATGTCACCATCTTGTCCCTTGGTAAGGTGATTGCATACTGTGACAGTTGTTTACTAATTAAAAGGCACATTTGTCCCAAACAATGACTTTAGGAATCTACATCGTGAAAGAAAAAGGTGGATGGACTGATACAGCATAAATGAAGAAGAAGAAAATTACCTGAAATAATGGTGATGAAATGCTGGGAGCTGGAGTTTAATACAAGAACAGAAAACAGCTGTGTTTTACTTCTTTTGTGAGAGAAAATGGGAAGTGGAGAGGAGAGCTCACGAGGCTGGTGGAAGCTAAGGCTGAGATAGCTGGAAGACAAAAAATAGTGGTTTAAGTGTGCTGTTGTGAAGTTGGGGCATTGTAGAGTTGAGTGCTGGTCCCTGTGTTCACTGCTCCTGGCTTCACACCTGCACAGTCAGTGTACTTTAAAATGATCATTTGTAATCTCTGCTCATACAGACATCAGAGGCTTTGAGGGATCATTGGCACTAGATTTCGTTGACTGAGAGGACATTGTACGGTGGGGAGGAAAAAGGAATTCAGAAGCGTAGCTGCTAAGTTATTTGAATACAACTGCTTCTTTGGGGCTGGAAGTTTAAGCTCTGATTTTCTACTTCAGTCCGTGATGCTGCTGCTCGGCTTCCTAACGGAGAAGGAACTCGTGCTGAAATTTGTGAGCTGCTTAAAGATTCCCAGTTCCTAGCTCCTGATGTCACAAGTGCTCAAGTAAGTTGGATGTCATCTGGGAAAAAAGACCCAGAATTTACACCACCATCCTTCTATACAGCTGCTTAAAGAATAGGTTCAGAAACAGTTGATTTTTCTGAGGCCTTGGATTTGTCGAGGCTCCATTTCATCCGAGAGGGCAAGCAGCACCCTGTAGTGCAGCTTCTGCTCTCAGTCACTTCTTACATTCAGATTGCCAGCAAATTGCTCTGGTTTAATGCTGAATGGATTTGACTTTTCCACACGTGACTTCCAGCTGCCCCAACAAGGACCTTCTGTAATATGGTGAATTCTGAATTTTCAGGTTAACGCTGTTGTTAGTGGTGCTTTGGATCGATTACATTATGAGAAAGATCCCTGTGTTAAATACGACATTGGAC
Organism: Perdix hodgsoniae; assembly: GCA_035772895.1. Classification (NCBI taxonomy): domain Eukaryota; kingdom Metazoa; phylum Chordata; class Aves; order Galliformes; family Phasianidae; genus Perdix; species Perdix hodgsoniae. The sequence goes on along the minus strand of JAPSGF010000047.1, from coordinate 4,658,176 downwards.
GCAAGCTGTGGATCTACCTGCACCGGGGCAGGAGTGAGGAGGAGTTTGGTAAGCCTGGCTTGGTGGGACTGCCCTGTTCAGCCTCATCTACACAACTGAAAATGTCTACATATTTCACCCTATTTTTTCAAGAGCATTCACTGTGTTCTTGAGCTTCTCTATCCTAGTTGAATAATGAACATTAATTCATCAGTCTAGCTTTTTTTCTCTAGTCTTTGCTAATATTTGCCCAGCAACATAGAGTCTTGCAGAGCAGTATGTTAGTTTATAGTGAGTATTTGGTAGAAAAATAGCATTCTTTGTGCAAGAACTGCAGATGCATGTACACTGACAACTTCAGCACGTCTTCATTTCAGCCTTTTGGGCTAATTTTGTTTTGCCTTTTTTTATGTGCTATTACATGTACCTGCGTGGACGTGTGTTGTATTTCTTGCCTGAAGATGAACTTAAAGATGTCCACTTTCTTAAGCACACTTGTTTGTGTTCAGGAGGAACTTTAACTTTTTTTTTTAACTTATACTTGCAGAACGGATCCACCAGGCTCAAGCTGCTGCAGCAAAGGCCAAGAAGGCTCTCCAGCAGAAGCCAAAACCTCCAGCAAAAGTGGTAAATTCCTTTGCACAGACTTGCACGGATGCTTTTGTGATTGAGAAAGAGATGGATTTAACTTAATCTGTAAATTTTGCATCTATTGAGGCTGATGAAATTTGCCACCTATTCATTTCATTTCATTTCTGTACACATACATGAGAGTTAGTCTGGTACTAGTGCGTAGAATGCAGAAGAAAAGAAGGAATTTTGCTTCTCCCCATATTGATCTTGGCAGGAAGGTCAACAGGATTTACTTGTGCTCCTTCTTTTAGAAGTGGTCTCTTTAGATCTTTTGAGATTAATCTGTAGCAGGGCATGTGAAACATGCCTGCTATTCTCCCTCTTCCTCTGCTGAAGCTGTGAGGATTTGGATATCTTTCTTTTATTTTTTGGCATTGATACCAAGTACCTGTAAAATAGTCACAGCTGGCAAATTAACCAGAGTGGACATCTGACTGTTGTGAACATTTCTCAGTGCTGAGATGCACTTTTCCCTTAGAACAGGAACAGCCAAACTAACCAGCCCACTTGTGGCTGCCTTTGAGGAAAGCAGAAAGATAGTTGTCTGTGATTTCAGGATTTTGCACTGTGGCATCATTTGTAATTTTCCAGTTTTTTTAAGAGCTCATCCCATTCTCCTTACAGTGCAACAATCACAACCAGTTTCTGTAAAAACCTTCATTTTGACTTGGTTTTTCGGCAGAAATCTAGTAACAAGGAGAGCTCTGTGAAAGCACTCCCCAGCAGCACATCAGAGCCCAGTCAGCTGAGCCTTAGTGACTCCAGCATGCCACCCACTCCTGTGACTCCTGTGACACCTACTGCACCAGCATTACCTGCAACACCTATTTCACCCCCACCAGTGTCTGTGGTTAGCAAGAGTGCACCTAATGCTGGACCAGAGACAGCAAAACCCAACCAAAGGTATGCTCTCCTTCTATCTTATATGTCACTTGTGAATATTACTGGTTCTTTCTCAGTCATCTACACCTCTTCTAACCTATTGGCTTTATCTTTTCTGTAGTGTTCTTCTGGTTTCATCCCCTACCATGCCACAGCTTGGGACGTTGCTTTCCACAGCCCAGAGTTCACAGGCTCAGTCTGGGCAGCAGCCACCTCCCAGCAGGGTGGTAAGTCATACTGCATCGTCGGTACTGCCGCAGGTCCGAGTGGTCAGTGCCCAGTCCAGCCTCCCTGCAGTGTCTCAGCAAGCCCCGGTGGTAACGCAGCAGCAGCAGCAGCAGCAGCCTACATCAGTGCCTCAGATCCGTGTTCCAGCTACAGCCACGCAAACCAAAGTACTGCCTCAGGTGAGACTGGCTGCTTGGACATAGTGGAGTAGCTGTGGTGTTTGTCTGTGGGTCTCTCTAGTGTGGTGCAGCTGCAGAAAGAGCTTTGTTAACAGTTGTGCACAAATAGTGTTCTGTGCCCCCTTTTTTGTTTCCATTGCCAGTTCATGTGGCAGCATCTGTTTGTATGTTACACTAAAAAATACAGAATTTGCAAGCTAAGGCATGAGACAAAACCACTGTGTATTAGTCTGTTAGGGTTGTGTTAGTCTGCTCATAAGCTGCCTCTTTGTTTTGCTGTAGGCTGTGATGACTTTACCAGTAAAAGCTCAAACCAGCCCAGTACAGGTGCAAAGACAAGGAACCTCTGTGACAGGACAGACAGGCATCACTGTGACAGGACTGTCTGCATCACCTAGTCCTGTTGTAAAGGCAGTAACCAGCTCTCCAGGCAGTTCTGCTACAAGTACTTCCTCTACCACTGTCATCCAGAATGTAGCTGGCCAGAATATCATCAAGCAGGTGAGAAGGAGGAGAGATGAGAGTGAACTGCATGTCCCAGTTGTTTACTATTTATTGTGACAGATGTGCATGCAGATGTGAAAAGATAGTGAAAGGAATAGTTAGCCACCCTGTACAAGTTGACTGACCATGCAGGCTTGGACAGTTGCTGGTTTGCTGTATTTTAGCCCCATTTTCATGTACAGGTAAATATGTTAGTGCAGGCTCTTAAACTTAGAATCTGCACCTGTTCTTTTTTCCATTGCTTTTGTTTGAAGAAGAAACAATTTCCAGGACATTTCATATGATATTGTGAATGCCGTGTAGCAAGCAACCAAAACTATTTTCAGGAGTGCAGTAAGCATCCTGCTGAGGAGGAAAAGAACATTGAGCAAACATCAACCTGTTGGGGAAGTTTTACTCTTGTTTTACTGTGCCCTGGACTGTGTTCCAGTTTGATGTATCTGGTTCTCTGATCTTTTCCAGGTGGCTATTACAGGGCAGCTTGGCATGAAGACCCAGCCTGGAAGCAGCATCCCACTTACAGCTACCAATTTTCGGATCCAAGGAAAAGATGTGCTGCGCCTGCCCCCCTCTTCAATCACCACAGATGCAAAGGGACAGACTGTGCTGCGAATCACCCCGGACATGATGGCCACCCTGGCCAAATCTCAAGTCACTACTGTCAAACTGACTCAGGACCTCTTCACAGCAGCTGCTGGAAGCAGTGCTAGTGGGAAGGGCATTTCTGCAACATTGCATGTGACGTCCAATCCAGTCCAGACTGCTGATTCTCCAGCCAAGACTAGCACAGCCTCATCTTCTTCTTCCAGTCCAGCTGGAAGCACAGTGGTTAAAGTGACTCCTGACTTAAAGACTGCAGAGCCAACGAGTTCTGCTTTCAGACTGATGCCTGCTCTAGGCATGACTGTGGCAGATCAGAAGAGCAAAGCCATTACTACAGTGGCATCCACTGAGGCCAAACCAGCTGCTACCATAAGAATCGTCCAAGGACTGGGGGTGATGCCACCCAAAGCTGGGCAGACGATTACCGTAGCTACTCATGCTAAGCAAGCACCTTCTTCTGCAGCAGTGAGCGTGCCTGGCACAGTCCATACCTCAGCTGTCTCATTACCAACCATGAGTGCCACCGTGTCAAAAGCAGTTGCTGTTGCTTCAGGAGCTGCTGGGACTCCCATAACTATAGGCACAGGAGGTACTGCTGTGCGGCAGGTGCCTGTCAGCACCACAGTAGTATCCACATCACAGGCAGTAAGTAATGCTGAGGTTTTTCTGGAGTTGGCTGAGAAAGGGGAGTGGTGGCTTATTACTGATGGTTTATCTCTAAAAATCTCTTACATCTGCAAAAGGTCAATTTAAGTGCTGTAGTATGTGAGCCCACAACTGGTTTTGTGGTGTTGGAATTGCAGCCGAATATTGAATGACCAGGATACAGTTAACTGTGTGCCTTCCATTAACTCCTTTTGAGACAGTGAGTGAAATAAACGGGGTTTGTCTGAAGTCCTAGATGCAGTTCAGCATCTTGCCTCATGCTTCTGAAACCACCTTCACAAGTAAAAGTACTTTTTACATGTGTAAATATTTTTACCAAGTTCCCAGTTTAATGTAGTTTTAATGCCCAAAGCTGAATGCAATGTGAACTGTATTGGTGAAAGTTGAATAAGTTAATTGACATTACCATAGTTTCGTAAGGATAAAAATGATGGGCAAATGCAATGCTCCTTCAGAGAGAAATGTTGTGGTGCAAAGATGAAAGGGATTTGCAGGATTGGGGCAGCTGTGGAGTGAATCAGTTGGAGGCTGAAACGGCGCAGATGACATCAGCAACACTGCTTTGGTTTCTATTCCCAGGATGCTAAAAGCAAGCTGAGTGGTAATTGCATGTTGTCAGGCAGTTTCTCTGCTGCATTCCCTGTGGCTTCTCATGTATTCTTCAACTTCTCTAGGGTAAACTACCAGCCCGAATAACAGTGCCTCTGTCAGTGATCAGCCAGCCAGTGAAAGGCAAGAACGTGGTGACTGCCCCCATCATCAAGGGCAACCTTGGGGCCAAGTGAGTACTTTCCATCTAGTAGTTTTGTTTAGAATGAGACTGACAAGGTTCTCCATTCTGTTCTAGCAAGCAGAGGATGGTAGAGGCTTGAAGTCTGTTGAAAGGACCTAACTAACAGCAAGAAACTGAGGGAATGTGGAGTCTGGCAAAGAGTGCAGTTCTTGTTTAGGTGCACTGAGATGTAGATTCTAGCACATACAGGGAAGAAAATAATAATATTTGCTTTTAAACCAACTATGACAGTTTAGTTTATAATTGATTAGTTCTTTGAGCAAGAATTAACCTGGTGACATACCTAAAATTGTTTGTAATCTGAGGCCATCTCTCTGTTAAAGAAACTAGTGCAGTGTTAACTGCCTCAGTGCAAATTCCTGTGGTGTTCAGGTATTGTTGTCTTTCTGTTTATTCTTCCATGAATTCTGGTAGTATCTCCCTTGGTTAATATTTCAAGGCAGAACATTGTGTGCTCAGCTATTTTCTGCATTCCCTGGGAAGTGTTCAGGTCTGATCAGACCAGCCCAGTAACAAACACGGTCCAGAGTTAGAGGGTTTAATCCATGTGATAAGGTAATTCTCTCTAATTGTGAGAAACGTTGGCATAAACTTTTCACTTGTGTATTTACCATTGTTGTGAAACAAAAATAATTAAAATCATTAGTAAATTAGCTAAGTAATTTAATCTCCTAGCAACTGAAAAACAATTTGTAAAAGACATAGCCTGCTGTACTGTTTATTAACCTTTCAACAATTCTCTTTCCTCAGCATCAGTGGGTTGGGCAGAAATATCATCCTCACTACGATGCCAGCAGGGACAAAACTGATTGCTGGGAACAAACCAGTGAGTTTTCTGACTGCACAGCAACTGCAGCAGCTGCAGCAGCAAGGCCAAGCCACGCAGGTAATGGCATGCTAACAGCTCTTCAAACTAGATTTTAGTTCTCCCTCTCTAATCTTGAGACCTCTTCCCACCCTCCCACATGAATCGTGGATGGAGTGATCTTCTTGTTCCACATTCTGGTTTTGATATGTTTTGGCGTTTGATCTTGTTCACATAACTGTAATTCTGTCAGCAGCAGAAGTAGATCATTTAACAGTGTGGTGCAGGCACTGTGTGATACCAGGCTGTTCTTGACACGAGTTGAATTTTATTCTTTCCATTTCAAACAGGTGCGAATTCAAACAGTACCAGCCTCCCATCTCCAGCAGGGAACGGTGTCTGGCTCAACTAAAGCAGTTTCCACTGTCGTCGTGACAACAGCTCCATCTCCAAAACAGTCCCAAGATCAGCTATGAGTACTGGTCTGAAAACTGACTGTTTTCCTGAATATGCTGTCATCTTCCATCCAGCCATCCAAGGTTACCTAACCACAGTCATGGCGAGGGATTGGACTGGATTCTGTCACGTGCAACACATGTTACTTGTTCTGCAGTCAGCATGTGATGTTGAGGTAGAAATTCCACATCAGAAGATGCTGTACCTGTAAAACAAATGGTTTCAGTCCAGATCTGTAAAGCTAAATTCTGTGGCATTGGGCATTTAAGAGATGTCTTTTTTTCCCATGTTCTCTTCCCATCTGAAGATGTTTTTACAAAAGGCCATCTGTCATTTCTGTCCATTTTGGTTTATAGAAAAAGCAGTTGATCTTGGGTCTTCTTACCCAGGGTGTCTTGCTCAGAAGAGGTAACTTGTTGGCTTTTCAAAGTCATGAAGAAGGTGCATCATTTTGGTGGAGCCTAGCTGTCACTAATTTTATATAGGTGACTTAGGATCATGGTGTGGACACCAGACGGTGTTTGTAACATAGCCTGGAAGTAGATCCCTAAAATATTCAATGTACTATTTATATATGGACTTCTAAAATACCTCTTCCCTATCTCTGAGCTCAAACTTCTTGTTGAATGGATGCCACTTCCACGTCAAATTTCTGTCAAGGGCAACATAAGAGCCCCTCGTTGGGGTGATTCTTGGTGTTGAAAAAAAAAAGCTAGTAAAGATGGGGAAGAGTGAGAAGTGGAGGAGATACAAAAAAGTCAGATAAAAATGACAAGAAGTCGTCGTGTAAGTCTGTCAACAAATAAGAATATGATGGAAAGGAAAGCATTCACCAGAAGCATTCTCCTTTATTTTTCCTCAACAAATCTTTGTTATCGGTCAGAAAAGACTAGTTTATTTTAAAAGTTTGGAATATGTTTTCAAATATACCCCAACTTCAGTCTCTTAGACTTGGAAGAAGTATTTTAGCCAGTGATTCTGGCCTTCAGTTTGGTTTTTATCTTTGACATTTTATCCCTTTATAAATTTGAGTTTTGCACATACTGGAGAAGAATTCCTTGCTGTCCTGATGAGACCCTGAAGCTTTTCCAGAATAAGATCACAAGGAGTGTTGAGCTAGAAGAATAAGAATACAGAAAGCCTTACAAATCCCTTTGCCATCTCCTTTCAGTTTTGTACAGCTTGTTGTTTTGTGTACATGATTGTTTAGCTTGCCAAGGGCTAATAGACTGTCCATCTTCCTTTGTGAGATGGTTCCTTCTAACGTGGTTTCTCTTGTCTTTTAAAAACCTGGTTTGCTCTGAGTTACATACTATTGAATAGAATGTATTTACAGAACCAAGTCTCATCTCTCAGTGCTCTCCTGTGCTAGTAGAACTTCATGGCAGAAGCCTCAGCTGAAGCTGTGTGTTGCTGTTCAGACTGGCTGCACCTGAGCAGAGCAAACTGTTCTGCTGAGCTTCAGGTCAGGTATGTCAGTCTTTCTGTGCAGCAGCTAACCTGCTGTGTGAGTTGGAGGAAATGGGTGTTTAAATAAAAAAACTGGCTAGCTGCAAGTATTGAATAAGCAGGGCACACCAACACACAAAGCAAGCTCTTGGATATGCCACAGGAACAGAATTGGGAGTGAGAACAGTTTTCTGAGCACCTGTCCTACTTTGTCAGTTTGTGTACCTTTTGTATCAAGTCTGTCAAACAAGTGGACAGCCACAGGGCTGTGGGCTGGGAGGTGTATGAAGGCATTCTTAAGTGCTTTTACAAAGCCTTTTAGTTGTGAAGTTAAAAATGAGAGGTGGAAGAGATGACAACTTTCTTCTATTCTTATATGAAATAATCTCTAAATTTAAAGCATAATCTAGATGGTTGTGCTCTGTTAGTTCTATTTATAAAGTTCTTCAGTGTCAAAACTTGCAATCAAGTGCTGAAGGATGATTACAATGCGAAGCACCTTTAATTTCTGTGGATCCTCTTGCAAGCAGCCATTTGTCTCTGGGCATAAGGCACCGAAAGCATTAGGTTTAAGAAAATTAAAAAACACATCTAATTGCACGAGTTCAGTGTGGCTCCGAGGTTGTGCTGCTGAGTTTCAGGAGTCTGACTCTTCAGATCATCACCATCTCCTTTCTTCCATAACTGTCTTTGCTAAACTGCTCGTCCACATGAGCTGCCTTGACATGCATGGCTGCTTGACTGAAGACTCTCCTCGCTGCTTTTGAAGCCTGTGATCTCTGGGGAAAGAGCACCAGTCACTGTGTGGGTTTCTTACGTTAAAGAGCTACATTCTGAATGGAATAGTACACCAATTTCAAGAGCAAAGTACGCCCTGTTCTTGGTTCAGCTTCCACCTCTCTGATATGTTGATTCCACTCTGGTTGAAAAATAACCCTTCAGCTTCTGCAAGTAAGGAGCAGTTGGTTTTATAAGTAACCTATAATCTCTTAGCAATATGCTGAAAGGCAGAGTGGGGTTCAAGTTAGTTTTTCTTTATGCATGCTAGGGCTGGATGAGGGTATATTTGAACTAGGCTGTTCTCCATGCGTTTGCTCCTTTGTCCCCTTGCACTGGGAACTAAACACTTCCAGGTGAGTATCACAGAGCTGTGAGCAGGAGTAAAAGGCCGAGAGACAGCAGTGTGCTGACAGTATCTGTTTTCCAGCTGTTTGTCCTGCAGGGCCTGAAACTGAAAGGATTTTCGTTCTGATGCATCCCGACCATTATCTCTTGTAATTAAAAAATGGAGTTACAGCCTGTTTTCATCGCACTGAGTTCCTCACGAGTGTTATGTAAGAGCCTTTATTGTTCCCTAAAAGCTGTGGGATAGGTATTTATTTCCACTGAGAGAATATCATGTAATCATTGCTTATAAGGACTGAGTCCTACACGAACTGCCTCAGGCCATTTAAACACACTAACCTTTATTTTAACAACTGCTTCATTTTATTCAAATCATGGGGAAAATCTCTATTTATACCTCAGTGAGATGTTCTCATAACCTAATGATCTTTCCTTGGGGTTACTTTGAGCGTTCCTTTTTCAAAGCAAACTAACTGAACAGCAGTCTGCCTCTTTTTAACCATTGTTCTTCATTTTTCAGTTGTTAGGTAAGTTCAGAAACCTTGTCGCTTGCTTTTCCTATGGCAAAACTGAACCATAGACAGTAGAACAAAGTAGAATTAGACTCAGCTTTGGTACCTGGTCTGGCGTGGGCTGAATTTGGCAGCTGGTGCCTGACATCAGGACCCTTCTGGCTGAGCACTGTTCACAGTGCATTGTATGATGGCAATCTGATGTTCAGACTTTTCCTCTTCAACCTTAAACACAGCAACTTGTTACAGAGCAGACAGAGCTGCAGGGGAAGCTGATGGAAACGGCACCAAACAGAGATGTGTTTTAATGCTGTAGTTGCTGGGCACTAAGCAGCTGAGTTCCATCTGTAACTTAGCTGAGTCGTTATTATGTGGGTAGGTTAGATGTATTGTAAATCAAATAGCATCTCTAGTGCTACACTGGTCATTCAATGGTAGCAAAGTACATCCAAGGACCAGCAGTGGGAATTAACATTTTGCCACCAGCAGAGTGGTTAAACATTAGCACTGTCTTTTGCTCTTGTCTTTAATAACCCAGAGAAGGACTATGCTTGGTTTAGTTTGCACAGTCAGGTGCTCCCTGGAGTCTGGTTGTTGCTTGTACAACAGTGCAGTAACCTGTGAGCTGGACAGCTGGTGTGTGCTGGAACTTGGCATCTTCTGCTGACCTTGTGTTTCCAGCTCCACTGAGCTACTGACCTCGTTCGACAAAAACTTTAGGGTGGCATTGCTGTATGAGGTGAAACCTGTGAATACAAACTTAGTATGGTTGTTTAATGGAAGTTTTGTGAATGTGTATTGAATTGCAGGGTCATTTTGGCAAGCTGTTAATGTTGCTTCCTCCCACTGTGCCTCTCAGTGTCCAGTCCTGCTGTTATCCAATAAGTGTTGGGAGAACTGGGTATAACAAGGAGTAGAATAACTGTGTACCAGCAGAAGCAGATAGTAATCAGTATCAGCAGTGTAGTGTGGGTTAACAGTGCACTTTGCAGTTTTGAGCCTGGGCTTCATTAGCATTCTGGCATTTTGTGTTGGTTCAGTGCATCTCCCAAGCTTTGCACAGATTGCTGCTGGGAGGTATGGAAGAAATGTGGCATCTGTTTGCAAAAGGGAAATGGTGGCATCCAATGGTTGGCTGAATTTGTCTTTCTTAACTTGTGCACTGAATTTCTAGATACAGAAATCTGAATGATTCACAACTGGTACCTCCAGAGGCAAATGCATCTGACCACCCCCAGATTCTTGTAGGATGAATTGCTCTCTGGATATAGCCATTTTTTCCATGGTCTATAAACATAATTATGGATGACTAGCTCAAATTTGAGCTTTTAAACATTCAGTTTAGAGATGATGCATCCTATGTAAAGTGGCCCATCCAAGAGTATGTGGGAAGATTGTGGAACAAAGTATTAAACTCAGACCATTCCAACTCCGTTTAGTTTTATTGTTGAATTACTGTCAGAGCTCTTAAAGTTTTAGAGTTTTAATTTTTCTCAAAATAATGTAAACATTTTGCCTTTAAAATGATGTGATGTTGGCCTTCCCACAAGCCTGGCAGAATTCATATCTGTGAACGGAGATGGAACACTGCAATTCTCATCCATGTTTCAGGGGAGTCCTGATTGCTTTTCAGCTGTAAATGCTATCAGCAATTTCCAGTTTGAGTGTGGACTGACCTTGTACCCAGTGTCCTGCACTGAGGGCTAAAAGGTAAAACTAAAAGGTAAGGTAAAGGTTCTAAGAGCCAATTTGTTCACTTCCACTGAGAAGTATCCACCAAACTAACAAGCCTTACATCTGCCAAGTTACCTTTTCTCACTGTCCTCCAGTTAGCAAGACCTGGGGCAAAGTAATGCACCTTCCAGAACAAAGATCCTTGACAGAGAATCGTGCAGGTCTTCGATAGCCCCAAGACCAGATGGTTTTGCATCCACACTTACAGCACAAGGTATCACCTAATGCAGGAGGGGGCAGACCTGCTGAAGGTCACACTGCTGTGCTGATGCTGTGTGTGGAGCCAATCAGGACCTGGAAACAAGCACCTGAAAAGATGCTGGTGTTGTTTGAAACTGGGTAAGTGTCTTTAATGCTTTGATGAATCATTCTGACTGAATTTTCAGCAATGGGAAAATGTTTGCCCATGGGGAAGCAGTGGTTAGTTGGCATTTCTGAGACAGATGGAAACACTACATACAAAAATAAGCTGGATTACTTAAAGCATTGTGCTGAGGACTTCTTGACTGCTTAAGCGAGCTGTGCCTGGAGGCCTGCGGTGAGAACTGTTTTCTTCCCTGTTTTTTCTGGTGTCCTCAATTACACAGTGAAAATCTGAGTATGGGCAGAGAGTGAAAAGTCGCTGCAACTGTATGAATTGCTGGCCTCTCTTTGCACTGCCTGGTGTGAGGAGATAAAGTCTGTTTTCATAGCTGGGGTGAAATGAGCGCGTGTAGTTTAAATGACAAGCAGTAGGTTGGTAGGCTGTTATATTGTGATTTGCTTTTAATGATGCTCCTGTAATGAAAAAGCACTTCCCGTGTAGGTTGTCATGTAATAGCTTATGAAGCTGTCTTAAAGCTGGTGAAAAGCAGAGAGAGAGGGAGGGATTATCTTTCCTGTCAGATTTATTGTCACAGTGTCATATGTGGTCATACAGGATGCTGTTAACTGAAATCATAACCTTAACGGAGCTGTTGTTCCAAATGTGCTCGAGGACAGCACCTTAATATGCAAAGCTTAGGACTCCCTAAAAAGTCCTAAGAGCTACATGGCCACAAATCCAGCAACTTATTTCTTTGAAAGGCAACAGGAAGGCCTGCTCTGTAAATTTAGTGGCACCAAGGAGAAAAAGACCCCAGTCAGAGGGGTGAGTCCTGCACCTTCTGCAACCTCCACGGAGAGAACTGTAAATACAGGCAGCAAGGAGCAATGTTCATCGGCTTCACTCAGCTGTTATCTTCACTGTAGTGATGCAGAATCCCACGGGAATGAAGTACACAGCCCAAAATCTTGACCAGAGATGCACAGAGCCGCCTAGGGAAGAGAAGAGCAGCTCTGCTGCCTCTGCTAAACCAGGCTTTTACACTTGGTCTCTTCTGAAACAAATCTATGTATTTGATTTGTTGTCTTAACTCTGCGAATACCTGTCAAATCTTTTTGTAGCTAGAAGGCAGATATATCTACTTAAAGCTTATAGGATGTATAAACAGGCTGGCCAGAATTCCAGTACATTTGAGATTTCCATCTCTCTGATTTCAGTCTGCTTAGCAGCAGTGCTTCCTGCACTGCCTGGAACATGCAGAAGTACTAGCAGGAAAAGAAAGGCCGTTTTAGGCCACATCTCTCCAATGTCAAGGCCATTTTTTTCTGCATGTTTTCAGGGACACAGTTAGCATGATAAAAAAGGAGGCTACTGATAGGTTCTGACGCATGCCAGGAGCCAGGGCATCCTTGATATGCTGTCTTCTGTCATGGTTGTTTAAGGTCATTTGGCTGCTTTTCCCTAAAACTGACAGCATGTTTTTGAATTACAACACACTATGAAGTCCTAAGAAAAGTCTCTTCTCTGTGAGCTGCAGGACAGTTACGCTGTTGGAGTGAAGGTTCAGTTTAGGATTCTGTACCAACAAAGCTGCACACCACGACTCACTTTGGTTGTCCAGCATCTAGCAGAGCTGCACCAAGAAATCTGTGGAAGATCTGGGCCAACTTTCCTCTAGGTGGGAGGCAGTGCTGAGCAAATAGGCTTCACCAAAGCCCTGGGTGTTTGTTAAGCAGAGGATTCGCAACAAAACATCCACCTCTCCTGATTCAGTGCAGTGCAAAAGGAGAATAATTGCCTGTATTCATTGCTGCTCAAGTTTTGTAATTACTACTGTGCAGTCAAAACTATATGTTAGTGTAGCTGAATCACACCCTCTGGTGCAGGGGAGGGACAGCTCTGAAAATTAAGAATTAAGGAATGATCCAAGCTACTGATCAATAGCATTGCTCAGGGAAGTTGTCACACAGGAAGATCACCTGCATCATATATATTTATATATATATGCACTCACAGAGAGAGAAAAGATATATATAATAAAGCTACTCTTAAGGATACATACCTCCATGCTAGGAGCATCCTCACCCCCAGCCCTGTCAGTCAGCAGTTCACCACAGTAAGGTTCCTTCTCTCCTTTGTGCTGTGTGGTTCAGGCTGATGGCAAACAGCTGCAGCTTTCCACTTGGCTCCCCTGCCTGCACCAGGCTCCCTGCAGGGGCATTCTGAGCTGTTGTGACTGGTGTAGGACAGAGCTCAGTGCCAGCCAGTGGTCTGCCTCGCAGGAACACAAATGAGTTAGTATCTCAAACTTGTCAGTCCAAGTCATGCACAGAACAAGACAGAACTGAGGGTGAGGATTACTTCTGCTCTTACACAATAGGTGCATTATTCTTTAAGTCAGGTGTGGTCACCCTTTTGGCTGCATGACCTAGGTGGAAATGCTGAGATAAGTGGTAGTTTGGTAGCCAAGTCGTGCTACAGATACTCAGTACAGTCTCAGTTAACTTCCAAAAGCCATTGGGAAGTACTGTAGCTTTTCAGAAACAAACTGGAAGGGTTCTGGATGTCAGCAGTTCCAAAGGGATTGCCTACTCCCATTGCAAAGGCATAGCAAAAAGTCCCTATCATTACAGAAAGGGACAGACTACAACTTCAGCCCAACCAAGTAGGAAGCCCTGTAGTTACACAGATGTTCTGGATGAGGTGCCTCTACCTGGAGGTTTTGTGCCCACTCCATAGCCAGACCAGGAGAAAGTTACAGGTGATGTTCTTTGTAGCACAGTATATCCTTGCTGGTTACTGGATGAATCAACTGCTGATGACAAATGCTGCTTGCTCCTTTGTAGGTTTTTCTCTGAGATGTTCCTGTGTTCTTGCTACAGGCACAAAGGGTGTGCTTCTATTTTGTGCAACTGCATTTAAAGGTACGCTGTATCATGACACCATAATCCTACTGATTCTCTACTTGTCAGTATAGTTTTTCATGGAAGAGTAGCTGAAGATACTGCTTTGTTCTGAGAGCACAAGTCAAAAAAGCCTGAAGCAAATACCAGAAGTAACCAGTGCCCAACAAAGAAACCAAAGAGACCCACTCTGCTTGTAGGAAGGTCGTATTTCAGCTCCTGTGCTTATGAATCTGCTGTTTCCACCATTCTACTTGGCACTGCTGCCTCCTATTGTGAATGCTGCTGCAAATGCTAGGCACTCTCAGCACTATGTGTTTTCCTTTACAGCAAGATCTGCACAACGCTTTTGCAGTCAGATCTTCCCTGTGGATCCTGCAGAGCTGCCTTGTGCTGGGGCTCAGACAACTGACAGTGCAGATGCCACCCAGGAGGTTTTTCATGTGATGTGAAAGCAGCAAGATAAGGTATAGAGGCTCTTCCTTCACTGTCCTTACCTCTGGAACTCATAACAAGATGTTTTTTATCTTCTGCAGTGTAGAAATGGTTTGTATGCGTTAAAGGAGAGCTGCTGCTGCTGCTCAGTGGGTTTCCAAGACCCCATCTCATGCTCAGCAGTGATTTCCAGTTCCTGCTGACTTGGAGGGCTGCTCCTACTGCAGCTTTCTTGTTCTTCCATGCCAAAGGCTGCTGGTCCCTAAATTAAATTTTTAGCCTCTGTTTTTGGAAGTGAACGTGTTCTTCCCAGGTTGCCCACATAAATATCCTTGTTGTTCTGCTCCTGCTTCACTAAGTAGAAGGGAAGGTCACATCAGTGCTAGGACAGATTGTCCTGGGAGGAGGGGACAGGCAAATTGTCATCTTTTGAGGTGGAGAATGGATTAGAGCAGGTCTGCAAGGCTGATCTAACCAGCAAGGTGTTTCATCCAGCTGATGCCTCATCCTGGAGAGTACAAGCAGCATTTTGGGAGTGCATGTATTACTTCTCACCTTTGGCAGACTGAACTCTGGGTGAGTTCATGCTTGATTTCCTGCTTTAGGGTGGGCCCGTTGATATTACATGCAGTCTCACCATACCCCACTAGAGGGATAAGCAAAAGAACATCAGTCAGTATGTTTGAAAGCAGAAGCTGGACCTGCAAAAAAGAAGAAAAAGAAGAAGAAAAAGAAAGAGAAGGAGAAAAAGAAAGAGAAGGAGAAAAAGAAAGAGAAGAAGGAGAAAAAGAAAGAGAAGAAG
>JAPSGF010000047.1:4378873-4643174 GCA_035772895.1 Perdix hodgsoniae | reverse complement strand
AGAAGGAGAAAAAGAAAGAGAAGAAGGAGAAAAAGAAAGAGAAGAAGGAGAAAAAGAAAGAGAAGAAGGAGAAAAAGAAAGAAAAAGGAAAAGAAAAAGGAAAAGAAAAAGGAAAAGAAAAGGAAAAGAAAAAGAAAAAGAAGAAGAAAAAGAAGAAAAAGTGAGGGAAATAAGAGGAATCAATGAAAAACCAAAGTTGTGCCTTTGTTTTTGTTTTTGTTATAAACAGCTAAAGTAATACTACACCAAGTCTGATCTTTTCCATAGGAAGCAAGGGGGCAAGGCAGGTGAGCACAGGTTAGTTATACTTGTTTGTAGTAAAGCAAAAGCAAAGAGAGAGAGGTGATTCCAATGCGTTGTCTGCATCTCTCTCAGTTCTTACTCATTCGCAGACTGTCAGGCAGACAGGACCTTAACTGACTTTGAATCTTGGGTGTGCCCAAGTGCACAGCTGCATTTCAAAATACACTGTGCCTGAAACCTGGCATTCAAGCCTGTCCACACTATTACACTTACAGTTTGGCAAACACTGCTGTTACTGATTCAGAGCTCACCAAAAGACGATTCTGCTTTCACGAGCCATGGAAGTCCTCAAGAAAGGCCTGACAAACTGGGGAGTCCTGGCAGCAAGCTTTCATCCTACGGTGTGTTTCTTAGCCATTTGCATGCTATGTCCCACAGCTGTCAGGTGGCTGGCAAACAAGAAGTGACCCTCCTTTGTTTTGAAAGTGTGTCTCAGAATTGTCTGCGGTGCGCTGGAGAGCTGCGGGTGGGCTTTTCCTACTGCATGCTGGTTGCATCCCATCGCATCTCATCACATCCTTTGCTTGCTGCTCACGCCTATACCTTCCACAGGATGGAGCTGGTCTCTTGTGCCAGCTATCAGGAACTCAGGAAAGCTCTGTAAGGAGCACTTTTCTGGCTGAGTGCTAAAGCACTTAGGGTGGAAGTGACTGGTATTACTGATGTGAGGGGCAAAGCTACTTCTGATCCCTTAAGAAGTTATGTTTTGGAAGCAGGACTCAGTTTGCAGCTTCTGAAGGAAGCATTAGAGATCAAAGGGTATGTTCCCACCCGAATTAAACAGCAATCCCTCACAAGCCTTCTGAAAAGTAGTTCTGCATCTCAGCTTGGCCTTCGTGGCACCATGTGTCCAACTGAGGGCAACTTGCTGCGCTTTTACAGGTCCCACTCTCCAAAGTCAGTCAGTATTCTCCTTCCATTACAGATGGAGAGACTGAATCACGCTGAGACAACTGACAGGAAGAGCTGTCCTGCGGAAATCGTCAGTTGCACAGTACCCGATGCTCACCAGGAGATCACACTCCTTTGCTGGAGCCGGGGGCTGCCGGTTCGGCTGGAAACTGCAGTGCTTCTGGATGACGTTTTCCTCTCCTCCCACTGAATCAGCCTTTTATTTACCCATTGGAATGCAAAGTAACAGGACACCCTGTGAGTTTTATCTCTCCCCCAATCTTTTGTATCGCTGTCTAAGTTGCCAGACCGGATTGGAAGTTTTAGCTGCAGACATATGTGGGGTGGTTTCAGGTTTGCCTGGCAGGAATCTGGGAGGGTAGTGTTGGTGAAATTTGAATTTGGGAGTCACACGGAGAACAGAATCCTTGAGACGCTGCAGCAAGGAAAACCCTTTGTCCCTGAGTCTGAGTGTAGCCCATCGCTGGTGTGGCCATGTGGATGGATGCTGCTGCTTTGTGGAGTTAGAATTACTGGGAACTGCCTCTACCAGAAGACGTTTCCCCTGCAGGCAGCCTGCCTTCGCTCCTTGTGTAAGCAGCTACTTTTTCCTCTTTTCCCTGCATGGCATTTCCAGGGCTGGGAGCTGATGTGAAAGAATTCTGTTTGGTCAGATGGTGTTCGCTCCTCCAGCAGCTAATCCCTGGCTCCTCTGGGACTCTCCTGGGGGTAGAGCTCGCTGTGGTTTAGCTCTTGGAACTTGTGTGCAGTTATAACAAAGACAGACTTGTTTCTCAAAGTTTCGGTTGTACCTAAAGCAAGTAATTTCCTTCTTCCTAAAGGTATTTTAAACTTCAACTTTCTGCTCTCATGCTGCTGTTGTGGCCATACAGATACAGAGAGAGGAGGCTAGGTGGAAGAGGTGACAGCCTTTATTGAATGAACTGCTGTAAGTGGGCAGAAATGGAGGCTTTGTTTGTTGCTGACTGCTACCATTGCAAGTGAGTAATTTGCTTGATCTTTCTGCTTTAATTACATCTTTCTTAATAGTGGAGATGGACTTGCTGAGTTCAGCATCCTTCAGTCAGACCAGAGAGACACGTGGCACATCTGCTAGTGCAAAAGCACGTGGCATATGCTTACTGAGAATGGTGCTTTGATGTTTTGGGTCTGTACAGTGGTCAGAAGGAGCAGGCCATCACCTACCCTGGCAACTTAGCCATTATTGCAACACAGCCACTGTGCTTGGGCAGCAAAGAAAAGGGAATCCTGTCATTTAGGGCTCGGAACTGACTGCCTTCCAGCTATGTAATATTTTATATTCAGCACATGGATTGCAGTCTTGTTTTCCCAGCAATGATCCTATCTCCTTTTTGAAAGAGCCAACTGGGCTAATGAATTGGTTTGCAGAATGTCAGTGGCTTGAATGACAGGAAGCACTGAGCATTTGCAGCTCTGCGTGAGACCAAGAGCTGTGCATCTTTGCAAGAGACACCTTAGGTCTCAAAGAGTGAAACTGCCCTCATTAGCCACATCCCAGAGCGCAGCATTTTCTTGGCACCTGCCTGGAGGAGACTAATTGATATGCAGAAGAGGAGGATGAATTTGCAGGGAAAAAAAGAGCAGTAGTTCAGCTCAGAGTAGCTGCTTTGTACATAGGCTGTTTTACTGGGGTATTAAATCAGATTGGAGCACCTGCAGTCAGCCAGGGAGGGAAAGGCTGTAAAACTGGAGTGCTGGGAAGGGCTGGGCATCAGGAGGGAACTCAGAGCAGCTCCTGACATCAGCCAGCGAGGTAATTTCAGCAGTCTGAATAACAAAGCCACCTTTTGAAGGGGAATACCTGAAATCTGAAAATAGTTCCTGCCCTGTGGTGCTCAGCGAGCAAACGGGATTCTAGTGGCTGTTAAGGGAGCTGGGAAAGCAGTGGCAGAAGCACTTCTGCAGGAGCGCAGAAGTGAAGTTTTTCACCCAGAGAGAAAACAGCAGGATCAGAGAGCAGCCATCGTCTCTTTTTCCCCAGGGAGACGCCTGCAAAAGGGACAGGAAGCCTGCACTCCGCAGGAGACATTTTAGAGCAAGGGCAAACAAAGGTAACCCAGCACGCAGCTCCCTGCGGCGCTGTGAATCAGCATGCAGCTTCTGTTGCACCAAACTAGAGAGGTGGCAGGTGTGAGTGTTCGGGTACGGAAAAAGTCAGTTTCAGGGCTGGAGGCAGTTGGTTTAAAAGGAGGACCAATTCAGGCTCTGATTTTTGAGGGCTATGTTGTGTGGTGGTATAGACTATGACATGTAGCATGGAGAAGGGAAGGACTTGTTCAAGAAAGGTGGTTTTGGTGTCTTTGATGCTGAATGTAGGAAGCCTAGAAATTAGTGTCGTTGGAGTCATCCTTCCAAGAAGAGGAAAACAGTGCAGTGAAACTGTGTAAGAATGCAGATTTTGGTGCTGAAAGCTCTCTTTTAGATCTGCATTAGAACATCCTGAAAACTCAGATCTTTTCTTCTGATGTCTCCTTCTCATCCCTGGCAGTGCTGCTTAATACGAGGCTGTACAATCCCTGGGACACGTTGCCCAAATCTTGCAGAGTGGGATTTGGGTATTGCGTGGTTTCTGCTGTGTTGTGTGTCATTTTGCATCTATTTTCCTCCGGCTGGAGGATGATTAATTGAAGAGACCTTTAAAGTCCATCTGTGCTGCTACTTGAGGGATCTAAATGGGGGCACAGGAGGGACGTTTCTGTCCCCGTGGCTGTAGAGATGTTTGAGGGATTGGGGTTGGGGTACCTGATGGACAGCGGTCCATGCTGACGCCTGGGGGATCTGAGTGGGGATGTGAGTGGAGCTGTGTTACTATAGAAGGGATCTTTGTGGGGTACATGTGGGCAGAGGGGCTGTGCTGCTTCCTCAGGGATGTGGGTGTGGGTTCTGAGGGGGCAGAGAGGCTGAGCCTCTGCTTCAGGGACCCGGGACAGAGGGGACAGGTGATACTTGAAGGGTGTGAGTGGGAGTACAAGGGGTACAGAGGATCTGTATCACCACTTCAGGGGTCTGGGTGGGAGTGCTGGATGGACAGAGGGTCTGTGCTCTGCCCATGGGGTCTGGGTTGGGTACATGGTAGGTACATGGCTTTGCTTCTACTTAAGGATGTGAGTGAAGGTTCTGGAGGGGCTGTGTTGTTACTTGGGGGATCTGGGTTGGGGTATGTGGTTGGCAGGGAGACATGCTGCTGGTGGAGGTATCTGAACTGGGGTCCATCTGCTGGAGGCATCGGGGTTTGGGTACCAGATGGACAGAGGAACTGCTGCTATTTCAGGGATCTGAATGGGATGGTTGGTCTTGAAGGTCTTTTCCCAACCTCGGTGATTCTGTGACCGGGGGAACAGATAAGGACACGCTGTGCTCGGGCCAACAGCGGGCAGCTCCCCGTGGTTCCGACGGGACGGCTGTTGTCACCCTGCTGCCCGACGGGGAGCACACGAAGAACGGGCAAAACGTTTCACCCCACGGCGACCCGCTGGGCTCCCGGGCCGCTTCCTGCTTCCCGTCCCGCACCTGCCGGAGGGCCGGGCCGGAGGAGGAGCCGCGGAGCGCCGCGCCATGGCAGCCTGAGCCGGCGGCGCTGGGCATGGAGCGCAGCCCCGGGGCGCCCGGCGGCAGCATGAAGTACACGGCACGGCTCCAGGTGAGCGTGAGCCCCGAGCGAGGGTTGGGGGAGCAGAGGAAGCCCGGAGCTGCCCTGTGCTTCGTGATCCGCAGTGCTGAGATGGAATCGGTGGCGGCCGGTCGTGATTTCAGCTCCAATGCGCCGCGGCGCGTTGCTGAGTTCAGGTTGCCGAGCAGCGTTGCTCGCCCTGACCGAGCGCGGTGGGGCTTTGCTCGTTAACCTGCTTAAGCCGCGGTCTTTGCTTTTTGGGGAAAGCAAAGGGTCGATGGGGAGCAGCGTGCCGGCGCTCAGAGCTCGTTCAGTACCGCGGAGCTGCTCCAAAGCAGCTCTCGATGAACAGTGAGCAGCTTTCGGCTGACAGTGAGCTGCGCGTTTTCTCGCTCCCCTGCTTGTTGGGACCCTGGGGAGGGCTGCTGGTTGTCATCTGACGGCGGGTTGCTGGAGCGCTGGAGAGGAAGCTGGCCCTCAGCGGGAGAAACTGGTCTCCCTGCTCCCAGCCCTGCGTGCAGCCCGGCACAGGGAGAGTCGTCTGCTGTGTGATGGGTGAGGTCCTCTGTCACCCTTGTGCCAAGTGCCGGTTGTTCTCCGGGAAAAAGAACGTTAGGGATCCTCGCAGCCTGCTGTGTGGCCAGGGGTGATGGCCACAGGTTGCACCAGGGGAAGTGCAGGTTGGATGTTAGGGACAACTTCTTCTCCAACGCACTGCACAGCTGCACGGGGGGTCACCGGCCCTGGGGGTGTTCGGAGCGGTGGGATGGGGCACTGAGGGAGGTGGGCGGTGGGGGTGGGGCTGAGCCTGGGGATCTGAGAGTTCTTTTCCAACCTGACTGATCCTATGGCAGCCGTGGGTTTCCTACATCTTCACGTCACGGCTGGGTGCTCGAACCACCTCTGTCACACTGCGGCTGAGCTGCCAGGATCGGGGACGTGCCGCGTCCGTCCCTGGGGGCTGAGCACAAGAAGAGCTGACGTGCTCTGGGAGGTCAGTCCTTGCAGATGAACACTTTGAGGAGTTTGTTACGGGTCGTTCGACCGCTGCTGGGCTCGGTGGACCTGGAAACATGGCGGTGGAGCAGATGGGAGTGTTTTGCAATGACTGTGCTTCCTGCTGTGAGATTTACAGCCTGTGGGTGCAGAGCATGGGGAAGCTAATCCTCGTCCTTAGAAAGGTGCAGAGCTTTTCTCTCAGGCAGTGCCAGTGGCTGCTGGATGAGCTGCTGCTTGGGCCAGTTCTGCTGCTCTTCTTGCCAAAGGCAAAGACGGATAAGGAAGGCACAGTGAGAGAGAGGCTGAGGTTGATCGAGAGTGTGGAGGACCTTTGCTCTGTAAACAAAAGATCACTGTAAAACCATTGAGGGAACAGGGAGAGCGGAATTGAGGGCCTGACTGGGGAACGTATGGGACCAAAGGTTCTCACCTTGCTCGGGGAAAGCACACCATTCCCAAGCAAAGGCCGTGCAGTCTCACCTTACAGAAGGTGTGCTGTGATAGCTGGGCGATGAGCTCACACAGAGAGAGAACAGCTACTGCAGCGGCTGAGTAAGAGTGGATTTGCTGATAGAAGGGGATTTGCTTGGTCGGGGATTCTGGTATTTCCCCTGCTGTTGACCCCAAGTATTGAAATATCTTGGCCCAGGTCCACCTCGAGACTGGAAGAGCCAGTAAAGAGTGTGGGCGAAACGTAATGATGAGCTTAGGATGCTTCACCGAGGTCTGGAGCACAGCTGTTTTGTGTTGTTCAGACACTACTCTGCACCAGGCAAGTTCAAAATAAGCTGTTTGCACCTGTGGCCTGCTTCTCTTCTGGGCTTTGGAAATGGAGGAGGAATTTCAAGACTCACAGCTATATGTCAGGCCTCTGAGGCGACTTTAATTCCCACCTCTCCCCAGGGTTGATAATCTTACATGAAAAAAAACCTGCTACAACAGAAACACAAATAGATGTGGTCACTCCTGAGAGCTGTGTGTTGCATGACACAGCTGTGCTGATAAGGCTGATGCCAAGCCTGTGCTGTCCTGTGCAAACATTAACTTAGTTTCTTCTGTAATTAACCCAAGGGAATTCGGTTTCTCTGTGACTCAGGATGGTCACAAGATAATTGAATGCTATAAAGACCTGTGTTTGGAATTGGTGTGTGGCAGGTATCTTTCCCTGTTAAACTTGCCCTCTCTGCCTGGAAGTTGGACAGTCTGGAGGATCCTGTCCCTTATTCCCTTCTTGGTTCGGATGCCATCGTTTTATAGTGCAATTACCCTTAATAAGGAACTACTGGAGGAAAATAAAACGCTGATAAAGTTTCGACAGTGCTTTACTGCCAATGCTGGGGCAGTGCAGTGTGGGCATGCATTGGTGAAACATAGCTCTTATGTTTCTCATCTCCACGTCTTTCCTATCAAGAATTTGCATGAAAATCATCCTTATAAGTTTTCTTTCTGGAGCAGCATTGAGGTTTTCAGCGGGTGCTGGTGCAGGACTTGGTCTCAAGTTGGTGTAGCTGCACTTGAGCTACGTGGGGGAAGTGAGTTGCACACTGTGCACATGCTCTCAGTAGCTTTTAGGGTATTTTTTGATGTGAAACAAGTTGTTTCCTCGTGTGCCAGCACAATAAAACTGTTTTTTGTCTTTAAGTATCATCTGGAAAACTTTGGGTTTTGAAAGGATTTTCTGTGCTCTTTCTGCACAGCAATGCATGAGCCTAATTTACAGTAAACCCTTGGAAGGTCTCTAGGATCTGAACTGCTCCTGTGAAATGCCTGTTTCTTTTCCTCTGCCAGGCCCAAAGAATGCAGTTGGTGATAAAACACCGCTTGAGCAGCAGTTTCCCTTTCTGCACCCCCATCAAATCTCAGTCTTGAGAAAATAAATATATTTTGAAGATCTGTAGTGAGAATAAGGTGTGGGATGTGATGGTGTCCTCGCTTTGCTCAGACACGTGAGGCTTTTGTACCCATTCCAGAAGGAGGAGCTTTGTCTGTGTTATTTGGAGGCAGGCAGTCTACCTGTGCCATGGTGGGAGATCTGTGAGCCCACTCCACTCATCTCCAAGGCCAGGCTGTCCCAGGCAGTGAGCCTGCCCTGCTGCCTGCAGCCAGAGCTGGATGATGAGGTGGCTGATGGCTGTCATCCCTCTCATTTCCAGTACTGCACACTGCTCATGTGATAATTGTTTTAGATTTTATTGAGCAGGTGTGGCTGGAAAAGGGGAGGTGAGAACTGCCCCTTGGATACACAGGCTGGGATCTGATCAGTGTGAATACTTGGCAAGGGTCAGGTAATGGTCTGATGTCCCTCCTTCATCTCAGGAGACCTCCCCTAGGTCCTCTCTGACTTTGCACTGCACCTCTTGGCTGTGTGCATTGGTGTCTGACAGGGAGCCTTGGTGCAGACCTGGAGAGGAAAGTGCAGAGGGAAGGAAAGGGGCTGTGCAGAGCCACGCGGCTGCCAGCAGAGCTGGGTGATGCTGTTAGTCACAAAGCTGCTGATCGCTTCTGTGCGGATCTGTGGCAGAGGAGATGGGGCTGGAATGTGGTAGCAGTCAAGGGATGCAGTTGAATCCCTTATCCGTGTTGTGCTGGGCAAACAAATTAACTGCTGGTGATAAGAGACAGGTGAAACTCATGGCCAAGAGCCCAGTCGTTGTGTGGGGCAGAGTCCAGCGAGGCAGACGTGGACACCAGGTCAGAGGACGTGCAGGGAGGGGTGCAGAGCAGGGGGGGCTGTTGATGTGTGGGCCGTGCCAAGCTGTCCTGCTGGCACTGTCAGACAAGCCTGAAACCAGCCAGTAAGGGTGATGAATCCCACGTTGGCCAGCCCTCTGTAAACATCCCAGAGATCCTCTTGCTGGGATCCTGACCTTCCCGGGGGAGTCCCTGCTGCAGAAGCTCTGCTTTCCAGTAAACCATCTCCCATCCAGAGTCTGCCGTGGCAGTTCCCACCCTCCCCGTGTGCCTCCTGCATTTCCTGCTAACAGAATTAGTCACTTCTGCATCTTCTGGTTTGTCCGGTCAGGCCGATTATGGTTGCTATCTAAAAATAAATTACGTAGCTGTTTTACTGAGGAGTGGGAAGGTCTGCTTACGTACTGGATGTCGCTGGGAGCCCGTCACTGGGGAGCTGCGTGCAGGAGATCTCTGAGCACCATATAAATCTCTGTGCACGCTCCTCTCCTGATCCTCCTCACAGTCCGTGCTCCAGAAGAAACTGAGCTGTGGGAGAAGAAGCAGAGGGTGCCTCTGAAAACAGGTGCTGAGTGCAGGAGTCCCAGTCCTTGGTTTGTTTGGGCTGAGAAGAAATCAAGGCTTTGCAGAGACGAGAGGGACACGTGGGTGGCACAGGATGCTGCAGTTCCCCACGGCAGCCCAGCAGTCTGACCACTAAATGAACAGCTGAAGGCTCACCTGCTGGTTGGCTGAGGGCTTTTTGGTCTTCTTTTTTTGGGGCAGTTCGGGCTGTTCCTTGCTCTTCCACATCAGGAAAAGACTCGGATCATTAAAAACTGACTTCCCGACTCTTTACCATCCCCAAAGGACGTTTTGAGGAAGCCCAGGCTCGTGCTGCTGTACAAGAAGCTCCTTCTTGTCACCTGGAGGCTTTTCAGAAGTAAGCTGCGGGCAAAGCATACTTCCCTCTGCGCCCTGGTGGTTACAGCTCAGGATAAGCTGCTCCTGTGTGCCTGTCCTGCCTCCTCAGCAGTGACACACATCTTTCTGGCCCTTTCACTCGCACGTGACTTTCCTCCCAGGACACTGCATGGCAGCAGCACCAGTCAGAAACCTCGGTGCCTACCAGAGAGCCCTGCAGGCAGCGAGGGCCGAGTGAGGAGGAGCAAGAGGAAGCCAGCGAAGCCGTGACTAAGGCGGGGAGAAGATCAAGGAAGGTTTTCTGTTAAGGTTTTAGAGAAGTCATTTCCTTGTGAGGGGTGAGAGAGTCAGACCTCGGATCGCTTTGTGCTGGCGGGTGTCTCTTGGGGAATCATGAACAAGGTGAGAGCAGGACGTGCGTTTGCATCCTCACTGATTGACATCTGCAGATGCTGTTGTGGTGAAGGAATGTTTGCTATGTGTGAGGAAAATGCACAGCCGCAGTCAGCTGAAGGAGATTTAAACAATGATCATCTTTCTCTTGGTTTTACCGTCATCTTTTGGCTTTTTCTTGCTTTTGGTTCCATCTGGGTTTCTGCCTGGCTGAGGGGCATTGAGCAGCAGTGGAGAGGAGCTGTTTTTCCCCGACAGGCAGGAGGGGCAGCAGCGAAGGGGACGTGTAGCACAGTGAGTGTGGAGCAGTGGCTGAACTGTGCTGTTTGGGCACAGATGTGTCTGGTGCTAAGGTCAACTGGGTGCTTTCTGTGCTGAGTGTGGGCAGGAAAGATTACTCAGAGGTTGGGACAGAGCCTTGTCTGAAATCTTCCATGCGGGGTCTGGTACATTCCGTGGTGCTTGGGGAATGCTTCAGATCCTTTGTATTGACAAGGTACTTGTCGGGAATCACTGGTGCTTGCCCAACCTGCAGTATGCAGCAGGTTTTCAGAGCATCTTCACGCATGTCAGAGGAGGCTGGGGAACAATGGGGCTTGTGAGGTGTGAGCATGGGAGAGGATGAGACCTTAAAAGAGAGGGTAAAGAAACCTCTTTATCTCTGGATGCTGGGAAGCCCAGGAAAGCTGCTGCCTGGGGCCAGGTCCCGGGAAGGGTTGGCTCTGCAGGCAGTGGGGAAGGGGAGATGCTGGTGAGGTCTGTGGCTGTGTTCTTCCCTTTATGTGTCCTTCATGTGAGCTGTGATGGAAGACTCCCGAGCAGGTTTGGGAGATTTGTTTGCTTTGGGAACTGATGGGGGCCAAGTGGCGCAGTTTGAGTGTGCAAAGATGGTGCATCAGGCACAGAATCTTGATTTTGATGGAAGAGTTTCTTGAGTCGAGGCGTGTATTTGTATTCAAGTTCTCTTTGTGTGTTTTCTCTTACAAAATTGGCTTGATTTGCATTTTCAGAGGTGTGATGTTGGAAGCTAAGGCAGCAGCAGAGCAGTCGCAGTGGGGTGGTCCTTGTGGCCTTCTGAGCCCCCTCTTTCTGCTGGCAGAGGCTGGGTGTTGATGACAGAAACGGTCTGACACCTCAGAGATGATGCGGTTCATTTTGATTTCTTCTTGCCAATAATAAAGAGCACAATTAAATGAAGGCTTCCTACTCCACGCTGTCGTTTTTCCTGAGTTGGAGTTTGTGACATTTGTCTTTGAGCAGTTGGTGACATTTCTGAGCTCTGACACTGAGAGGGCAAGCAGGGTCTGACCCAGCGTCCTGCTGGCTGGGATGTTACCCCCTTCCAGAGCACAGCGATGCATTTGAAAGCAGCAGATTTGTTCTGGTCAGCATTTTGGGTGGTTGTGTCCCTGCTGTCAGCCAGAGCTGGGTGCTGAGCTTCCTCTGTGCACAGCCAGAGATGCCCTCAGCTGCACGAGCTCTCCCTGAGCTGGGGGCACAAGGCATGGCCTCCCTCTGGAGGACATTTGCAGATTCCTGGTGTGTGCCCTGGCTCTCGGCTACGCCCTCCAGCTTTCGTAAGGAGAGCGTGAAGTCATCCCTCCTGCTCTCTGCACACAGAGTGGGCACTCAGGGCCAGCTTGTCTCCTCAGCAGAGGACGGGAGGTGAGTTTTCTCTCTCCTGTTTGCCCCAGTTGGAGGATGGAACGCACGGCTCCGACTGCCTCCCTGGCTGAAGCCTGGGCAGCTGCAGGTATGTGGGCAGGGCGAGGATCTGGGACAAGAAAGTGAAACTGCATGCAGCAAAGGGCTCACTGACACTGGTTCCTGCCCCGTGCTTTCGTCCTGGGCGTGCAGAGCTGATGCAGGCTGCGTGCTGTGACAGAGCTCTTCCCCTCCGTGGCCCAGCCCAGCACAGGGCGGTGATGGCTGAGTGCTGCTGATGCCATTCCTCACTCCTGGGTGAGACCTGCTGATGTCTGCCAGCACGTTTGGTCCCGAGAGGCGGGCTGGCTGCTGGGGGTGGGTTGTTTGGTGTTCATCCTTGTGTTCTATTGCTTCTGTAAGGCATTTGTTCTGAGTGAGAGATCCGGGCAGGAATGTAGGAGTGTTGTGTTGGCCCAGCAAACACACAGCGCGGTGTGAATGTACAGGGAGGAAGTAGTTTGCCTTCTGTTTCAGGAGCGGTGTTTATAGCGTGCTGCGTCCTGTGGGGTGGCGCCTGTCTCATAGCAGGTGTCGGGAGAGGTGATTTTCTGTCTGTTTTTTCAGCCGGTGGAAGGCAGCGATCCTCGAGGTTCTGGGTTTGTGACCTGCCACGGCCACAGGCTGTGTGTGGGCTGCCCCAGTGTTCGCTCAAACTGATCAGCCTGGGTTAGGCCCAGAAGGAAGCCTCCACTTCCTTGCGGGGTGTGAGGAGGAGGCACATGTTAGCACTGCTGTCTGTGCAGGATCCTGCTTGGGGGTGGCTGTGGGGCTGCTGGCACTGAGGTGTGTGTTGTGCTCTCAGTGATGCCCGAAGGCTCCGCTCTGTGTCTGTAGGTGCCAGACTGCTTTGGAGTTGGATCTCTCCAAACTGAGCTCGGGGAGTGACCTTTCCATTGTCCTGCCTCTCTCCCCATGTAGGACATGAACAACCTGGAGGAAGGGGTGGAGTTCCTCCCTGCCATGAACACCAAGAAGATGGAGAAGCGTGGCCCGAAGCGAAGGGTAGTTGTGGCCATTCTGGTCATTGCTTTTCTGCTCATCTCCCTTGTCACTGGCCTCCTGGTTTGGCACTTCAAATGTGAGTGTGATGTTAAGCTAACGTGGGGTGGTGGCGTGCGCTGGGAACATAACCCTGCTACTGTGGGTTTGGAAGAGCTTCATTACCAAGTGTTGCTCACGTGTGACCTTTCCACTAAGTGCAATAGCAGCCAGAGGCTCCAGAAAGCAGAGAGCCCTTTTCTCCCCCATCACTGGAGATCAGCTGTGCCACAGACCCTGCCCTGACTGCCTTTCCCTGTGAAATGTTACCTTCCAGACAGGAACGCACCCGTGCAGAAAGTCTTCAATGGCCACCTGCGAGTTCTGAACTGGGAATTCATCGATGCCTATGAGAACTCCAGTTCTCCAGATTTCATCATGCTGGCTAAGAAGGTGAAGAGCACGGTAAGCGTTTGCTTGGATCCCTGCTGCTGAGTTTTTATTTTTGTTCTGTGGCCGCAGAGATCCTGCTTGGAGCTTGGAGCTTTCTCACTTCTCTCAGCTCTTCCTGCTCATCACAAGTCGTGTGACTCACTTTTAAATGGATCTTGGTATCACAGCTCCAGCCCACTGCCACGGTGTCTTCCTGCTCTGTGGCCCAGTGTGCCATGTGGGGTTGCCTGGGCAAATCCCAGGACTGGCAGGTTACCCAGGTCTGGCATGCAGGGTCAGAGAGGAAAAGCAGCTCTACAGCTGAGCAAGCTTTGGGGCTGGGGCTGAGGCAGGAGCTGGCTGCAGGAGTCCGGACACTTGTCTCCTTCTTTCAGCTCTCCTTCTTCCACTCTTTGGCCCCTGCAGATTCCTGCACTCCAGGGATGCTGGGTATGTGTCCTGATTTTCCTCCAGAGGCTTGAAGCTCTGTCTGTCGTTGTCCTTCCCACTCTCCTCACTTTAAGATGTGCTGATCATTCTTCTTTAAACTCTTTTTAGGTAGAGGATATCTACAGGAGTCATCCGGATATTGGCCCTTACCATAAGGAGACAGTAATAACTGCGTTCAGGTAAGTGTTAGGAGGTAAAGTCTGAGCTGAGATTGGGAGTGTAGGAAAGCAGTTCTGGGGTGTCACGTTGGCCATAAGACCCTCTTTGCTGGGCTGCTGTTGATGGAGGCACCTCAGTAGTCACCCCAAGTGAGCTGGTAAAGGTTGGGCAATGAAAAGCAACCTCACAAGCATTGTGCTGAGCCAGAATATTGTTTTCTCCAATCTGTCTCATCATGTGTTGAGGGAGATGTCTTGGGAGATTTTGGATATGGTGCAGTAAGCCCTGTAAACCATAGCAGCAGTGTCTGGCAGCCTGGAAAGGGTCTTCCCAGACTGACTGGGGCCTTTGCTGGACTTCGGTTTGCTCAGCTTGTTATTGAGGCTATCCCTTTCCTGTGGTCATCCTCCAGCAGCAGCTTATCATTTGACTGGCCCCCTCTCTTTTGGTACGTCAGCCCTCCCATGTCTGTCCTTGCCCTCACCCCATAATCACCCTCCCTCACAGCGAAGGCAGTGTCATTGCCTACTACTTCTCAGAGTTCGTCGTCCCCAAGTACCGCGAGGAGGAGCTTGACAGGGCCATGGCAGACAAGCAGAATTTGGTCCAGAGGCTGAACCCACGGCTGCGAAACCCCACGCTGAAGGTGGAATCAGTCATTGCTTTCCGTGAGTGCTGTGTTACTGTGTGGGACTGGGGAGGAACGGGGAGGCTCTGGTGTTTCACTTAGCTGCCAGCTGTACCCTTCCTTCGGGTGCCCTTGGCTGCAGGGGCTGCTTGAGGAGTAAGCACAAGCCACATCAGTGCAAACCTTAGCGACCTCTTCAGCTTTGTGTGAAGAGACTTTTCACAGCTCAAAAGGTGATAGCACCTCTGTTTCTTCCCGCAGCTGCTGACCCCAGCATCGCTCAGAGTCCTCGGGACAGTAAGTACAGTTCTTCTTCAGTCTCAGTGCAATAGCCTCTGTGCATCCCCAGGTGTGTGCAGGGTGACAGTTTCCCTTTCGGGGTGAGGAAGGGCCTGAAGGGAGGTGCTTTGCCTGAGGCAGATCTCCATGTGCTGCTTGGAGCTGGTTTGGGGTTGGCCAGACTTGCTGTTACCCAGCAGTGGTGGGTGGCCTGGTCTGTCCTTCCACAGTGCCTTTCTGCAGGAAGTCAAAACTCCAACACATCTGCTGTCCTCTGTATACCCTGCACCCACAAGAAAGATCTCTCCTCCTCTTTTGCCCTGACAACTCTTTGCTGTTCTCCTGGGCAGATAGTTGCCTTTTTGCCCTCCATGCCAAGGAAGGGGAGATCACCAGTTTCACCACGCCGGGGTTCCCCCACAGCCCATACCCCAACAATGCACGCTGCTACTGGGCACTGAGGGCAGATGCCAACTCCATCATCAGCCTGACCTTCAAGACACTGGACCTGGAGCAGTGCACAGACAGCAGTGACTACATCAAGGTGTACAACTCTCTGAGCCCTGTGGAGCCCCATGCTTTGGTGAGGTGAGTGTCCCCAGGGTTTGATGCTCCTTCTCCATGGGGTGGGAAGAGGGCTCTGTGTTGGCTCTGTGTGTGGCACTGAGTCCTTGTGGGAGGTGGCAGGCTGATCCTGAGCTGCACAGAAGTCCTGCTGGTGATGGAGCTCGTGTCCCTGCTCAGAGCTGTGCTTCTTGAGGCTCCCTATGCAGCTGCCTAACAGATTGTGTTCCTTCCTTTGTAGGCTCTGTGGGAACTATGCTCCTTCATACAACCTGACCTTCCTGTCCTCCCAGAACGTTATGCTCGTCACGTTGATTACCAACAAGGAGGGGAGATTCCCTGGCTTTAAGGCTGAGTTCTTCCAGCTCCCAAAGATGAAAGGTAAGCATAGACCTTGGCCCGGTTCTCCCCACCTCTGCCTACCACAAGCAGCTGAAGAGGGAAGTGCAGCTGTGGCTGTGGTCAGTTTGCCAAGTGCTTTTTCCAGGGCTGGGAGATGTGGAAGCAAGGTCCCATCTTAGCTCTTTGAGCTTGTCTTGCCTACAGCTCTTGGCTGCTGTAATGACGTCCCCTGAGGAGGGGAAAATAAGTATTAGGACTGGGCATGCAGATGGGTGTATGCAGGAAGTACCTATTGATTTCCTGAGTTCTCTCAAAGCCTTGGAGCAGGGGCTGCTTTCTGCCAGAGATTAACTTAAATGCGTTCAAGGCTGATGCATTTCCCTCCTTTCCTCAGCCAGTAGCCACCTATGTCTTGGGAAAGCCACATCTCTGAATCTCTAACCTGCTTTCATCTTCCTGCTTCTCTTCCAGTGTGTGGTGGGACTCTAAGAGGAGAGAGTGGCACTTTCACCACTCCCTATTACCCAGCACACTACCCACCAGCCACGGACTGTGTCTGGAACATAGAGGTAAGGCACATTCTCCTCTTAGCCTTAAATATTGTGTCAAATAAACCTGCCTATATGGGACAGCCTGCAAATGGGTTTACAGAACGCACTGCCTAGAGGCTTAGAGTCTGAGATGGGTAGAAGAGGTTTTAGGACTAATGTCAAAGGCAGAAGAGTCTGAAGGAAGTCTGGACCTCATTACTGTAGCCCCCAGTAGCTAGAGCTTTGCACAATGCAGTTGATCTGGGCTCTGGGACAGAGCTGTCACTTGCTGGTAAAACTGCTGGCAGGGTCTATCTTTTGCCCTGGGGGAGTGGGCACAGTTGACAAAGGTCTGGCCTCAGCCTTCTTCTGTGTACTGCTTTAATGTGAGATCCTAGGGTCAGCAAGCCAAGGGACTGTCTAAATGACAAGGTGAGCAGTAGTGGCTTTTTGGGGAGATATTTCTTTTTCTGCTTTATTTCTTTCCTTTTTCAGTTATCTATCCTTATCTCAAACTTTTCCCCATGTAACTCATTCCCATATTTATTGCTTCAGAAAAGAAGCATGCCTTTGACTCTTTCCTTTTGCAGGTTCCCTCTAAAAAGAATGTGAAGGTGCGTTTCAATATGTTCTTTGTGCTGGAGCCCGGAGTCCCAGTCAGCTCCTGCACCAAGGACTATGTGCAGATCAACAACACGAGGTTGGTTTTGGGCAGTCTGTCTGACTGTGGCTTTGGCCCCACAAGTAAGGAGGCTGTGTTCAGTTCTATGGCATTCTGTGCTTTCCTTAAACTTGCTGTGGGAGCAAGGTGCTGTGTTCTTTGGGATGTGATGAGGCAAGGCAGTGCTCGGGTCTGACCTCATAGCTCAATGGCCAGTGGTGAAAGCAGATCCACACTCCTTGTTCTGAACGTCAGACAAAGGGTTTGTTGCATGCTGCAGCTGAAAAAAACCCAAAGACAGGCTGTGGGGCATCACGTTCCATGCATTTCGTGCAGAAAGGCAGGTCCATGAGGAAACAGCTGGTGTGATTTTGCTTGGATGAGTATTTCTCCATTGTTAGGCTGATTGCATCGCCTTCTCTGATGCACTTTTACATTGACTGTTAACTCTTACACAACCTAATGGAAGCTGGGCTAAAAACACAGTGTGGTACTGCACAGGGGAAGCAAGCAGTGTTGTTTCACAACATTTTGGGCAAGAGGGCAGAGCCTTTGAGGAGAGAGGGTTTCAAAATCAGAATCTGTATCTGCGGCCCTGGCTAGTTCCTGTTGTTCTTCCTTGTGAAGCAATTTCCTACTGACCCATCATGGGAAGGCATCCTGGGGCTTTAGAGGCTGCACTTGATGGATCTGAGATCAGAGAGACAATGGTCAGCTTGTCATCGGGGATCTGGGTGAACTTGTGCCTGATTGTCTTCAAGGCCACGGTTTGGTGTTTGTTGCAGCAGAATTCAGCACTTGTGTGCAGGCATTGAGGTCCAGCAACTCGTGCTCAGTTCTGACCTGCTCCCTCGGCTGTCTGCCCACCTGAAGTGACCCTTAGTGGTGATGGGGAAAGCAGGGATGGAAGAAGGGCTCCTCAGTGTTGATCTGTAGCACCCCGTTGGTGTCCGTTTTCTCCCATCAGGTACTGTGGGGAACGTTCCCAGTTTGTGGTGGCCAGCAGCACCAACAAGATAGCAGTGCAGTTCCACTCAGACCGCTCCTACACAGACACTGGTTTCTCTGCAGAATACCTGTCCTATGACTCCAGCGATCGTGAGTTGAAGCCTGGAGGCCGTGGGTGGGAACTGGAGGTGTTCTGCAGGATAAATAACTGGGGGCTCTCCCTGTCCTACACTTCTTCTATCTTCCTGTAAATTGGGAAGCATGCTTTTCTGGGGATAGGAGCACGTCTTGTTTTCCTGCAGATCTCCTTGCAGTCCTCTGTCCTGAGGAAAAGCTGTTCTTTACGTTGGATGCTGCAAGGAGGAATCTCAGAGCACTGGGAAGTACCGCAGAGGGGCCAGCTGCAGGGCTCACGTGTTGTTTTGCTTCTCCTCCTTCCCAGCCTGCCCTGGCAAGTTTGCCTGCAACACTGGGCGCTGCATTGAGAAAAGCATGCGCTGCGACGGGTGGTTGGACTGCGTTGATGGCAGTGACGAGCGGTCCTGCAGTAAGTGCTCCTCCTCCCTTCCTCATTTTCTTTCTTTTCTTTCTTTGGCTCTTCATATGCAGCACTGCAGGGTGCCTGAGGGTGCAGTGCTGGGTTTGTTCTGGCAGTGAGCCTCAGTTCAGTTACAGAACTGGGCAGGAGTTGCAGAGTACATGTGGAACATCTGTGTGATGCATGGGTGTTGTTCCTGTGTGCAGGAGTTTTTCCTCTTGCATGCACAGCACTATCTAATACGTGGTGTTGTTCCTGTTGTTTGAAGTTAAATAGAGAGGATGGGATTCCCTGGTTTGGGATCTTATCCTGAGGCACGGGGCTGAGAAATGTGCTGCTGGCACAGCTGCCATGTGGGGACACCCCTGTGGTCTGGGTATCCCAGGTGCTTTCCCACCCTTGGAGGCATTGCCTTTCATTTGGGTGTCCTGCTTCACTGAGGATGGGGTTCTGTGAGCATCCACCCTACCTGCCCGAGATATTGCAGCTCTCCAAATAGTTTTGTTTCTGGAGCAGTAGAAATACCATGTTATAGGTCAAGTGCATGTATGGTTACGTACTTGTGCCTGGTCACAGGCTGTTGTGATGTTTTCTGGTGTGCTTGTTTCTGTATGCTTGAGTTCCCACTTAGGAACCACCGAGATTTTCCTGTGATGCCAGGTGACCCCATGGGTAAATTGAAGATCTGTGCCTTGATTTCTCCCTGTTCTTTCTCAGCCTGTACTGACCAGCAGTTCAAGTGCCAAAACGGCTGGTGCAAGCCCAAATTCTGGCTCTGTGACAACGTGAACGACTGCGGTGACAACAGCGATGAGTTGCAGTGCAGTGAGTAACTTGTGCTGTGGGCAGGGTGGGCTGAGGGCTTGAAAAAGGTGAAGGGGTGGTGGAAGCAGCGGTGTTTGTAGCTGCAGAGCTTTACCTGTGTTGGAGGAGAGAGAGAGATGGATGCAGCCATGCAGATTTTCTGGGACCACGTGTGCTTTGCTGTTTCTCAGGAGCTGCTCTCTCCTCAGGTTGTGCAAACAACAGCTTCAAGTGCAGCAATGGGAAGTGCATCTCCAGCACACAGAAGTGTGATGGCAAGGACGACTGCGGAGACGGGAGTGACGAGGGCACCTGCAGCAAAGGCAAGGATGAGCTGTGGTGGGGACCTCCCTTGAAATGCAGCCTCTTATGGATGTACTCATAGCTGGGCAGCCTGGAGTGCATTTCTGCCCGCAGTGGCAATGTCCTGGGGTGGGCAGAAGTGGGGAGGGGCTCCTGGTGAGCACAATTTTCCCAGCGCTGGGACTAACCCTTCTCCCTTTGGCCTTCCTGCAGCAACCCAGTCAACAGTTGCCTGCCAGGCGTACACATACAAATGCCGCAATGGGCTCTGCATCAGCAAACAGAACCCAGAGTGTGATGGGCAGAAGGACTGCGAAGACAATTCTGACGAGGACAACTGCAGTGAGTACCCCAGCAAGGGGAATAGTTGGGGTTCTGGGCTGGGTCACTTAAACCAACGTGTGGTAGGGAGAATCTCCAGGCAACAGCTTGGATCTGGAAATAGTTGTGTTTGTTAGCAGTGAGCCAAGTGCCTGCATTGTCCAAGATGTTTTCAGAGGGTTTACACAGAGAATGCAGGAGTTTGTCTGCATGCTTACTGATTTGGCCAATGAATGTAGCAGATTTGTTTCTGTGTTCTTGAGCTGATAGCGTCAGCCATCCCTGGCGTAGGAGGCAGCACTTGTGCTGCTCTGGAGAAAGGAAGAGGGGGTGGTGAACAGGACTGGGAGTATCTAAGTGTCCCTTCTCCTTCCTCATCCCAGACTGCGGGACCCGCTCCTACGTCAGGAAATCACGGATCGTTGGTGGGCAGAACTCAGATATGGGAGAGTGGCCATGGCAGGTCAGCCTCCACGCCAAGAGCCAGGGCCACGTCTGCGGAGCCTCACTCATCTCTGAGACCTGGCTGGTGTCAGCAGCACACTGCTTCCTGCAGATTCAAGGCATCAGGTAGGTGGAAGCCAGGGCGCTGCTTCTGCCAGGGACACTTTGTGCAACAGATCTCAGGGCTGCCTGGTTTAGCACTGTCAGAGACAGATGGATTTGGGGGAGAACCTTGTAGTGAAGTGGAAGCAGACGGTTGGAGTACACTGTTTACTTGTTGAGGTGTCACATCAGTTCCACATTGTGTTTGCAGGCACTGCAGTGATTGATAGGTGGTGGGGCTTGGGCTGACAGGTTGCCCAGACAGTGGCACTTCCCTTTTTAGCCACTTGCTTCCCTGAATAAGCAGAAAGATGTGTAGAGGCACTTGTCAAGGAAACTTTTGAAGATAGCAGGCACAGTTTGTGAGCTGGGGTGTCTGCTGGCTCTGCACAGCAGGACCTCACACCGCCTGTACTCTGTGACTCCTGCAGGTACTCAGATGCCAGCCTGTGGACAGCCTACCTGGGCCTGACCAACCAAAGCAAACGCAACGATGCCAACGTGCAAATGAGGCAAATCAAGCGCATCATCTCCCACCCCTACTTCAATGACTACACCTACGACTACGATATTGCTGTGATGGAGCTGCAGAACCCTGTCACCTTCTCCTCTGTCGTCCAGCCCATCTGCCTGCCCGACTCAACACACAACTTCCCCGTGGGCAAGGACCTGTGGGTGACCGGATGGGGAGCGACTGTGGAAGGAGGTGAGCACTGAAGTGACTTAGTTTGCTGGGAGACCACAATCAGATGCGATTCCCTTGGGAGCGCACACAGTTGAGGTCCCAGAGCTCGGGGCAAAACTGTGTTAGGAAAAGGCAGTTGTTGCAGTGGGGACTTAGCTGATAATTAATTGGTCATGTTAGGAGCATGAATAAATCATACAGATATGAAACTGTACAGGGGAGGGGACTGCTGCTGAATTGACTTTGTGCTTACGCTGTTTCTGGTCCTTGCAGGCAGTGGATCGACCATCTTGCAGAAAGCAGAAATCCGGATTATCAATCAGACCATCTGCAACCAGCTGCTGACCGACCAGCTGACGCAGCGCATGATGTGTGTGGGGGTCCTGACGGGTGGCGTGGATGCGTGCCAGGTAGGCAAGCGCTCTGCTTTATTGCTGTTAGCAGGAACATTAGTTAGCAAGACCAGCTCTTTGCTCAGCACTTTTTATTTCCAGCACACCGACTCGCATTTCCACACTTAATAATATGCTACGCGTCTACGTGGATCCCATCTATGTGGATCCTTCTGTGTTCTGCATGGACAAACTAGAATGCACGGCAGCAGCAAATTGTGTTTATTGATGCATGCTGTGGTCTCATAAATGGATTACCAGGTCGGAGAGCAGCACAGCTGCACTCTGCCTGCTCCCTGTTATCCAGAGGCTTAGTAAGACAGGCCACTTGTTTGGATTTGTTTAGCTGTTTTTACTCTGGCATTATGACTGCTTTTGCCACACTTGGCTATTCTTGATTCGGGGACTGGTTTTGTTTTTGTGCAGGGAGACTCTGGAGGGCCCCTGGTCAGCGTGGAGGACAGCGGGCGGATGTTCCTGGCTGGCGTTGTGAGCTGGGGTGATGGCTGTGCACAGAGGAACAAGCCTGGGGTCTACAGCCGGCTGACAGCACTGCGGTCATGGATCAAGGAGAAGACAGGGCTCTAGGGATGGGCACAACCCCCAGACACAGCCATCTCCTTCCTGCACAGCACCAGGTGGGGACAACGCGGGCTGTGAGGCACTGCCTGAGGAGCTGCCTCCATTGTGAGCCTCTACCTCACTGTATCTGAGACTCCCAACCATGGGCTGCTGGCTGAGAACAGCCCTCAGTACTTCATCCTCCCACCCCCACCTCTCCAGCCATTGATTTCTCTTTTATGGGTAAGAAAATGCAGTTCCCACAACAAACTTGAATGAGCAGCCATTCAACAGAGAATTAAACTTGGAAATTTTTATTTTAAAAAAATTAAAAAAAAAAAAAGAAAAAAACACACAGTGTTTTTAGAAGCAGGCTTCCTGGGAGAGGTTCAAAACAGGCTCTCATCATGTATTTAATCTCATTCATTTATCTCATCAATTTGTTTTTAAATTGTCATCTGCAATCCTTCGTCTGGTCTTCAGTGATGAGGGGGGAGAAGCTGTTAGCCCTGGGCCAGCTTTCCTGTGTCCAACTTGGCTTCTGCTCTTCTGTCCATGCAGTGCTGTGTAAGGAGCCCAGGGGTGCAGCACTGAGGGAAAAAAAGCAGGGCTGAAACATGGCCATGCAGGGAAGCCTGGAAAAAGCAGGGCCCTGCCATCAAGAGCAGGGAAATAGGCATTACCTTCTCATTCTGCTTCAGGTTGCTCCTTGGTACCCAGCACCACTGTTCCCACTGCACTGAGGTGGCTGCTTTGTGCAGGGCCCACCATCCCCAGCAATGACTTCATCCTCACAGAGATCCCAGGGACAGAGAGGGGTGTTCCCACAGCTTGGCCCGTGCAGAAACAAGACAGGTTAGCCGGGCCTGCTCCCCGGCTGTCAGATGCCCCCATTCTTTGTACTGTTTTAAAGAAAAATGCAACAATGTGACTGCTGAATGTGATTTCTTTATCCTGTGTAGCCCAGTTCTAACCCTAGGAGAACACACTCCCAGTGAAGGTAGTTAAATCTTTATGTGTAAATACGGTTTTTTTTGTAAGACTCTCTATGAAAGGGAAATGCTCTAATAAACTGGGATATTTTATAATACGTGGTCTGGGTGGTTCTTCATGGGCTTCTGTGCAACCATTCCTCTTCCAGCAAATCTGCAGTACAGAACCCCCAACCCAAACTCATTTCCACATGAATAGCTTTCCCAGGAGGAGGCTGAGCAGCACAAATGGAAGTACTCCAAAAACCCTTTACCTCTTCACCAGGCTCTGACATGCTGCTTCGGGCATCCTCAGGGCCCCAGCCCATTCCAGTCCGGAGAGGCACAGCTCCTTTGTGCTGTACTGGAAGAGGTGCTGACACAGGCAGTGCTGGAAACACACAGGGACAGCACTGAGCTGCTGCAGTTTCTTCTATAGCTGGCACAGGGACGGCTGTGTGCTCAGCTTCCTGCAGCCAGGAAAGCAAACCCTAAGGAAAAAGCAGAAAAGCTGAGAAAAAGAGTAAGAACCACACACCCCAAAAGACACTGCAAGGAAAAAAAAGATAAATAAAACACTACAAGCCACCAACAGCTCACAACCAAACCATTTCTCAAATCCAAAGTCCAGCCTGGACACAGGGTGCAGATGGATTTGTGCAGCACACAGCTGCTCTCTGTTCCTGCCAACTTCTTTGTCCGGGGGACAGAAGGATTTTAACTGCTTCATAGTCTCACCAGAGCTCTGCAGAGGCAGATGTGGCTGGCAAGGTGATGCATTGGCCAGGGTGTGCCAGAAACACAGCTGCTAGGGCTCGCAGGGGAGGGCCTGGGCCTCACTTCTCCCTACAAAGAGACAAAGAAACATCTTTGTATCTGCGCTTACACAGTGTGCAACAACATACAAGCGTTTACTCTGGGCAGTCACTGACCAGGGTCTGTGACAAAACACTCGCACGTGGGCAGAGCTGGGCTGTGTGCCAGGGTGACCCCACAGCTGCAGCACTTTGTTCTGGCCACGCTCTCAGCCTTTGGATGAGAAACACTCAGGAGCAGAGCAAGCAGGGTGCAGCGCATGAAGCTGCTCCCCAGCCTGAAGGACGGACACTTGCAGGACTGGAGATCAAGGGCTGGCTGTAGTCACATCACAGCTCATGCACACAAGTAGGGAAGCAGCAGGCAGCTGCACACAGCTTGCTCCTCCTCAGGCTGGCCTGGCTCAGCACCTCTTGTTTTCCCAAAAGATGCAAGGAAGCTGCCATAAGCACAGCTCACATCCCCAAAGCTCACATGGCGCCCAGTGGGAGCTTGTGCTGCCCAGAGGTCTCCCCTCTCTCCACACCCACTCCTGTGGTTCCTGCAGGTTTTCCTACCTCTCTGCCTACCCTCTGTCCAGTCCTACTGCTGGGTGGGCTCCTGGTTCAGCGCAGACAAATCCTTTCTTGGTTTTCTCGCTAGAACAAAACCAGGAGGGAAAAGTCAGTCATCCATGCTCCAAAGCCGCTGCTCCCCACCTCCTAACCCAGCTCATGCCGAGAGGGGCTCAGCCCCTGTGGTGACAGGCTCTTCGCCGAGCAGGCAGGAAGAAAGCTGCCTTCTGAATCCCCCTCATCAGCATGAGAACAGAAACCTGCCCCGGGGCTACAGCTGCCTTTCAGGGCTGCGGGGTTTCCACCTGCAGCACTGGGAGCTGCCTGCCCCAACTGCAGCAGTTTAACAGCTGCAGCACCCTGCACAAATGGGTGCAGTCTGCCACAAGTACAACTGCACCCCTGAATTCCTGCAGGAGTTAAGGGAGGACAATGACCAGAAAAATGGCCCTAGCATTCAGAGCTTTGTGCTACCTCACAAGGCTGGAATCGGCAGACAGGAGTCCTCTGCCCATCATCCCCCATGGGCTCCAGAGGCAGAGCTCTTCATGCAATCAGACAAGTAACCTAACTTCAAAAAACAAGAGGAAAAAAAAAAGAATCAAATACCTGTCAGCACTCACCCAGGCTGCTATAGAGCCCTTCCTCCACAGAGTAGATCAAAGTCTTCTAGACCAGCAGCACTCAAACTACTGCAATGGGCAAGGAACAAACAGCATCAGAGAGATGGAGACCCACCAGCCATGCCTCACCCAGGAGTGGGTGGGCTCAGCCACAGCCTTACCTCCAGGCAGCACAAATGAGTGTTCGTTCTCAGCTATCACCAAGACTGGCTTTGCACTAAGCATCATCTGCCCTGAATTACTGGGGAAAGAGAAAGGAGGTTTCTTAAAAGCCTTTTTGGCTCAAGCATCGATTTCATCCTTGCTTTTGCCAGCACATTTCCTTTATGCCCCAAACATACATGTAACCAGAAACTAAGTACCAGCAAAGGGCTGCATTCACTTCTGCTGTGAGCCTGCCTCTAATGGAAAGCTCCTTCCTCCCACCCCTGTGGGCTCCCAGTGCCACCCACGCCAGAAGGGGAGATTGCAAACCCTGGATAACATCATCTGATACACAAAGGAGGCAAGCAGGGGAAAACACACCGCACTGATCCTTGCTTTGGATGTGCATTTACTGTGCCTGTAACTCAAGATGAGTTGTGTTTGCACTGCAGTCTTGAGAGTCTGGCAACGCAGAGCTTGGAGTGGTTGGGACAAGAGCTGAAAACATTAATGGATGGCTGAGCTTTGACTCCAGCATCACCTTCACCTAGGCAGAAAAAGGCCAGCACCCTTAAGCCTGCCTCCAGGGTTCAATAACCCGGGTCAGAGTATTGTACAGACAAAAGGAAGGAACCAGCATAGAACTGCCCTACCCCAACGCTCTGCAAGCACCCGCTGCTTTGGAGCAGTGTGATTACTGCTTTGCTTCCCCCCTTGCCCAGCTTTTGTGCTCACATCTCCTGCAGCCTGGTGAGGGCCAACACAGTGCTGCAACTCCCTAAGCTACTTCAAGCTCGGAAGCCTCTATCAGGACTGGAGACCTACAGGCTTGGGACTCCAGTGATGAGACAAAATTAGCTCCCTAAATACCCCCCTTTCCCCCCCCTCCATGCCCTACAGCCTCACACAAGAGCACAGCAATCTCTCCCCTCACATGCTTTCTTCCCTGCTGCTATTGCTGGCTTCTTGCAGCCCATTAAAGCAAGCCAAGGAGGAGTGCCAAGAGCAGGATTTCAGTAAGAGACAAAGCCTGCAGTTACAGATCAGCCCTGGGGAAACTGCGAGACGTGCAATGGGGGGGAGGGAGGCAGTGAAGGGGCTACCAGAGTTCTGGGTGCACCAGAACAAGAAGGTCCTGTGCAGTACTAAAAGCTATCAGAGAAGCCAAGGAAATCCCAGCCAAGACTCCCATGGCATCAGAACAACATGAAAATAAAGTCGCACAATGAGCTGGCCTACCAGATGCCCTCTGTGCCCCAAGGCAAACAATACAGGACTACTCAGAGCTCAGCTCCTGCTCCTACAGAAGCCATTTCTCCATGAAGAAAATAATAATAATAAAAAATAATAATAAAATAATAATAGCAAGATTAAACCAAGCTGTGCCCTGGAGCTCAGGCCCCACTAGATGTCCCTCTCAGCCAAGGCACAAAGGCTCCTGGAACATCACCAGGAGGAGGACGAGAGAAATCCAAAGACCAAAGGGGAGGGAGCCAAGGGGAACAAGTGCAGAGAAAAAGAAGGAGCAGGCAGGGAAGAGAAACAAGTGTAGGCAGCACCAGATGGAGAAGAGAGGTAAGCAGGCCACAGCAGCCAGCTTTGCCTGCAAGGTGCTTAAATGAGGTACTGTGAGGGGGGGGGAAAAGTGACCCATGGAGTCCCTTCACTTGGGCTGAAGGGACAACTCAAGGGGTTTCCTCCAGCAGCCCACTTGATGGCTTTCCCAGTTCACCAGGAGGCTCCAAACCATTTCCCCTGTGCTGTTGTTCAGATGATTGCCTCCAAGTGGCAATGTGTCAGAGGAAACAGCCCTCCTGCTGCTCCACGTTAACAGAAACAAGCTGACAGAACCCAAAAGGTGTTTCATTTCAATACAGGGTGCATCTGATACCGTGGGATTTAGGTACTATTTGGAAGGGAGAATGGGCTTAAGCTTGTCAGCCTCTGCATGGCATAGCACAGCACTTAAACCTACCATAACCCAGCAGCTCACGCAGCAGATCTGGCATAACATGCATCATTCACAGCCTGGCTGTTCCGTGGACATGCACAACAAGGAGACCATCCTTTAAGATGAATAACCTCAACCCACTCAGACTTTCTACTATACAGTTACTCACCTTTGGATGGCTGTAGGTTCACTGCACTTATCGAATACCTTGGTCCTCCTTATTTCTTGTGATCAGCAGCTCCAATCTAGCTGATGCTCCTGGACTGGGGCTCCTCAGATCGTGGATGCACTGGGCAGAATAGGTCTCATGTCCTGTAGCACAAGTGTTAGAGCAGGAGGAAGATACCTTGCATCCCCTCCAGCCTTTGGGGAATGTCAAGTGACACTGTTGACAGATATGGCAGAAGCTACAGAGCTCATGGAAAGCAGCTGATTGAACACGCGCATCCCAGCTGTCTGGCACAGTTGGCAGCCATCTCAGGAGAAAGCCAGGGCCGAGACAGCAAAGCAGGGACAGAGGTGACCTGCCCAGATTTAGAGGCAGACTGACAGAAAGGCAAGAGCTGAACTCTCTGTGGGAGGGCTTTCCAGCAGCTGCCATTCAACACAGAGCAGGCAAGCAAGCCCCCTGCACAGCAAACCAGAGCTCTCACCTAACCTAATGCTATCCCTCCCAGAGCTCACAGTGAGAAATAAAAATGACAGCAGTCTTATAAATAAAGAGCGCACTGTCACCCGCAGGGAACATGAGATGCTTTGGCAGAGGCAGGTCTCGCAGTCACCTTGTTTTAACTTCAGCTGTTAGATGGTTCAGCCACTCTTCTGAGATGGTGGCTTGGGCTTCCTCCAAGAAGAGGAGCCTCTCGCTGTATGTTGATGACCCTAAAGAAAAAAAGACACAGAAAAACACAAACACAACAAAACAACCAGGAATAGAGTCAGGTGCCCCTTTTGAAGCCGGACAATTCTTCTGGTCCAGGTGTACACATCATCTACCAAGGGAGGCAAGGAATGCGGTCCTTCCCACACTAAGAGCATGGAGTTTTTCCCTCCTACCTTGCACACCCCCAAAGAATTGCAATACCCTTAGCAAGAAGAGAGCACCAGTCCTTGATTTCTGCACAAGCATTAGGTCATTCAGAAAAACAAACGTGAGAAGAGACAAAATATAAACCTGAAGCTTCACAGTTCTAAGCTGAGTTCAGTATTGGCCAGCATAACGCTGATGAAGTTGATTCCCACCTACAAGCACTGAGCATGTACCAGGCCCACCTATTGCAGAAGAGAAGATATCCGAGCTATCTGATGTACAGCCTCTCCCCAGAGGACTTCTGGTGGGACAGTGGGGGCAGATAACTGCCCCTCTGAACTACCAGGTTCTGCATCCACAACACTGAAGATGGCTGCTCCTCCTTATCAGTACAACTGGCAGCTCAGAAGAAACAGAGAAGCCTCTGTAACACACGAGGGGCTACGCTGCAGTTCAGTTGTTTCCATACCAGAAGCATTCACATTTTAGTGCAGGGCCATTAAATCCACCTTGGGAGCAGCCTTCCGTAATGAATTCTTTTTGTGGCAGATGTCAGCACTGCAAGGCTGTGCCTCAGAAGAGGTCTTCTGTAATCCTCATGGCAGCCCGGTCCCTTTGTGCACAAGCACTGCTGGCTACAGACACATTAAAAGGCTCAGAGCACAAAGCAGGAGACATTTTGTAATGCCACGAGTGGACAGACAGTGCCTTTCAGAGAGAAGCAGTATACCTAATGCAGCTCTGCCCCTCTGAGAAACAGCATCCTGGGGCTCACTGGCACAGGTGAAATCTTTCACATCTGCTGCACTTACAGTAAGAGGGATGACAGCTTCTTTACGAATGCGCAGAGCTTCCAAGGAAGAACAGCATGGAGGGTTGCCGTGGAGACTGCAGTAAGCAATGTGCTGCCAGATGACTGGTCTCATACCACAGCAGGCATTTGCCAGAAGGGTGATCTCAGCAGTGTGCACTGCATTATCAAGTATTCCTTGATGGAAAGAGTGAGTCTGGGTAAGGAATCGGGTGAATCAGGCTGCACGGAAGGTGGTTCTTTGTGTTACCCATTAGTCACGTTCTTGGGCTTTGCCACCACAGCAAGTGGCATGGCTGTGGTTCTCATCAGAGCAGAGCAGCCTTTCTTTCCAAGAACACGAAAAGCAGCAGGGCTGGCATGCAGCGCTGGGCTGCAGGGGACCACAGACCCACTAGCTGCCCCCTGTTTCACCACAAGAGATGTGAATACAAGAGCATCTGGACAAACCACAGCAGAGAATGTGCCCAAGAGCCTTCTGCTCAATTTGGGTAAGGCATGAAGCAGCCTCCCAGGTGACTCCTGACAGAAAACAAAGCCCCCCATCACACTGTATCACACTACCACAGACTTCTCAACCACTACCAAGTGCCTGCCCCACCCTTAACATTTCTGCCATTATTACATTTTATTCTGGTCTTGTCCCTTGCACAATTACACATTAAATATTTACTTGCCCCTTCTCATACTGGCTCCCATTTGACAGCACCTGCAAGGCCTGATCCACTCATC
This sequence comes from Perdix hodgsoniae, assembly GCA_035772895.1. NCBI lineage: Eukaryota > Metazoa > Chordata > Aves > Galliformes > Phasianidae > Perdix > Perdix hodgsoniae. The sequence continues at coordinate 4,613,882 of JAPSGF010000047.1, read as the reverse complement.
CTTCATGGAAGATAGCTTTATCCCATCATAATCCATCTATTTAGCAGATGATATTTTAAGGACTACTTCAGCATTAGCTGAGTTACTGGTTACGCAGCATTGGCAGCACAGGCAGCATAAGCAAAGAAAGCAAATCATGGGAAAATCCTCAGATTGTTAAGAAAAAGCAAGTTTCTTGACTAAGTGCTAGGCATAAGCAAAGCCAAAAGCAAAGAACAGCTACTGCCATATGTTCACTTTGCCATTTAGTTCAACATTCCAAGGGCAATCGTTCCCATTGTCACCATTTGGAGATATGCTTACATGCTATAGAAGAAGTCTTTCCACGAATCTCTAACTTCCAGGAAGACCAACAGGTCTTGGTGCTCAAACTACCAACTATCAATGCTTGCCAGTCTTTGAGACACTTGTCCCTATATCATGATGTTCTCCTATCCAAAGCCTTTTTGTCCCAGAACAAACATCAAAATGACACCAAAAGAGTTAACCAGTTCTCCAATAAGATGAGCATTAACCCACTGTAGCTTTATGCTCTCTTCCACTGTGGAATCTGGGAGAGGAACAGATCAGGTGGAAAATCAGGAAAACATTTCTCATAGTGAGAAATCCACCAGGCCTCCCAAGGGAAGCAAAAAAAAGCTCTGATGCTTGAGTCACTTAAAACTGGACCAAGTACAGGAAAAATTAGTGGAAGGGAACAAGCCTTCCCTATTGTGGGGAAAACAGAGATGTTGGACGACCTCAGATCTTTCCCATCTCTAGTTTGTATGGTTCCAAAAGCGTGAAAGCAATAGTTCACACAGCACAGAACAGGTAAGCAGATGACTGGGTGTTGCTATCAACCTGCCACAGAATGAGCCAGCCCAACCAACGCAACTCACGCAACAGCAGTCAGGAGCTGGACCACCAGGACCACACTCAGCTTGGGCTGAGGAGCAGCTGCTAGCAGGAGTAGAAGTGCCAGCATCTACAGGAAAACCTACACTCTATGCAACAGTCAGGGCACAGCAGCTGCTTTTGATGGGCGTTAATATTGACAGGTTGAATCTCCCAGATGAAACGCTTCAGACAAATGTTATCTGACAATAAATTCACGCTTTGTATAGTGCAAGTGTCAAGTTCAAGTTGCTTTCAGACAGATCCTTCTAGTTGCTCACAATGCCAACGGCTTCAGGAGAGCTAACAGTCAAAGAAATACACCCAGCAACACTGTGCAGCACACTACTGGCTTTGCTGTTTAAGAGCCACCTGCTCCAGGAACAGTCACCTATTACCAGCTGGAGAGAGGAAGAAAATCCCACTGGGAAAAGTTCCTTCCTTGATCATCATCAGCCTTTCACACACCTTGGAAACAACTGGTGCTGATGCCTGGAAGATACTGACTGGATAACCCACTCATTTAATGGCAAACCCTGACAAGCACGAGTTAACTCTGACACATGCTTCAGCCATCAGAGACCTGCACTGACTGACCACAATATTTCCTGATACACCAGCAGATAAACCCAAAGGCATCAACTCTGAGTCTACCAGGATCTCTGTAAGGCAGCAATTACCCATGCAAGGTCACTTGCCCTTGACAGCAACTTGGCAGAGCAGCGAGGAGGGCTATTAGATTGCAATTCTAGCAGAGTGCCAGCTTGCTTGTTGAAACACGGTATTTGCAGTATGATGAATTCCGATTTCAAGATAATTTATAGCCTCAGTAAATAAACAGGCTTATGGCTGTTTAAACACTGTTTAACAGTCGTATACAACAGCTCTGGGCAAGCACACTGAAGAACAGAGCAGTTGTCTGAGCTGGGAAGCAGACAGCAGTAGAAAGCAAGTGAAATCCAAAATGCTTCCCATCAGAAATGAGTTGTTTCCTCTCCCAAAACCAAAATGACCTCTGAACATAGTTCTTGCTCACCCTTCTCCTCGTGTCTGTGCCAGAAGATCAAAACCTTTTGTAGAATGATATGTTATCCTGTCACCCTTCATGGGCTGACAGCAGGACGTTCACTGGCTGATCCCAGTCACTGTGCCTCAGCTCACATCAGTTTTGCTCATCTGTTTGGGACGCAGTAGAAATTGACAACTTTCAGGTTTTCTAAACTGGAACTGACAGACCTGTAAAGTCTGGAGATAGGTTTAGAAAGCAGGTTAAGACACCTTTGAAACCAGGATCGTAGGGATTTACTTTTTGCTCTTTTACCAGGGATGTTTTGGACTGAAGGACATTTCTGCTCCTTCCCTACCCCTGTTCAATACACAAATGTGCTTGCAGGGAAGTTGCATGAACCTGCTGCTCCAAGAACAAAAGAAATCATTGGGAGCTGGAGGCACCAACCTGGGAAAAAGCAGCCAAAAGGGAAATTACAGAGAAGAGCCACCCTACAGATGCTGAAACACACCAACTCCGGACAGTGGAATTATTCTGGACAATGCAAGGGGTGGATATTCCCTAACAGTCATGGGATGAGAGGAAAAGGAAAATTTTAGCTGCCTACCAAGGGTTGCTCCCAAGAGGAAGGCTCAGATGAGTCTCTTCTTCCAGGGAAGGGACAGTACGTCCTCCTTGCAACCAGCTTATCACCCCACTGCAGCACACAGGAGATGTAGGAACAGCGCTGCCAGGAGCACAGAGGAGATGAACTCATTCCCTCCCCCGTGTGCTTGTTCCTATAGATCAAGCCACTCAGAATATTCATCCCGTGTTTCGATTGTGCCTATGGGTTTACTTGGCTTGCTGCTCTGAATAAATTAAGAGCAAGGAAAGGGAAATTGCTGAACACAGCCAAGCCGTTGCATGGGGCCAGAAACCTTGCCACTCTTGGACAGCAAACTCCCACTCCAAGCAAAGCTGTTAGAAGGTCAGAGCAGGAAGCCATCGAATTTACTGGTGGCTTTGCTGGCACCTAGGCCAGGTACAGGGTCAGCACAGCAAAGGGAGCTCAGCAGGAGGAAGCTAGAAGGGGGTTTCAGCCGTACATTATACCACAGCTGAAGCACAGCATGAGGGAGAGATGACAGGAACCACCAGAGCCAGGGATGAGTGAGAAGACAGTCCTGCCCATAGAGGGTGTGAATGGCCTCTGACATAAGGGTAGCTGTGTCTCTTGGGTGAAAGACAGCTTATGAAGCCACCTGCCACTGCCTTATTGGAGCCTCAGGCAATCCTCTCAGGCCCTCTAAAGACAGGACAATAGTTCAGAACTGCCTTTGTAATGGCAAAACACACAGGACCTTACTGCTGCAGATGATCTCATACAGACACGAGGGCTTCATACCAGCAAACATGTTTCACAGATAGCACAGCTTGCCAGCACTTACCTGAGGAACCAGCACAGAACCTCCAGTGTCATCCCCTCTGTAATTACTGCTTTTCACTCAAAGCAACACAGCTCATGCTGTAAAGACTGCCAGGATTACTCATGCCTCTCTTCACCCTGCAGGAAGAGTTCACACATAGATGGAAGGAAAGCAGAGCCCTGATTCAATGGCTAAGTGATGTCTTGACCTAGAAAGTTGGCATCAGCTTGGATGTGAAGTTGAACTTCTAAAGAACTGAGAAGAGCTCAAGACGCAGCTTTTGCCATGCCTATACATGCGCATCTACATCCGAGCCAACTGGAAGCCTTGTGCCTGCACTAACTTGGTACCATGTTGCACTAAAGATCTTGCCTCTTAGCTGAGTTCACTGTTACTACAGGGTGCCAGTTCATAACTGGTTTGTGTCCAGAAGTCTCTGAACACAGGCAAAGCGAACATGCACCTACCTGCAAAATACCAGAGACATTCAGACTGAAGCAGGTCAGCTTCTGAGTGAAGTCAGGATCTACAGGGATATCATCTCAGTCCCTCAGATGTTAATCCCACACTACCCTGGAGCACATTGCCTAGAGTGCTAGGAGCCGTGGCATCAAGCAGCAGCAAGTTACCTACAGTCAGAACACAGGAGATGAAAACACAGAGAATTTGAGGGTTGTCTGTTTGTTAAGTCTTAGGTTTGACCCAAGACATCATCAGAACAGCTAACAGTTGGTTAGACAGTAGTAGGTGGCACACAGAGCACCTAGAGACCTCTGTCAGATATTCACAGAGAGGCTTAGCGTACTTCCAAAATCTTTCCACCAGATCTAGTTCTGCTCGCAGGCGTGGGTGTTACTGAGAATCACTGCTGCTGGGAAGAATTGTTCAGCAAACACACTTTGAACAGGATCCATACAGAAGAGGTTTGTATTTCCTGAATGGAAATGAAACCCCTTTATATAGGCTGGATTGGAGATTCAATGGCCAAACTGTTCCCTTCAGACCTTATTTTCTTTGGACCTTGAGTATACCCCACATGAGACATCTGGCAAAGGACTTACAGGATACAGTTTGCTTTGGCACTAGATGCGTTTGGAGCTCACAATGTTTAAATAGGATTTTATGAATTGAACAGTCTTGCTCTCTTCTGTAATGCTTCAAATTAAGGTTTCCACATGTGCCTTTAATAGAGATTCACTAAGACACTTATTGCACGTTAAATAAACACCGCTCAGTGAAATAGAACACCCTCATTGAGGGATTAACAAACATACAATTCAGCCAGGCTGCTGCAGCTGTTAAACCTCAAATACAACTTCATTGTCATAATCAGTCATTTTATTAAGATAATAATTGCCCTGTTAATGCTAATTGAATGACTAATGCCTTCACAGTGCTGCGATGCTGTTCACTGATAACCCCTGAAATAGATGCAGTAGCCCACTCCCTCCCCATCTCTGAGACAGCTCAGGTTAATCAACAGGAGAGTCCAGAGTAGCTCACTGCCTGCTACTCCAAATAAACTTCCAGAGAAAAGTTACAGAAGCGTGGTCTGTTTCTCTGGAGAAGGAGAAAGGCACAAACAACAATAACAAAAACTATTTGGGTTTTGTTCCTCTCTCTTCCTGAGAGGAGATGGCAAGTTAGTCAGGCCAAATGGCTTGTTTTTAACCAGGTAAGCAGAGTAGAGGAATAAATACCAGCCAAAATAATCAGCTATAGTGCCAGAAAGGTAGAAAGGGATCACTGCCCTAACCACAAGGCCCACATACATACCTCTGCCCTGCCAAGAACACCTCATTGGGACCTTACTCACAGCGCTGGGGAAGCCCAGACAACCTGCAAGTCCAAGACCACGCTCAGATGCTCGACAGGATGCCAATTCACAGCCTGTACCTCCCAGCACAACACTGCAACCCGAGCTCCTTCCCCAGGACTGTCCCAGTGCAGACACCCAGTGCTGTGCTCAGTACATTGGACACAGCTGTTCAGCCCCCACAGTCTAGAAGCTCGTGCAGCAGTCAAGACCAGACTTCACTGCCCAGTGGTTCGGCCTGACCATCCATCATGAGATGGACCAGATGTTCCAGCATGGGCTACAGCAGGGCTCAGCAGCAGCCATGGAGCCTGCAGCCAAGGCAGTGTTGTAACACTTGGCTCCCTATGCAGAGAGATTCCCTACCCTTCATTCCCAGATTTTAGTAATGATTATTACTTTAAAAGTTTAAAGTAAAGAAGGGGAAAGAGGATTCCTTGGGTCTTCATCATTTTAATTGGAAGAATATCTTCCATAAATGGTAAATATAATTGACCTCATTAAAAAAAAAATAAGCAGGGAGGAGCAAGTTACCACTTGCTATGTGATAGTAACCTTTCTTGTAGCTCAGGGATTCAAGTTACTAGCACAGGCAGGCTTCCATTTGTTAGACTATAAAATAACACATTGCCAAGCCCTATAATGGACTGCAGATTTAGATATTGATTAATTGTTAAACTATCTCTGCAATGTACTGTGTTAAAAGGGAAATGACCTCATGTTTCCTTTGAGACTCCTCACCTTCCTCCTACTCCAAGAATTTCTGCAGCATGGCTTGCTGCTGTCCTTGCCATCCCCTTGTTGCACGGAGCTCCATCACAATTCACACAAGTCCTGTTCATCTTACACTGAAGATTCTTCTATTGGTATTCAGGAGGACAAAAAAACAAACAAAAACCAGGAAGGGTCAGATTCAAACAGAAAAGCCCACAGTAGGAACATAAGGACACCAAAGATGCTTGAGATGTGCAGGCACACCAGTGTCATGAGAGCATGCCAAAGCAGATATGTCTGACATTCAGGGTGCTTGGATCAGAGCAGCATCTCCACAGGAGAGAAATGCTGAACCCTGCTCCAAGCCTGAGGCTCCAGAGAAGACAAGTGGCAGGAGGGGAGGCCAGTAACCATGACAACCACTCCTTTTTTGGTACCAGATAACAGAGATGACTCCTGTCGACACAGGCCCTGTAGCCACTGCCTTCATTTCCTTTTTCCTCGGGAGGGCCCTCCATCAGCAGAGCTACACTGCAACATAACACAGCTTCCCCAGGCTTTAGAAAGGCTTCCCCTTAATTCAGAGGCCACAAAATGAACACCAATGGATCCTGGGCAGCTATCACCTTCCATTTTGCTGCCAAAAGCAGAAGGTAACAAACAGAAGAGACATATGGAAAAATAACACGTGTGCTAAGAAACAAAGGTTGAATAAATCCACCAATTCACAGTACAGTTTCACCCATCTAGAAGCAGAGATTCTTCTGCAGAAGCAATTCTGAAACACACGACTTAATTCTCACTGTTATTTATTGTGCATGCCAGGTAAGCAGCTTTCACCTCCACTGGGCAACCACATCACTGATTATTTGTTTTTCTTTCCTTTTTTTATGATCTATGCACAGCACATAAGGTTAGGAATAAAATTAAAACCGTTCAGATCCCAGCTCTTACACAAACAGGGCACAGAACAAGGCAGCACCCCCCCAGCACACCTCCCAGGCATCTTAAGCAGCTCGTGCAGAAGTAGATCATTTCTCCTACCTTTCACTGAAGCTCCCCAGCACTTAGAGCACTTTTTGATTGCGTTGTCTCCCCAGCATATTCACATAGCTGCAAAGCAGAGATACACCCCAATAAAAGCAGGGGTACTTCAAGGCAGCTATTTGGTGATACTGCCTCTTCCCACTTGGGCTGGAGAAGAGGGCTTCTAGATCTTTGGTCACCTAGGAAAGGGCTCTAGCAGCTGGTTGAGCTACAAATGGAAATTAAGCAGTTGAGGATGAAGGGGCAACAAATCCCACGTTAACTTTGCAGCTTTCTTGGATCTTTGTTCCAGCTCAGAGTTTTCATATATAACATTTACTTTGTCAAAGCAGTTTTCACAGCCTGCAACACATGCACCCTTACCTTATCTCCCAGCAGAGGATTAATTCCTTAACTCCCGAGCACCAACTCTCCAGAGTGCAATTGCATAAAAACACAGCTCTATCTCCCCACCCCAATTCAAATAACATTTGTACTTTAACATTATGCTGTATTACTCACTTTCCCCAGTAGTTTTCCTGCACATTTCCAACCATAGATTCCTGAAAGCAACAGTTCAATCTCCTGGCTCTGACGTAGAGCAGTTCCAGCTAGAGCCTCCAGCATCCACCTACAAAAACATATTCCTCTTTAATCTCCACTGCTTTGCCTTAGAATTTCTACTAATTCCTCCCCTAAACCCCTCTGTACCCCAGAAACAACTCTGGGAACTCACCAAGTGAAAAAAGCACGGGCAGCTCTGCTGTGATGAGCAGTATTTATGCAGCACCTGGTGCCCACATTTAGCCTATCAGGCTGATTAGGGAAAAACTCACCTCGTCCTGAACCAAGCCTGGCTGAGAGGACAGCAAAAAAACAGCACACAAGAGCCTATGTTTTCCTAGTTAGGGCTTCACCTTTCTTGAGGATCTGCTTTTCTGGTCTGTGGTTCCTTGCAAGGCACTCTGTGCAATCCACATAGCCTAAAGAGAAACTCAGTGCTACGAGGAGCACCAGGACTGTTTCAGCTGTCAGTGCCTATGGCTGCTGTGTTGATTTTTGAGGGAACAAATGTGCCTGGTGAGGCAGAGAGGTTACCATAACTCTGTCACTGTTCAGTGCTACAAAAAGCATTAAGGTTCAAGGAGTGAATACAGAGATCTGCGGTGAGCACACAAAAACCTTATTTGGAAATGTACAGATTTAAACATACAGAAGAATAAGGATGGAAACAAAATGTACAGAATTTCAAAGCTGACATTAAATGAGCTCTGCAGGATGACCTTTTAATTAAACCGTATTAAAGGCCTCCTTTCAGAAAAAAAGCACAGGGCTTTAAAGCTGTCCTCTTCTTCCAACTAATTTGTAAAGGAACTCTTCTGACGTGGGAGATGAATGTTTCTGGAGGACTGAGCCTTGAGTTGAAGGACAGGTGGAGTTTGAGGATGGGTACCACCCTGTCTGCGGAAGACCATCAGAAATGAAGAGGAAGATGATGGTAGTGACGTGAGGAAATGTGGCTTCCGAGTGAGGGTTGCAGAAGAAGGTGGCAAGAGAGTCAGTCTCACTTCATCAGATGCTGGGACATCACCTGGCTGATCCAGTTAAACCTTTTTCTTTCACCACAAAGTGCACGTCACTCAAAGCGGAGGAAACTGGGGGGAGAGCTCAGGGCAACATTTAGCACAGACAGCCCAAGGCATACAAGTGGTCTGCTCTAACCCTGGGGTTTTGCAGGGGGTTTATGTCTGGAGAGCAGATGCACACGTGTGGACTGGGAGATGGGGAGGAAGGAGAGAGAAGATGTGTCAGGGACAGGTAAGTGGAAAGTCAGTGAGTGACCAGAGCTGAGCTGCACTTTGAGCTCGTGACTGCAAGCTTCTCTGCCAAGTGTTGCAATTCATAGGTAAGAAGGTGCTATGTGAACACAGGGTTATAACTTTACCTGGGAGCATTTCACCTGCCAAAAAAACGAAGCAGAAAGTAAAATTTTAAAAGAACTCACAAACAGAATAAAACAATCAGGAATAAACTCTGCTGGACCAAATTAGGGAATGAATTCTCCTAATTACCACAAGATGCTCCCAAAGTCTGACAGTATCTCTCGGAGCAGATGTGTTCAAATAATATTTCCTCAGCCTCCAGCCTGCGTGGGCAGATTCCAGAACCAGCCACTAATGTTAAAAAGTACCTAATGAGCATCAACATTAAGAAACTGCCTTGGCTTTTGGTGCTTGCATTTTTCCCATCCTCCAGGCCAAGCTGCAAACACTTTGTTGGTATTATTCACATCAGAAAGCATTTGATTAAAAAAAACCAAGCCACTACATTCTGGATCCATGAAAGCAATTGCTAGAAAGGAAGGACTGAAGTCCTTGAACTTCTTATGCAGATGGGGTAAGCACTAAGGAACAAGTCTTAGTTGTGACAGCAAACACTGCCTGCCGCACTGGGAAGGTTTTCTTTAGAGATGAAGAATTGTACACACTTGCACACAGATCCCAAGCAGGTTCACTGATTTCCCACGTGACGAGCTGCAGCAGAAATGCTGTGTGGTGACGGGGCTTCTTGGAGCGCTGTCCTTGCTGAACAATGGCAACTTTGCAGCTGCAGAAAAGCATCAGATAAAAAATTACGCCAAGTTTTTCTCCACTGTGCTTTCTGCACTGCTTTGGGTTATAGCTAACTGAGAAAGAAGCAACACAGGTCCTGCAGGCCCTTTTGATCTTTGCCCTTTGCGATGCAGTGACAAGAAAAGTGAAGTTGGGCCATGCCTGAACAGATACGACGTGTAGAGAAGATGAAAGATGTCTTCAGAAAATTCCCCTCGTCTGTGGTAGCAACCTGACCTCTTAGGATGCTAAGCATGGCCCTTGCAGGGCTGCATGAGGACAAAGATGAGATTGCTTCTTGGAAGAGCTAGGAATTAGAATTAAGAAATGCTACTTAAAAGCTTGCCAATTTCTTCTTCAGGAGGTCCCTGCAGCATTACACTGACTGCAGGTATCTTTCCTGCTTGTTTGGAGCTCAGTTTCAAAATTCAAGATCTCGTCCTCCTCACAGCCCCCTCTCTACCCCCACTCTGCATCCTCATTTCTGAATGAGCTCCAAGGTTGATTTCCTGCATGTTTGAATAGGACCAGCTTGACACAGCCTGCCTTGGGATGAAATCACCAACTTGGCTTGCCTTCCGTCTGAAAAACAAATCCTTCTGCAGGGCTTTCATCTAGAAAAAGGACAAGGATTCTGAAATGCAGGCAGGCCTCTGCCAAGTTCCTGTGAACTAGTGCCTGAGCTAAGCTTATGTTTGCTGTGTATTTAGCTTAGCTTTAATAAACTGAGAATTTACACTAAAAAAATAATGCATGAACCTCCTTCTGTTTGCTTTGGAAATAAAGAACCACAAACACAGGTAAGAGAGATATGGAGTGCTTACAGAAACTCGCTGTTTCCAAAGACAAAAGCAAGCATGTGGAAATCACACACAGTGTGAGCAAAGGCAAGGGAGAGCACAGAGAAAGGAAAACTAGGACAGCAGCATCAAATGGTGGGTGTTCTAAAATCATTCCTTCCTTTCCTTTGACTTCTTCTGTGACCAGATCTTTGAAGGTACCTGATGGGAATAACATCTTTAGGGACCTCTGGGCTTCAGCTTTACTATTAACTCTGCAAGAAAATGGTGATAATAATGCAAATGTATGGTATGCAAGCAGTATCATGGCAATGGCTGGATGGTAAATGGGCATAAGGGATGAACAGTGAGCAAGCGAGGGAACAGAGGGCGGCCAGCCAAGGCCAAGTTCCAAACCCAGAAGGAGGTGCTACGACACCTGCTGAGGGCCTGCTGAGGGCTGTGGTTCTTGCACTGGTTTTGGGGCAGGGTTGTTTCTATGGCAGCCCCTAAATATGACGAAAAAATCTAGCTAGTGATGGTTGAGAGAACATCCTAAATGAGTGAGATGGGCAAAACAGTAAGGTACCCAAATGTAATACTACAACTGTACTGGGTTGCAAAGGTGTGTTTACTGGGCACATGCAAGCAGCTACAGACAAGGCTGGGTTGCATATCTATTCTGCAGGAGCCTGTATTAATTCTTGCTAACACTTCTACTCGTTGGCGATCTGGGGTCTAAGAACCACCATATGGTTATCATTGGTACTGGAGAAGCACATGGCCAGGACATGTGCAGCTCACATTTTCCTCTGGACCACACTCAGCCTGCACTTGTTTATTGTGGGGGTGAGACTGGAAAAATCATTGACTCACTGTCAGGAACAAAATATTTAAAACCTTGAGTTGAAAATGACTCCTTTAACCAAGTTTTTTTGCTGGTGTATAGGAAAGAGGACACAAACTGAGCGGGAAAGTTTGAGGGCTGCATGAGTGGTTCAGATACAGTGCAGGGACATAGCATCGCTCTGGACAATGTCAGGTTTCCACTCCATCCTTGCTCTAAGCTATACCTGGTTGAACCCCCCCAGAAAAATAACCACACTATCTCTGTTCCTCAAGTCACCCCTGTTTTAGATATCACTGCACCTCGAAATGTTTCCATCCAAAATGACCTGACCACGTATCTTAAACTATCGAACCACCTGCAAGGATATTATGACAGGCAGGCAGACCAAGACTGCACTCTGCAACTGGCCCACACTGGCCCTTGAATACAGTGTGATGTGACAGAAGGGGATTAAAGGTTTGATGTGGAATTCAGTGCGTTTCAGGTTCAACACCCAGCTCTGCCATGCACGTACTAGCAACTTTGTGCAAGTCATTTTGGAGGCTTGGTGCCACAGCCTCTGTTACTGGGTCAAAGCTTGCAGCGCACATGTGGTTCTAACACCACATTGTTTATAATTTACAATAGAAAAAAAAAATAAGCCTGTAGAAAAATTAAAGACACAGGACGGCTGCGGGCAAAAAGTTCTCAAATGTGTGCAGTGCTACCCTCTGTTCCATTCCACAGCTGAATTCAACAGCTGCACTTGAGTCTGCTTCAGTGATGCTGACTGAAACACATTCATCTACCCACAGAGCTCCTGCAGATCTAAGGAGGCTCTGCTGGGTCTAAGATCTGAGCCAAGCTTAAGCCTGGATTTTGTGGCATCCAGTGCCATTTGCCACGATGGTTTCTGCCAAGCTCGCCTGACCACGGGAAAAGCTTCCAGTTCTAATTCTCAGCTCTGTTCTCTTGCCTCTTTCCATTCTTCTTCTCTCTTTCTGCTGCCGGAAAACACACGAACAATGGAGATTAGCCAGAGCTCAAAGGCCTTTCAAGTGTTTTCCAAAAAGCATGAAACCTCTGCTTCTATTCCTTGCTGACGTCATGCAAAGCCAGCTCACCCCCCACCCCACACTCTCAAACATCTGAGAACAGCGAGTGCCTCACATCATTGAAGGGGTTCCTGTCCTCAAATCTAACAAACAATAAGACAACCGAACATCTGGAGGGAACAGATGCTTCTTGCATCTCTAGAGAATATGTTTCAGTGTGCACTTTTTGCCACCCAGGGCTGTCTGCTTATGAAGAAGAGGAATATGGGCTCCTTGGCAGAGCAGCACCCACCAGCCATGAATCAGAGCTGCTCAGTACATAGATATGTAGCTGTAGATGTGCAGCTGGTGGCACACTGCAATGAACAGTGACAGACTGAACTTTGCTGTTCAGCTGATGACCCCAAACTGCCCTGCAAAGACAGGCAGATCTTCACAGCACATTTGAATCAGACAGATCCAGGAATAGGTAGGGGTAAACTGCTAGCTGAAGGCTGTAAAGACGGGCATGTACAAAATTAGAGGGCTAACTGCCCCACAGCTGACTCTTGAGAAATTATTCACTTTCAACTCATAGCAGGGCTCTCAGGAGAATGGAATTGCTTGGTTCAGCCTGTGCAATCTCCTTTCAGAAAGAACAATGCAGGTTTTCAAGCAAAAAAAAACCCCAGGTTAAGCCCACAGTCATCAACTGCAGAAGAGCCATCTCTGGGTTCTCTACCAAAATCACTACTGGGGCAGAAGCCTCGTCTCCTCTTGCAGACCAAGCACAGAAAAGAAGAAAGTAAGTCTGTTTTCCAGTTATGACATCTGTACACCCTGCTTAGATATCAGATTTTCACTGCCTGGCACCCAAGGAAGCCAGAGATGAGCAGCAGCACAGATCAGTTGAGGCTGCCAAGTCAAGGTTCCATGGGAAGGGCACTTTGAAGATTGGTCATGTACTATTTTTGCAGCCCAGCCCTGTATGTTTATTATGCCAACTGCTAAATAAACTTCAGTCAGACCCTCAGCAGTCTCACCTTAGGAAACAGATGAGTGAGATCATACCTGCTGAGTGAGAAAGGGAAGATCTGTGCTGAGAAAGTCCCACCTACCGACAACAGGGAAGGCAGATGAGGATGTTGAAAGTGCCACAGTTCTAGTCTTTACTCAGCCAAGCCCTAGAACTCCAAACTCGTGGAACTTTATAGTTAAAATCCACAAGATATTAATCTACTTCAGTCACTTCCAACATGGTCGCTAAGCTGCCAAGCAGCAGCATAGGGAGTTACATAGAAATAATCCTAGCCTGAGCTTCTTGTGGCATCATAAATTGCCTGTGTCGTCAGTCAGCAGAAATTTGAGATGAAATTCTTTCCTTTGCAGTTAATTATTTCCAAGACTTTGCAAAACTGGTGAAAGGTGCCGAACTGACAGCCCTGAATGGCTTTCCATTTGTCCACAGAGACAGGCAGAAATGAGCTTATAGTCCGAACTTCAGGCTGCTCCACCAATGTGCTGCAAAGCTTTTGCTTGAGTTGGGCTACTCTTCTTTCTTACTGGTCCACACCAAGCAGCTCTGTTGCATGCCCTGGAAAAATCACCACCTCAAACTTATACAGCTCATTCACAGGGCCAAACCCAATGAGAATTTTACCCCATGTGTCTGGCAGCCCTCTAAGGGTGAAGCAGCCTCCTCCAAATCCACTGCTGATGTTTATCATGGCCAGGTGCAAATCTTCTTGCACTGGCCTGGAGCCATGAGACCAGCATGCTTTTAAGAATTTCACCCTCCTACCAGACAGTGTTTTTCAATATTTTGCATTAAATCTTCTGCTGTATTTGATTAGCCTGCAGCAGCTGTTTTCCACTCTCACAACAAATCATAAATCTATAAGCTTATGTGTGAGAGACTGTCTGTGCCTAAGAATGCATGTGTCTGAGAAACTGTGGCTGCACAGTTGTGTGTGATCCATACCTGAATGTAGTCTTGAGTGAGGAAGAGCAAATCAATGAACCCTCGTGCATAAACAAGTTTGGACCTATGTTGGAGGCCATATGATTACATAGGGTGGCTTATAAAAGCTTGTGTGCGCACAAATGTAAGAATTCCCACTTGGATAATGCAGACCAATTTGTGCAATTGTTTAAAAGACTGCTTCACATTGAAACCATGAGAACTAAAGTTAATAAACGCTTGATTGCACCAACGTGATTACAGAAAAGCATGTACAGTGTAGGAGCATGGGAATATCAGAGCACAGGTAAGAAAGTGTTATGAAGCCCTGGTGCGCACCCATTCCCGTGCACAAAACCATGAGTTCATGTGCAGTCGTGTTTGTGGTTGTGTGTACTCAGACAAGAGCTGCTTGTTGTGACGCCAAGGTCCCCCAACCCACAGCCAATTCAGATAAGGAGAGCAAATGGTTGAAAGAGAGGGAGGGGAAATTCTACATACATTTACAAGGAAAAAAAAAAAATCCAATAAAAAAACGTTATTCAAAGACTATAAAAGGCAAAAGTTTGGATGAAGGAGAATAGAGAGGGTTGCCAAGTCATTAAAAAAAAAAAAAAGAACAACGAGCAAGATGCTGCCAGGTCCTGGCACGTGTGCTTTTACTTGTATAAATCAGTCACTGCAGACCTATGGTAGTTCTTGCTGACAGGCTGTCAGGCTCCTTGGCTGGGGGAATAGGGCATGTGCTTTACATGCACTTACAGAATAGTAAACTGTTATTAAAAGTGGAAAAAAAAATCCAGTCTGATTTACTTGTGGTTTTGCATGCTCAGCTGTATTATCACAGAACAAATTCACTCGTACACGGAGTAGTCTGGGTGCATGGAAAACTACAGGCTAATCTCCCTGTAGAAGCACTTGACCTCTGAAGGGGATAGGCAGAAAAACAAAACATCTCTGAGATCTGAGAATGTTAAGTGAAGAAATGGTCTTAAGCCACAGAAATTCTGCGTGGATTTCCAACAGCCCAAAGCACTGGGGGATGTGGTTCCCTCCTGCTTTGAACTGGACAGACACCTGTGAACATCTCAGCCTGATCCAGGAGATGGGGAAAGCACCCCTAGGCAGGCTTAGCTCGGGGCTGGGATCAGGCCTGCTGCTATGTAAAGCACAGACTCATTAGCTGGGCGCAGAGCAGAGAAGCTGCATATGCTCAGTGAGCAGCCAACAGTCCTGAGCTGCCTGGGGTGCAGCAAAGGGGGAAGAATCTTGCTGCTTTCAAAGGTAAGGGAAGCAGGGAGCCACATGCTTTGTCTGAAAGCTGCTGGGACCGCTGGCACGAACGGACTGTAGACAGCAGGAGAGAGGAAGAATGGATGATCAGCTTACGGGGGCAAGGAATTAAAAACAGTAAAGGACCTAACAGAAATGTTATATAGTAAGAGAATAAATAGATAATTGTCTCTGGAAAACCTGACCAGACTAGTTCTCGCTGTATTGACTTTGTAGTTAAGTGTAGCTTCGTCACTGCCTTCCCACGTTACAGGGCATTCATCCTGTTTTATCACTCAATAAGCTGCACAAATATAAATACAGACACACCAGTCTGGACTATCTGCCTGTGTTATCCCACCAAAACACCATGTCAACAGTCCTGGCTACCATCCAGAACCTTTCAGCCTTCCCATGACTGTATGTCTTGACTGTACTTCTCAGTTCATGGAGTACAGGGACTCACCTGCTGCTGAGAACCTCTGCTTACCTCATCTGGAACCTGTTGTTCTCATCACTCCCTATGACTGATTTGTCCTCAGCAGCACATTCTCTCGCTGAATGTTACTGCTTATTTGTTGTGGTCTCATTTGGAAGAGAATGCTTGTAAGATAAAGACAAATCTTAGCATTACTACCAATACTATTATTAAAACATTATATAAAAAATAACCTTCTTCTAACAGAACAAAACGAACACCAACAACTGCAGCAGCCTGAATTGCAACCCAGACTGAGATCTCATTTGGGCATGCAAGCAGACAAAATGTCAGTAATCATTCTAACACTAATTCAGCGTTAGGTAACAGGGAGCACAAGTTCTTTGGGACACGGACTGTGGATACAATAGGAAAAAAAATAGGAAAAAGAGATGTTTGTGTGGATTTGCAAAGCAAGCCTGCCACCAAATCAAGCACTCAAGGTTTCCAACTCACAGCTCCTGGCCCCAGCTGATGGAGTCACTGCCTTGCTAGTATGCCTTCTGCACATGTCCAGAACAGCACACAAGATGCTCGGAGATGGGCTGTGCTGCTAAGTGTCTCAGGGTGGATCATGGGGAGAAGGTCAGACTTCTGCAAGACTTGCATGTTAAAGTAGGTCACCGATCCAACCTATCCATTTAGGGTTATATGCCTTACTGATGACTTCAGCATCTAACTGTCTTGACAACACTGCCAAAACATTAATGGATCTAGGGCAAAACTCAGCCCCGAGCAGGAAGCCAGTGCAACACCCAGGCACCTTAACCGCGTTCAAAACAATGCTTAACCAAGATCTGAAGGGCATAAAAGCAAACTGAATTGTTAGCAAGCATGTTTGTAACACCAGTTCCTGTGTGGTCTCAGCAGTCACGCAGTGGCTTGCATCTGACAGGTTCGACAGCCTTTCTGAACGTCACTGGGGATCATTGCCCATCCTTTACTGATAGGGACAGAAAATACCTATGCAACAAACCCAGGGATCGCCTCGCGCAGAGAACCGTCACTGGACACCTGTTTTTGGAACAAGAGCAGCATACACCCAAGCCCAACTGAACCAAAAAACAAGTACAGATACCTCAGCTGTTATGTGTGAAGTCACCTCAAGCAGATTGTGTTCGTCCTCTTTAAAAGGTGTGGCTGTGAACAAGTCATAGGGCACGGGGGATTAAAGAAGGGGGAGTAAGAGGCTAATTGGATTCTATTTGGAGATGGATTTATGTTGGCTGATTTTTTTTGGTCAGCAGCATAGTGGAACATGTCACTTATAATTGAGCTAATGAAACACCTTTGGAGATAAAAAAAAAAAGCCAACAAAAAACAACCCAGGAGCTAAATAGAGACTTGGCGGGGAGAGCTGAAGCTCATTCACTACAAGGTTACACAGAGATGCAACTGCTTTGTTTAAGAACAGTGGACTGGAAAGGTAACAGCTGAGCAGGTTCTGCTTTGCAAAATCTGTTTTTCTCACTCAAGGCTGCTGGACCAAGGGGTAATTAGGCAGATTTTTTTGTTGAGGACACTCTTCCAGGACAGGAATCTACACTCTGCCAATATGGTAATTCAATTAATTAATTCCAGCCTCTCCCCTGGTCTAATGATACTTGTTTTCAATAAACAGAACAGGGAGGGCAAGCTGTTTGCTCCATGGTTATAGCAATGGAACTGACACGGCTTAGCTGAAAGACGGCTGCAAATACCTGGCCTTCTTGATGCACTTTTACAGTGAGCTTCCATTTTCCAGCTTAGCTCCTTTCAGTTTTTAAAAGGGGAAACAAGAGATTGTTTTCTAGTCTTCAAAGCTGTAGCAAACCCCCACTGACCTAAAGCCAAGCAACCAAACATGACCTGAATGCAAGTAAGCGAGTACTGGCTTCCCAGGCCTGCCAAAAGGCTGAGCTACAGTCCTGCAGGGAACTGCAGCTTCTTTGTGAAAAATGTTAATGTATTGAAAATAAATACCTTGTCTTCCAAGTCAGGAAGAAAGGACACTTTTATAAAACCTTAATTCCACTTCTTCTTTCCCTCTGCATTCCCTTCAGGAGTTTAAGAATAGAGCTAGGTTTAATGAGAAAAGAGGATGTACTCGACACCCCCGATAATAAAAATACTCACAGTACTGAACATTATGCAGTTGTACAAATAATATTATGGGCATGAGGACCTCTGTCTTTGAGTGCACAAGGACAGTTCTGTGCCAACTTCACTACTCAAGAAGTCCTGCACGTTGTGTAAGAGAAATAAGAGCACATAACACTACATAAAACACGGAGTTACTACATGAGAAGGCAGAGTACAGACTTAGGTATACAGACCCTGCACAGATTGAGATGGCAAGGATATCCTGGAGGCTGGCTTTTAATACGCTGATAGGAGAGATGGTTGTTCAACGTTACTTGCCTCTTTCCATTTAAATCTTCCTGCTGTGGTTTGATTCCTCGTTCTCTGGCTTTAGGGAAGAAGATACACGTACCTGCTGGGTCTACTAGCAGCTACCTGGAAAACGGAATGCCTTGAGTTAATGAGGGGATCAAAATAGCCAAGGTATTGAAGGAGAAGAAAATGTACCCTAGTATGTCAGGCAAGCTGCATTCTGCACTGCTAGGTTCTTTGTGTCTTCCAACATGCAGCTTAGAGTCACTGTGTTGGACAGCAAACAAAAGAAAGGCTTTTTCAGAACACGGGTACTGCAAACCACTTTGAGATGGAGGATTTCTGGCATCATCACTAGGAACACAGACAAAAACGGATCATGCCCAGTCACAGCTCTGTAGCTGATTCAGTGGATTTGTACAAATGGCAGCTGATGGGGAAAAGACACCATTGCCACTGTTTCAGCTAACAGTTCAGCTGCCAGTTTTTGAAAAAAAAGGAATCTGGTACCTTCCTACAAAGCTATAAAGCTCCTACAGCATTGTGGCAAATAAGGGCAAAACCAGTAGCAAAAATAAATAAATAAAGAATCCATAAAACATCACAGACACAGAGAATAATGATCTCCATGCAACAGCTTCATTGTACCGAGAGCTCCACAGACACTCTTTTGATCAGAGCCATACTTTAAAGGCATCCTGTCCTGCTTTATAAATGGTGTAATATCTGGGGAGCCAGGAGCTTGCTATTTCACAGTAACACTATTAATTGTTCTGGTTATCATGTTGTGCAGTTTGACCTAACCTACCGATTTCCCTCCACTCCTGCTGCAAAACATCCATCACTTCTTAAAGGGTTACATAAAACTACACAGAAAGGTTCTGGTTTGTGTTAGCTTTATTGCTATAGACTTTAATAAAGCACCCATCACAGTTGCCTAACCACAGAATTGGTCAAACTCCTTTAATTCTTTTCATGTCTTCAGAGGGGAAGGCTATACAAAACATAACATTTAGCCTCCCAGTGCTCTATTACTGGCCTGGAAAGATGTCAAAGGCCGCGTGAGCTTTCACTCACTCTTCTCTCCTTTACAGTCTACAGCAAGAGACCAAAGGAAGAAAGCAGGCAAGGCAAGCAAGGACAATGAGATGGCAACATGAACCATGCTCTTCATGTCAGCTAACAGCACACCAAGGGTAATATGCAACACTGAGTTACAGGATCAGGAAAGACAAGTGTAAACAAGTGGCATTTGGAAACTCAGCAGCTCAGATGGGTACCTTTGAGATCAGCTTTCTTCCTCAACAACAGGTCTATGTGGGGTGAAGCCACTTGTCCAATGTCAACTGCTGGCAAAGCTGGCAGGGAATCCAACACAAAGGCTCACCACAGCTGACTGTGCATGCAGGAATAGAGTGCACTATATTCTGCAGGCTTTCTTCAGCATTTTGCTCAGTGAACCTGTTACATACAGGGTAGTAAATACAGTGAATGACTCACACTTGCACACACATCGGTGGGATGTGTAACAAACCCACTCTGTGTACGCGCCTCCAAAATCTGCTACCTCCCCTCCCAGTGGTAGCAACAAACTGGAACTCCTCTGCATCCTTGCATTCTCAAAGGCAGGGACGAGCAAAGAAACAGCTTTGTTTCCTGTCCCCCATCTCTTCTCCACTATGCTGTTCCCTGGATGAGCAGGAAAAATACTGGAGAAACAAAAAAGCCACAGAATTTCTGTGCTAAGAGATCCACTCAGGCGTTGTTTTCTACATCTGTCTCACAACTGCAAATTAATTCCAGGTTAGCTCATGTCCATACTAAATCTTTAATGGTACTGCACAGTAATTGCATCCTGCCTTTATCTGATGGATCACAGAAAATGAGAGTCAGGTACAACTCCTGTATAATAGAGGCAGGACTTGGGCTTTGCCAGTGCAGCCAGCTGGACAAAGAACTTCTCTGTCTTTTCCTTTTATGAATTAATGTACTACCAAACGGGTTTTCAGCCTAAGGAAGCATCCCTCCCTGAGACACCAGATGCTGACCATGCAATGTGCAGCAGCCATGTTGCCTTCAGTTCCACTCAAAAACATCTGAATGCCTGCCAGATGGTGAGAGGAGGAAATAAAGCGTATGCATACGTGTCCATGTGGGCCTTCACCGCAGACAGCGTGAACCAGTGACACTGCAATCACAGTGCTCAACAAAACAATGTGCTGAACAGCTCTTTTAAAAGGAATTTAAAATAGGAACTCAAAATTAAAATACTGAATTACCTCACTGTCAGATTGAAAATTAAAAAAAGCTGCAAGTCTTAAAACAGTAAACAAAATTCTGCCTCTGCCACAAACAGAATTTTTAAGAGCAGTTCATTGCCTCCCTTTTTCAATGAGATTTTTCATCCTGGGCTCACCCTCACTTTTGAAAAGGACGCAGACCTGAGCATTTTTTATTTCTTTAAAACAACAAGCTAACCCAAAGCCATTTCTTCTTGTTTGGCTCTTTCTTGCTCTGTATCAATTTCAATTCAATCAACGAGGCAGTTGCATAACTGTTGTTTATTATTGTTGTCACGTCGGCTCTGAAACTGATCACTGTAACACTGAAGTTACATAAAGGATTTTGTTAAGATTCTTACTATTTTTTGCATTTAAATTGTGGGAAAATTCAACCTTGGAAAGATATTTTGGTTTCCCAAACTGATATTTGAGTGTCTTTCTTTCAGCTCTATGGAGTGCAAGGGTCTGCTTACCCCGAAGTTCTGTATACACCTCGTTAATGCACAGGACAGAAAATACACTGTGCTGGGGCAGAGCAGCAACCAGCAGAAGTTCCCAAAATGGGTAAGATGCTAACTTAAACCTATTCCTGGAAAGGCCTGCTATGTGAATACTTAAGTGGACTGGGACTGTAATTTACCCTGCTGAAGCTGAAGTCTGAAGGCAGTGGACTTTTGGCCTTCAGCAATGCAGTAGCAAACCCTGAGTAATCACTTCTGCTCATCATGTCAAGATTTACACATATAGAAATGATCCTGGACTTGAGTCATCTGCTCCACCAGCCTGTGGTCTCATTGCTCCTCTCTCAACGTTTTTGTTTATTCCTCTTTCACTCAGAGGTGTTCTTACCTGGGAGACTTCTCCACCCTCCGCAAAGATCTCAGATGATCCATTTTACCACCAGTATTCTGGCATCCTGTCTTTCTAGAAAAATGAGTGCCCAGGGGCACACTCACAGCTACCTTGGGTCCGAGACTGTTTGAAAGCCGTACTGCACTACAGTCCGACAAATAATCAAGGACTATAATTTGTTTTGGTGTAAATGAATACTGCCCATATTTATTCAGTGCTACTTCATGCTTAACAGCGATCTATAATTGACATTGGCTTTTCTTAGAAACGGTCTGGAAAATGTTAGAGCCTACGTGAAGTAAAAACTAAAGCAAAAGCTATGCTGAAGAACCATCAACATTCTCCCACTCCAAAAAAAATATCTCAAGACCACAAAATGTCTGCTTCCTTACGATGAATATCTTGTCCATAAGTCCTGTCTCTCTGCGGAGGAGGTTTAGGGATGAGTGCAGGATCACATGAAGCCATGTCTCTGCTATTGACTGCAAACGTGAGAGAAGTTTGTAAGGGCTAAGAGAAAAGCAAAGAGAGGTTCTTGCTGGAGTCTGAAGCTTGCGACCTGTCTCATCCAACTGAAAATTAACCAAGGAAAGCACGGTAATAGCAGCCACTTCTGGATGGAAGCAGCAAGGAAAGAGTTTGTCAACCAATGTTTTCAAATGCTCGTTGCTCAAAATTCTTTCTGAATGAGCACATGTTGTGTGCGCGTGCGTTTGTGTACGGGGAACAGGCAGTACTTTGTGAGAAAAAACTGCTATCTTCGAAACGATGGAAGTATTACGAAACATCTAGATTTATGCAAGTATATGAAAGAAAGGGAATATAGTTTAGACCTAGGCAGGAGATGTATTCTCAGAGATACGCCCATATAAATCCAGTCGGAAATGTAAAAACAGCTGTATTTAAAACAGGAGGAAATCTAAGAGTCAGAGACAGTGACATAGGGACACAAATTAACAGAGCTGAGCACAGCAGCTCTCTTATGTGGAGATCATTAACTTCAGAAGCGTTACAGAAGGTTCAAGTGAGATGCACAGATGCCCCATGAGCTGCTCTCAAGTTCACCAAGAGAGCTTGTGACTGGGATGAAGGCAACTGGTCATAAAGGCAGTCAACTCAAGCCTTTAGAGTGGCTTTCAAACACACGGCTGTCACTGGGAGTTTGTGGCCTGCTTCTAAAGGATTTGTGAAAAGTAACCATGAAAATCATGGCTATTATCAGTAAGTGCACATCTACTATACAAGAAGGTCCACACTTCTGAAAAAAGTGTTTAAATCCAAAAATCAGAATGACTGAAAACTACTTCTCAGAAGAGCTCTGAGCTGTACTGAGGCTCTAATGTACACACTTACCCCTGCTCTGCTTGCTCATGGTCTCACAGCAATCTGTGCTCTGAGAATGGTGATGACAGACTTATGATCAGTACTCTGGAGATGCTGCACGCACAGGCAGCTTGTGAAAAACGCTTTATATATGATCCAAGCCAGGTTCCTCTTAGCAGCTTCATTTTCACCAGGATATCACATGTGTAGCAATGGTACAGTAAGCCCTGGAGAGCTCCTCCCTGCTATGCTACATTCTCAGTAGCTATGAATTCAAATCTCATCTCAGCCGCTCTCCTCTGTGCAAAAGAAATGGTACTTCATTACTGTCAGGAATAAAATGCTTAAATGCTGTAAGTAAGCCACAGAAAAACTTTGATAGTGTACATTTGCTTTGTTAAGGATCTCTAAATGATGTTTCATACCAAACCTAAACATATGGCTGTGCTTTGCAAAAATCCACTTCAGTCACAAGGCTGAACCTTGATATCCATCAAAGGCATGCATCCTACCAGTCTCGCCTTAACTTTATGGCTATATATTCATATACAGTCATATAGGCTTTAGATTTGCAATGGTCTGCTAAACATCACTGCATATTCCTAACTGCAGTCTGACAGTCTTCAAAGCGACTGGATTCTTTCTTTTGAGGGAGACCAATGGAGTCAAAGCCTTTACATTTCAAACCATAATTCTCTCCAAAGCTTTCCCCAGATACGTTCCCTCTTCCAATTATGCTTTTGATAAAATACTTCTGTCCCTACGCAAGGTCCTCAGGAACACGAGAACTTGGAATTTATAAACTCTCAACCTCCTCTACCCAAGGTTCCCTGTGACTGCTTATGCTGCACAGTGGAATGCTTTTTTTTTTTTCCCCCCCACTTCCCACATCAGATGCTGACTCCTATTAATCATGTCAATCTGCTTATTATTCATACAGGTTACTGAGCAGAGTTATAATCATTTCAGCCAAGTAATTAAAACGTCTATTTTCCTACCTGTGCCCTACCTATGAGCTGATCCAGCTAGCACCCCTACTCAGTCAGACAGGCGGGTCTGAACGAGGCAAATTAATTTAATTGCAAGGGTTGCCAGAAATGGCAGAGGTATATTTTATGTCCCACAACTCTAGGCTGTTTCATGACTATTTTGCAGCTCATGGCTGTGATCACGATGACTGTCTACTGTCCTTTTTAAACATCATCTGCTTTGACTAATTTGGTCAGGCTCACTCTTGGCTGGCTTTCCATCAATAAAACCCCATTCAGAAGGCAGCCCCACTGCTTTTGCAGAATACTGCCTAAAAGAGAACATTAATAAAAGGAAATGTAATATACAATGGAAAATTAAACAACAACATGTGCTTTATTCTTAATACTCTTCACTTATGTAACTTCTTCAATCATTCCTTAATGTTTACTTTATTTCAAACTACCTTCCCTCTAAGGACAGCTTGAGCAATATTGAGTTCTTCCTCATATTCAACTGTTTGGAGATGAATTATAAACAAAAGTTATAGGAGAACATAACTCAAGCAACAGATCTGCACCTTTTAACCAAAGTCGCACTTTAAGACAAATTTTGATGTAGTTAAAGAATGACACAAAGCAAAGATATACTCCATAAAACATTAATATTTTAATGAAAAATCTTAGCTTCATGTTTCTATCCAAAGACACTCAAAACTAGTTTTTTCTCCCCCCTTAATTTTGACCTATAATGGGACCAGTTTGGATAATTTTTTTTGCATTTTAGAACATTTTTTTTTTAAAGATTAAACAACCAGGCTAGCAAAAAGGTATCCAATACATACTTTTCTTATATCAAACAAGCTAGTATTTCAATACAATGTAACTATACAGAATATATACATTACACATATGATCACAAAGCAAACACTACAGGCTCAGAACAGATTTGAAAAAACATGATATTCACATTGATTACAATAACTCTAAAAATGATTGCAACGTTGAAACGGCACTTAGTTTACAAAAAAAGTCACAAAAATATATATAGCCACCAAGAACTATGGTTCCTGAAAAATACTAATAGCCAGATAGTATTATATAAAATGTGAAGTGTATTTAAACATCGTATACATTAAAAAACAAAACCAAAACCAAAAACCAATTCTGTTAAGTCAATAAACATGCCAAGTAATCTAGCTGTGGCCAGCATCAACAAGAGAAGCTGTACTGTGGATGAGATGACGACTGGATATACGGCTGGTGACTGGAGACTGGCACAGTTAAGGGGGTTTCACTGTTACTAAAATGCACAAAGAAGCCCAACAATAATTTAATTCACATTTTTCCTCCAGCTTTACTCTTTCCCTCTTCAGGGTTTCACCACAGAGCAGCACCTAGAGTGAAGGCACTGCAGGCACAGGGCAAAGAAGCTGTCCAAGAAGTTTGTGTAGCCAGGGCTATAAGTCAGAATATCAAAAGCATGCACCAGCTAAATGAATGGTTAAACAAAATCACTCCTCTGGGGACATCAGCAACCCTCAGGAAGACTGTAGGTACAGTTGCCACACAGGCTGGCAGCACCAGAAACCGATTTGACTTTGTTTTTAGTGCAACCAGATTTGTAGTTGAGACCTGTGGGACACTGAATTACTGTGATAGCACATATTGAGTCAACAAAAACCCAGAGCAGTTAAGTACTGTTGCGTTAAAAGAAATTCACATTTGTTTTTTTTATGGTACATTTCCTCAAATACCTTGAATCAAGTCCACCTACGAGGGACCTCCAATGTGACTGAGGCACAGTCTGGCCTTGAACACTCTTATCTGTCATCAAGATGCTATGGAATTTATTATGTCCATAACTGGAGAGGAGAACCCTCCAAAGATGGGTTTCACCTTGTACGCAAAACTCGAACTTAATCGATCTGAATGAAAATTAGCTATTTTCCATTTTCTGATGGTGTGGAAGTTGCAATGGATCTAGGAGCAACAGGTGCTCGCTCCTACATCTGCATTTTCTCCATCCCTGCAGGGTGCACAAAGCTCCCGTTCTATTTGCATATAAAATGCTTCCTGGTATGTCTCAGAGAGAGACTGGCAATAGTCTCAATGCTCTTACATCCTGGGGCTGGAGGGGAAAGCCAGCAACCAAGAAGCGACTGAAGCCCTCATATAAAAACTTTAAACCATAGCTTAAAAACAATAAAATTTTATCCAGTAAAGGATATATAGGGATCATAGTCTTACAAAATATATCTTACTGCATTGGCAGCTAGTACTTCTTAAAAAAGTTTAAATTCACACCTTTTAGACTCAAATACATGTGAACCCAGAACCATTTTCAATAACCTAGTCTACTAATCTCTCAGTATGAGAGACGTGACTACACTATCTGTGAGCCTGACAACTGAACTCAAACAGCAGCAAGACAAACCATGAAGAACACATATCACACGTGGTGCAAGAAAAGTGACAAGCAGTTCTGATGGGGAGCTTAATTTGCTGAACATGAAGGCAATCCCATGGATCTCCAGGGGAGTTGTGCTATGTATCTGCATCAAAAAACAAAACAAACCCTTACAACTTGGCCCAATCTCCCACACAGCTAAAATAGCACTCATTTTTCTTCCACTCTTTGCAGGGAAATAGAGAGCTGCTGAATTTTATCCCCTCTCCCAAAACACCCCATTGAGGCAGGGAAAAAAATATTCCACTGCTTTCCTGTTTTTCTCATCAGACATACTACTCTATCTGCACAATATGCAAGGGAGAAAGACCCCATACAGACCCCAAGAGTCTGGGACCCGAGCATACGGCAGAATCTTGCTAGTTCTGCAGTAGTGAAGGCACTCAACTTGCAAATAATTGGACGAGGAAAGGATTTTCCACTGAGTGAAAAGAATGGTGCTGCATAGGAGAAGGACATGCAGAAGTAAAACATGTTTGCATCACTCTGTGAATGAATTTGGAGATTAGTCATCACGGCAGAAAGTGCTGCAATGGGTAGCATGTATCCATTTGAAGAGCTCAAGATGATGAAGGGATTGGAGCATCTCACAATGTATGCTGAGAGAGCTGGGACTGTTTGGCCCAAAGAACAGGAAGCTCAGGAGGATCTTACCCATGTGTACAGATACTGGATAAAAGGGTGTAAAGGTAGAGCCAGACTTTTCTCAGTGGGCACAAGCTGAAATACTAGAAATTCCATTTAAACATGAGAAAAATTTTATTAAGGTGAGGGTGGTCAAACACCAGAACAGATTGCCCAGAGGAGTCCCATGGTTTCTGTCTTTGGAGATATTCAAAACCTCACTTACCCTGCTTTGAGCATGGGATCTTGAACCACATGATTTCTAGGGGTCCCTTTCAGTCTCAGCTCTTCTGTGATTCCGTGATGCTGGTCAAGTAGAAAGATAAATGCAAACTTGAGGGGGGGGGGGGGGGGGGGGGGAAGGGGGAAAGGATGAAAATGCAGCCCGGGGTTCAAAACGCTCAGATAACGTATGGAAGGA
Source organism: Perdix hodgsoniae (assembly GCA_035772895.1). Classification (NCBI taxonomy): domain Eukaryota; kingdom Metazoa; phylum Chordata; class Aves; order Galliformes; family Phasianidae; genus Perdix; species Perdix hodgsoniae. The sequence continues at coordinate 4,586,755 of JAPSGF010000047.1, read as the reverse complement.
AGCTTTCTGATTAATCCCAGGTGTAGCATAAGACAAGTTTCTTCTAGTTTAGATAGATATCTCCCTCAATTTGGAATCCAAGTTTTAGCAACAGAACTTGTTTTAAGATGTTCTACATTTTTACATCTGTCCCATAAAGAACACCAGTACGCCAAAGAACTGAACATTTCCAACAAGTTGGGGAGGAAAAATAAAAAGGATATTTGTATTTAATTTATACTCTATGGAGAAAAGAGACAGTAACAAGAAACACTTATAAATGGGAAAACTAACCAAAAAAATGCCCAATCCTAAAACAAACAAACCCTCTAAGAACTCTACTGCCCCTGCAGTGGAATCAGAATGAAAAGTGAGAAAAACAAACCAAAACAGATGTTACACAGATATTACACGGGTGAAAAGATAATGTGTAACACTGTGCAATGAAAAATGAAACCCATGGCTTGCCTTGTACCAAAGTGTTAGCTCATTTCTTCTCAAGGAAGAACAGATTAGAACTACATAGATAGTGGGGTGTTTTTAAAACTTTCTTTTTCATTTCTCTTTGGTATTCAGAAAGCAGTTTGCCTTCTGACACAAAAAGTCAAGACTTTCAAAAATCCAATATCCAGATATGTCTATTCTGTGTTTGCACATCTCCTCACCAATAGACATATTAACAAAAGATCCAGTGGGTGAAAATTATCAGATTCTAACAGAAGTTTATGTCCATCTACACCTGACCACTGAATGTTACACCTGTACAGTCTGGAACTATGTTTCTGTCTGAGTACTATTTACTGCGTGAATCACAAAGGAATCTCACAGACCTGGAAAGATGAGTAACACTTATTACAAAAAAGAAAATCCTTTATTTGAGTTCAGTGTCATAGCCCTATAAGTCAAGATAAAACTCATCAAAAGGCATTTTCTTGTCTCACTGACTTTTCAGCTAGAGAAATCAGAAGTGGAAGAGAATTGGTCTTTAAATTCAGCCCGAGAAAAAGACACTGGACCGATTCGTAGCACAGCATCACAAAAGACTATTTCTCCTTCAAGCCCTTTTAAGAAGACTTAACAAAGGTAGACAGCAAGACTGAATTGTAGCACAGAACTCCTTTGCAGCATATTTATAAAACACTCTACGGATCTGGTAGGGAAACTTCAGTAACATGGAAAGGATTTAAATTCCAACCGTTTTCACTTCATTTGACTAAAATGTGTAATTTTGTACTTAAAACAGAGTGGAGAAAAACTGCTGAAGACAATGAAACTCTAAGTTATTTCCAAAGGGCTATAAGCTATTTTTCCTTACAAAAGCAGGCTATCGGTAGAAACAACCCAGACCTACAGAGCATCAGCTGCCTAAGCTAACTGAATACAAACTGATGGTGCAATATAGTACGACTTTTGTGCCTTTTGTTTCTTCAGCAGCACTCTTTCCTATCAGCATTTCCTCCTTGTGTTTGCATGAAGCAAATCCAGACAGAAAACAATCATTTAAAATCAAGATTCAAAACTAAGGGAGTGTATCATGCCTTTGGAATACTAACATCAAGTATTACCTACTCTCTCAGCATGTCGTCTGTAGGCGATCGGCATCTGGCATCAAACACCGAGTTAACTTCAGAAGCACTAAGAAAAATAAATCAAAAACCTCCTAACGTATTTCCTAATTCAGCTTTCAAAGCAGTACCATAACCCAAACAGCCTCAACAAAACAAGAATCACTGCTCTGAAAATCCCATACCCTAAATTTGCAGCTTTTTCTAAATATGGAAAAAATGAAATTGCAAATCTTTCACAATTTATTGCTTGCTTGAGCTGTGTATATAGCTGGAGTAATGGCCTTTAATAAACTGAATTGGCAAGGATTTAGAATGTTTTGAAATAGGAACAATTCATCACTGCTATATAGGCTTTCTGTAAACAACCCCTTGTTGGGTTAGAAAGTTGGCCTCTGAAGGGAATAAATTGCTTGTTTTGTCCAAAACAGCCTAATAAAAATTTGAGAAACCATACGTGCATATGTATAAACAAAAAATGTGCAATAATGCAGAAGAGAGCCCATTTGTTTTCCCCATCTGTAAATTCCCTTTAGTTAGGTTTTGGAGACTAGTAAAATACAGTATATATGATAGGAAGAAGTGACCAGAACTGCAAGCAATCTGGCCAAGATTTAAGAGTTTCAGTTTGGGAAAACCTTCACTTTCACACACGGTTTCCCTTCTACAGAAAGATACAGTCATGAGATATCAGTCAGGCATGCATGGTTATACACCCCTCTAACCTCCTCCCTCCATTACGCACCACCAGAATCTTCCTGACCATTGTACTTCCATGCCTAACCTCAGACTGGCAAATCCAGACAGGCTATTTGATTGAGACGTTTCTAAAAGGACTGAAATAGAAGAAGGAGGAATACCTGGCATGACATCACTTGGTCTGTCAAAACCGATTTAACTGAGATGAAAAGGGACAATGTGTTTTTTAAAAGTGTGTGACTGTTAGTTTCAAAAATGCTTACCATTTCCAACAAAAGGGTTACAGTAAGCTTTGAAAAACAGCAGGCACAGAGATAGGAAATGTCATTTTTTTTTAATGCAGAAGATTAAAGCATCCACTCAAAACTAGTCAAAGCTGTTCAATAATGATTTCCAACACATCCTGTTGTTTGTCATTTTAAAAAGGTTTCCTCTGATTTCTTTCCCTTAACCAGAGGGTCTGCAGAAGCAAGAGAAACTTAATGAGCTGTTCTAACTGTGGAAGAAGAAATAGTTAAAGTGATCTGAATCAGTTGTTCTTCTTTAGAAGTGTATCACAGCTTCCATGATGTTTTGACAAGATCTTTTTGTGCATTCAGTCTTAAATATTTTCACAGAAGTGATCATTCAGTCATGAAAAATAATGTAACATCTGTTGCAGTTTCCTGTTTAAAGCGTAACTTACAAAGTAAAAAGGGAAAATCTCCCCACTTTTGTTTAAAAAAATTAAATTAAAATGTACAGGACCAAACACAGGCACTTTCCAAAGAACAAAAATGAAACCAAACCATGAATTATTCAATAGTAATAGATGACAGCTCCGGTTTTGGAGGGTCACCTGCAGTTGCCTCAGCAGTGGCGTTAGTCTTTGGCTGCTCTGGCACATCTTCTTCCTTCTCTGCCAACCCACCCAGAGACCCCAAGGGGAAAGTGCTTTCACAATTCTGAGTTGACGAGACCTGCGAAATGACAGGCATTTGGACAGAAGAGTTGCTTTCAAAGCCATGCTCCCCTAGCTCATACTGCCCGAGGGTCTCTTCTTGTTCCTGGTTTAAGTAGTCCGGTACTAGGAAGTCACTAGAAGAGGGGCAAAGGACAGAAGAGAAATGTCACTTCTAGCACAAACACAGGAGGTATCAGTAGTTTCTTTGTATCAGTTACATTATACAAGCTGCACAAAGATATACTTGTTTCACATTGCTCTTCACAGCAGCACACCTCACTAAGCACTATAACCCAGTTCTCATTTAAACACACAGAAAAAATTATTCAACAACATCTATTTGGCATTGTTGTGCATCCGTATCTCCTGCACAGAAAACTTCTTATTTAGACTGTATCACCTTGATGAGAAAGAAAGTTAATGATCGGAACATCACATGGCACTGAAAACCTCATTGACAAAAGGGAACACTCAACCATTACAAACAGAAACAAAAATTAGTTCAGCACTGACAAAGATGTGGGCCTTTTCCACCCCTGAGATAAGATCCACCCAAGAAACAGCAGCACTCAGAATGGACAGGCTGTAAACAGAAGCATGAGGTGAGGAAGCAAAGGTTCTGCTGACAGCATAGGAAGGTTGCCAATTGCAACAGTGTTTTGTGATGGGCACACAGATCACACCAGCTTGAACAAAGCTGAATTTCATTTCCTTCCCTGATCCACACCAGCTTACTCCTTCATGGACAACAGTTCTACAACTACTGAAAGACACCACATTCTGTTAGTCTGATCATTTAGCAATAGGTTAGCTAGAAAATTAAAAAGGTATGAAGTCATGCAATCTTTCCACAATATCCACCATTAAACAAACACTTCAAGTGAAGTCATAAGTTTATTGCCTATGTAAGCAAACAGTCTGTGGACAACATTTTGAATATTACATCACATACAGAACTCCACAGACAGTATAGAATGGCTTCACTCCATTAGCCTGCCCATGGATATGACTGAAAATATAAATTAAGTAGCCCAGAAGCAGTTTCTGCATATCACTGGGCTCTCCAGTGCCCTCCTATGAAGTTCACACACTGTAAAACAGACCAGATATAACAGATAGTGGTGCAAGAATGAATGTGATTCAAATTAGCTGGCAACCTGACGAGAGGCACAGCAGGCTGCCCTGCAAGCAGGAAAAGATGATTTAGGAAAAAAAAAGGAAATAGGAAAAAAAAAAAAGAGGGGGGGAAAAAAAAAAAAAGAAGCAGCAAGTTTCCCTGTTAGGTTTTTGCTGTGCACCTCACCTGCTCTGGAAGTAGTTTGCTAGCTCTGATGCTTCATGGTTCAAGCTCCGCAGGTGAACGATTAAATTTCCAGAGTTGGTGAACATGGCGCCGCATGTTTTGCACTCGTAAATCCGAGGCTTGCGGATAATGTGCCGGGAAACCCGCATGTGGTGTTTATATTCCCCGAAGGAAGTGAAAGTGGCACTACATATCTGGCACCGGAAACAGCGTTTACCTTCGTGCTTCAGGCGATGCATCTTTAGCGAGTAAGCTCGGGTGAACTTTTTCCCACAGCGGTCACACTGAAATGGTTTAATGCCTGCAAAAAGAGAGCAGCAGACGTTCAGCTTTTGGAATGGCAAAATCCTTCCAGATTTCTCGTAGTGAAAGCACAGGAGCAGCACCCAGCCACAGCAAGGCGCTGATTTCGGAAGAAGCACTCCTGTTAACTTTAAAATGGCAAAACAATTAGCACAGAGCTGCAATTTTTCAGAACCAGCTGCTATTATTTCATAATCATGTAACCCATCTTTAATGCCTACATTTCTTCTTCCTCACAGTTTAAAATGAACATAAGTTTCCATGGATTAGACTATGATTAAGAAGCTAAGCCACAGCCAGAAAGGATCTGATGCAGCTGTCATCTCAAAACATCTTTCAATTCTTTTGATCTTGGGAGATTCTTGTGCCAGACTGGTTCCCAACAATGCAATTACCAGACTACCCCTAATTGCAATGTCTTTTTCTTGCCGCCTCTGGCCTCAGAGCAGTGCATTCTGGCAGGGGGGACATTGTGTACAGGGTTCCCCCTGTAATGCAACAGGAATGGTGATAAAAAAAGTAAAGCAGCAGCCTTTATATTGTGTGGGAACCCTTATAAACAAGAATTTTCAGCAACCTTCCATGATAGACAACGCTTCAAGATGGTTTAAGTTCATGCTTTGTCTTTTTTCTTGTTTTAATTTAGTCACTCTGTTACCCGTTCATTTTTCATTTATTGTAGGCACTAATAAAACCCCAAAACATATGAGCTCTGCAACATGCTGCAGTGCCTGAGAGTATGTAATCACACCCAAACAGAACTATTACAACATAAAAGACTGAATCGCCAAAAAGTTAAATAAAGAGTCTGAACTCCAGAAAGTGTGGAAATCCAAACATGAGGCCAAGAATCTGGAATATGGAGCTCTATTCATAATAGGGCTGTCAAGGAATAAAGAAGATTTTTTCAAAGGGCTGAATGTGCATCAGTCCAGGCTGTTAATTCCACTGGTCTTTCACTCTGCTTTCGTTATGTTCAAAGTGAGAGCTGAACTTTTAATTGGGGCTTTTACACAGAGAAAGCTGTAGTTAAGGTTACACTGAAACTCCTCGTTAAGCATGTGAAAACAAGTTAATATTCTAGAATATCGTCTCGTGGAGCTTTTCATGCTTGCAAACTGTTCACGGGCACCTATTTCCTCAGATAGTCTGAGCAAAATCTCTTCATCCACTTTGTTCATGTGAAAACACTTCTAACAGTTCCGAGGTGTGGGAACTTATCTTGCACATTTTGCACAATAATTACTTTAAAAGAGTAATCTCTTCTCATTCTGCCCAGGGGCAGCCAATCGACAGATCTGCCAGAGATGCTTTGCTGAAGTTTTCTTCCATCAGCTACAACTTTAGCCACCTCATTTGGATAATTCTGCAACTGATACATCCATACAGTTTGCTTTTTTAAATACTAAATGTATTTTTACTGCTGGCCTGAACACATTATGGACATTTTGCTTGGAGAACAAAGAACTGCTGACAGTGAAGAATTTATGCCTTGACATTTGTGGGTGCTCTGCCTAAAACTGGTACAGCATCTGAGTGCAGGTAAGAGTCAATCTCAAACTATGAGATGCTAAACTGTTAAGTTTAGTTAGTGCTCAACTATAATAACCCTTCAATATTCCCTTCGTTCACTAAAATGTCCATGTTCTTGCTGGATGCCACTGAAAAGTCTAGAGAAATACCGACAGCAAAGACATTAGGAGTTCCTACTTCGGTGAGAATTGAAAATGGGTGTAACTACTTTCGGATCAGGACTCAGAAGAGGCACTTGTACAAACCATTTCAGGCCTGTACTATCTGTAGAAACTGAATTCATTATCAAACTAATTCAATTACAATTCTTCCAAAAACATGACATTTTTCAATGCAAAGACATAAGTTGACGTATTTTCTAATGACTGCAATTCTCCTCTGAAACACAGCAGACAATTATGGTCTCTATGAAGAAGAATTTCAATCTACATCACTTCTTTAGTATACTAAAAAAGCCAAGTATACTGTGAGGTTTCATCTTAAATCTTTCCTGTGAGAAGAACTTATTCTGATGACTCCCAGGCACATTTCTTTTCAGTCCACACAAATGCTGATTATCCACGGGTGCAGCTATCGGTCAGATCTAATGTATCACAACAAACATTCAGTGAGACATACCTCTCTACCCAAACTTTCTGAAATCAATTCTCTTGCACCTGGCATGTGATTCAAAACGAACTGTATTACTGTATTTGTGACACTGTGAGACAACTTCTGCATGTTTATGAATTAGTAATTATTGGGAATAGCACCGTTTCTTACCTGAGTGGATAAGCATGTGTTGTTTTAAGTTCTGAATGCGAGTGAACCGGACCCCGCAGGTTGGACACTGAAAAGGTCTATCTGGACCATTTGGGCTGGGTCTCTCTGTGCTGCTGGTAGAAGGAGCAATGTAGAGTTGGTAGGGATACTGAACGTTCTCCAAACTACAAAGAAAAAATTCACTGATTTACAAGCAAGCTAGAGAAAAAAATTAGAAGCCATGTCCATGGAAATCTGAACCTTGAACACATAAGAAGGAAAAAAAGACTGGCCTTCTGCTTTCTTGTAAAGATCAATATTTACATGGCAAATCTCTTCCTCTCTACAACTATGTGTCTGACCTGCATCCTGAGTTTTATATTCATTGAACAGACAGAATAGTTTGTGTTTTTTTCCTTTACACAACAGGTCTCAACACCAGCTGAATGTAATTTTCAGGCGTGGGCATTTTATCACACATATTGATGATTTACAACCAGTCAGAAGTCCCTGAGGAAGAATTTAAAGAACTGAGTAAATTGGAAAGAAAAGGTTTATTTTGCAGCCTCAGTGACATTTACAAAGGAAATTAAAGCCAATTCATTTCCATTTCAATTCATGTTCCATGAACAAACATTAGCATCTACAATTACACAGTCCTACATTTAAAATATTAATCTAATTCATCAATACTTTTCCTTATCTGATTCAATCAGCTCTATCAGAATACCTCAAGCACTGTGCTGAAAAAAACAGCATGCAGACTATAATAACAGAACAATTTAACTTTCAAAGTAATTCATTTAAGACAAATTGCTCCTACACAGCCTCTAGCTGCAAACTGTTTAAGTGTTATAATCCAAGACCTCTGGCAATGCAATTGCTTCACCAAAGGGCACAAAGAAATAAAAACATCTCTGCAGGTACAAACAGAATAACAATAGGAATTTGTACTTACCTGGGATTTCCCTTTCCTGAGCATTAAGGTCTACCTTTTTTTTTTTTGGTCAGAATAGACATTTCAGCTTGCTCACAGCCTGATGTCAGATCAGATGCCACTGGCAGCAGGAACCTGCTCTGACCCTGAATCTTGCCTGCAAGTCACAATTACCATGGGCAGAAGAATGCAGTTTTACTAAACTCTAATGTTCTTAAATGCAAGTTGAAAAAAGTACAACAGTGTCTCCTGCTGAAGACAGTCAGCTCTCCCTAACTGAACAAATCCTTTGTCTGGGACATCCACCTCAAGTCCACTTTGTTGGGTTCTAGGTAGGGTTCTACTTCTGGACTTCCAACAGAAATTCCAAAAGGAATTTCACAAATACATTCTCCTATCTGTCACACGAAAATCCACAGAGCAGATTAGCACAGAAGGAAAAGCATCTTTGAGATCAACACCTTAACTGTATTTACCTTGGAAGCAAGTGCCAACAGAACTGCAAGAACCAAGTATTTGGATTCTGGGTACAAATGATGGGTCTCAGCCACAGAAGTTCCAGATGAAATATTTATCTGGTGAGAGGGCATCAAGCACTGCTTGATATACACAAGGTATGAGTCCACTGTAGAAGTTTAGCATCTATAGTCTATAAAAGCAACAATTTCTGGCCTCATATGGAACTGGAATAATACTTGCCCTAAGAAAAGTTAGCACTGGGATTTATACAAAAGTTTATAGGATTTTCTTTCCACATGCTGATAATATTACCCCAACAGGTTTCTCTCACCCATAATAATGGAAAAGCTGGTACCAGGCAGCACAAACCAGATGCAGCATCACAGCTCTGGCCGCAGCCTGAGCACATGCTCAGTAGTTCTGAGCAGGCACCACAAATGGGCCAAACTAGACCCAAAATGAGTCCTGGGGAACCATCAGAGACAGGCTTCAAGTGCTGTACCATTCTTTCGAAACCGGATGAGCAATTTTATTGTCCTTTGCTTCTTTTTATACATAATTGGGTCCTAAAGAGCTGTGGAAAAGATAGATGCTGGCAAACTTGCTGACCTTTGCTAAGGGGAAAACTTTCACGAAGGAAGTTACCAGCTCATATCCTGCATCTGACAGAATGGGGCCTGCCACTTACGGGTCCAAAAAAGATGCTTCACCACATGCACCTGCAACAGATGAAGTTATATTCAAACATAGGTTCTGATTTGCCTAACTAAATTTCTGCCATAAACTCTGGCAATCCTGCTTCTCTTTGTGAGCACGTCATTAGACAAAGAACGGAGTTTACTCAGATGGTATTTGAGAAATATCATGCCATTTGGCTAAGGGATAAATCGCTACAGAACAGGTTTCCTTGCCCTCAGCTGACAGGAGAATTCACAATTAAAATTTAAGCTAATATGTGGCAACAGAAGTGACAGCTGTGATGTACAGAACTGCTGAAGGGACCACTGGGTAGGCTGTAAAGTTCCTGGCCTTAAGTGTACATACAGATATATGCAAGTGTGTTCAAATAAGAATTACACTTTGGTATTTGCAACAATATTTAAATTGCTTTACAGAGAACTTCATTTTCTGGTTCCACATTTCTCAGGTCCTTCCTCCCTCATTTCCTGCACTGTGGGCTTGTCAAGAGGCAAAGTACACTGTGCTCCTCGAGCTTTCTAGGGAGACACTCAAACTAGGGCAGAAATTCGGAACCACAGCTTTCCTTTTGTTTCCAGCTTTCTCAGGCCAGCTCATCTTCAAAGCCTGTAATGGTGCCAGCTTCTCTACGATTAAAACTGAAAGGAGATGTGCTATGGGACAACCTCCCTGGAAGAAATTTAAAATAAAGATTTGGTTTTCTACATAAAGAATTCATAATGAGAAAGGCTGGTCAGAGCAGATAACAGGCTCTGCAGCTACCAGTGACTGGCACATCCAAGGCCATTCTAAAATTGTTAGCAGGCTGAAATATCTATTGGTGACATAACTTTGCACCTTAGCACAACAAAGAAATTACATTTTAACACAATCATACTGTCCCTTCCTTGCTTCTTTTTCCTCATAGACACTCAATTTCTCATGACTCTGAATTTGTGACAAATGAAGCATTTAATAGTTGAGATTTTTCTAACATCTGAGAGAATTTCTCTCACAGATGTATACAAAGATAGACACAGAAAGCTACTTGCAAGTTTTTCCCCTTTTCACCCACAGATTACACATATCTTCAATGATATAAAAGTAAACACTGGCAAATGTAAATGCCAGAATGCTCGGTGAGCCTAAAAACATCCTCTCCTTGTAAATAACAAGTGTTTTAGACAACTGGAGGCTCTCATTATATTGGATGTTAGAGATCTTGTCTTTGCAACCTCTTTTTAAATGCAGCCACGAACGTGATATAGAGACTTACAGTTAAACCAGCCAAAGCTATGTTACAAAGCTGTCAGAAAAGCGTGTCAGAATCCAAAAGCAAAATACCAGAGAAAGAACGTAACAGAAATCATTGTGAAATGGTGATCTTCATACTTAACAGATCCCTCATGCCTGTTAAACTGACCACACTTACATGTGACCTGCTCATCAAGAATGCTTTCATTTTGTTGGGATTCTATTAAAAACCCTGTAGCGCCTCATTTAATGCACCCCAAACTGTGCATCCCAATTGCTGCACAGTGAATGACAGGCTGCATTCACCTGCTGACGTGCTCATCCCGTGCTTGAAACAAGAATTCAAAAGTGCAGGGCTAGAATGGCTGTCACTACTTATCAGAATGCACTGCCCAGCCCAACAGGCATTACACACACACGTATGTGAAAGAAAATGTCTTATGACTTGAAAGCATCATTTTACTCATTTAACTGGACAAGAAACCTTAGTTTTGAGTATAACACTTTCATAAATTCCCATAACTACCAGTTTTCTTTTTTTTAATAGAAACAATGTATAACGTGTTCATTTTTATGATGGTTCTGGTATTCTGAGATCAGTTTGTTCTAAACCTGGTCATAATCTTTGGTAAGTACTCATTCCTTGTCTGCATGAAAGTGTTGACAGAAATTCTCAGTGTTAAAAGGATTTTATATATTTTGAATTTTTCCACTCAGTTTGCATGGAAGTTCTATAATTTGATGGGAAATTTCGGAAATAAATCATTGCTGAAAATACATATGTCACCAGATTTTGTAATTTAAAATCAACCTAAAAAACTGGGATTAGCTCTAATGAATGCAATGTGTTCCTACTACCAATTCAAACCCCAGGCATTGGATATTTATTTACAGTGAGGTTTTCTAGCAGATCCATAAAATCTTCGGTCGTAAACAGAATCATTTCTAGGCAGTTATTTTCCCTTCAGATTTAATCCTACGATGAGGCAGTTTTAGATGGAAATGGCAGGGAAGATTTTAGAGCTATGAAAACGCAGCTCTTCATAGTTATCTCCATGGAGTTTCACTTGACACAGTTTCTGGAACAACTCCCAAAGGTTGGCACTTCTCAGATCAACTTGTCTAACAAAACACTATGCAAAAGCTAGCTTGTCAATATTTTAAAACTTTTGCTTAGAAATAGAGCAGCTATCTATACACCATACCTGACACATATGACAAAAGCAAAGAAATAATGTGCACACTCTTGTAAGCCAACTGCAGGTGCATCGTTTTGCTCCAGCAGGGCCACCATACATCTTCCACTAAACAGACCCATCTGAGTTCTGCCTTCTAAGCCAGCCTGCCCTTACAAGGGATTCCCACAATAAATTACTCATCTCAACACAGCAAAAGGTTGCTGAATATGTAAAACATCTTAGTAAAGAGCTACAAGTGAAAGTCTGGGGAAAAAAACTACGAGATTGCCCTGCCTGCTTTGTGTTTTATGGCAACAGAAATGTCTGAGCAAGCCACAGTCAGCTATTCCATTTTGTTGCTTCTGTGGCCTTACGTCAGCTTCAGCACGTGTGCAACAACCGTATCTGCCTCACCATAAAGATCTTTGTATTATTATTTATTAATATAAAGCAGCGATTAAGAAATAGCAAAAACATGAATATCTATCTTCACCAGTGTAGCCTGGAAATAGACAGGAAATGAAAAGCAACAAGTAAACAAACTGACTTTCATCACCTACATTCTTCTAAAGCATCCGATCCTTCAGGCACTGATTGTACTTTGATCAACACAGAGAAGTATACGTACGAGCAGCTGAACATTCTGTGATGAGGGCTGGGTAGGTTAATTACAACATACCACTCGTTGCAGAACAGGCTGCACACTGCGTTGGTACATACCGATCATCATCGTCCGCATGAGCGTTAGCGCCAGAGGTGCTCTGCAGTGTGGGCAATCCCTCCGTAACCCCCTCATCCATTGAGCCTAGGCAAAGAAAGAAGGGCGACTTAATGCAAATATGTGTTCAAAAAGGGCTGAGGGGGGAGGTAAATACACATACAGCTTGCTTTGCCAAATCTCTGAGAGTGAGTGCTTCCTGGGTGGTGAGATACTAAAATTATCTTGGGAAAATCACTTAGAAAACTGAGAAGCAACGTGTTCCAATTTCAACTTCTCCTCCGCACAGATTATCTAGTAAATGGACAACTCAATAAAGGGCAAATATTTGGCACACCTAGAAAATGAAAAGAATCTATGTTAAATGCAGCCAGAGTTTATAAAACACATCCAGTACGAACAGAGCGCAGTAGAAATGTTACTTTCACTTAACAGGTATTTCATCTGTTCTCAAGACTTCATGAGCAATGGAGTTCAGGTCTGTTACTTTACAAGGCTTCTGCAACCCAAACCTTCTCGGGGGCTACTGATAGGAGGATGGGAGGGAACGTGCATCTCCAGCAGTTTCAAAATAACACTTGTACAATCAGTTCTTTTTTTAATTTTCCTATGAGCTGACTATATCTGGGAAATTCAGCAATAGGCAATCTATGCAGTTACAACAGTTAATTCCATTCTGGTTTATCCTTCCTTCACATGCTATACTTAACTTAGCCGACTAAAAAATAATCCCAGTTCCTCATAGGTTTAATTTTATGCCTTCACCTCTCCAATGGAAACTGTGTTAATGAGTTATGAAAATATCTTCTCAGACATAGCTATTACTGTTGCTATAATGACTTATTTATCAAGGCCCCGCTTCACATCTTCTGTATTATAAAGTGCCTCCAAATACAATAAATTGCAAATGAGTAATTCTTGAAATTGCCCAAAGAGCGAAAAAGAGCTTTCTGCAATATCAGAAAGGCAAGAATACTTTTACAAATGCATTATAAAACACTGAGATAAATATATGCAATTATACAAGGAAAATTCGTCGAGAGAGGAGAAAGCTGTACTTTACCATATCTTGCTGCCTCCATTTACTGTTCTTTATATTACTGCATGAAGAAATTCATCCTCAGGAGGTAAAAAGTGCTTTCTGAGCTACAAAGCACGCCTTATCATATATCTGATACATGCAATCTGTGCTAAAAATGACAGGGTTGTTTCTCTTGTAGGAAAATGTGAATAAAAACTGTTATCAGGACAGTTAATAATATTATGCAAAGACTGCTAAATATTAATTCAACCATTCAAAGACAAAGTAAAGACTTGCACATTGAAGATTTAGGGCTGACTAGCATCCTGCAATTCTATGTAGCCCTTTAAAGAAGAACATGCTGTACTGATAACCCCAATAACAGACATTTTAACCTTAAACATTGTCATCAATAAGATCAGTTATCATCAATGGGATCCTCCACTCCACACTGTACAGGCAGTCAGCTACGTGACCTCAGTGGTACAAACCCTAGGATAGGAAATACAAAATGCGAGATTTTCCTTGAAACAACACGTGGCTCCAAGAGAGAGACCTCTTCAAGCTGGGCATGTAAAGCTACTCGTCAACAGAAATCATTTCAGAGATGAGGAAAACAGCTGAAGCAATTCTCAGCAAGAACAAGGTACAGCAAGGTGCCTGGGTACGACAGGATGTTTCACAGTATTTTTTGGAGTCAAGAAATTCTACCTTGTTTATTCTTAAGCACTTGGTTATGATATTTCTAGTTAGTAAAATTCCCTCCTTTCACTCGAAACACTATTTTTAACTTCACCTAATCATCATTTGTACTTGTTCTATTTTGTCTGTCACAGTACAATTATGTTGATGTAATAATTTGCATCTCTGATCACTTGGCCCTGGTGGGGTCTATTCTGTGCTCCTCCTACAATGAGCGAACAGCTGAGTCAAACAAAAAGTGAAAGATCACTTTTCCTGGAAACTACCCATTAAGCAAACTTTCTTTCAGTTTTTAATCTATGCATTATTTTGCCAAGCTGCATTAGAATTAGCAATTCTAAGCTTAAATCTGCTCCTCAGAAAAGATTAGCAGCACTCACTGCAGTAAATTAAACATTCTGATTTGGAAAAAGCATTACTGACCTAAAACATCAACACAAGAGCTACATACACTGATGAACAGAAACAAGACGAAGTCCTGAAGGATGGCACAAAGGGAGGATATTTTCATTTCTTTTTAGTGAACATTACCTGAGCTAGTTTAACAACACAGACAAGCCTAGAATGCTCAGCTCCACTTCCTGCAGAGAACGCACCACGGCGCTGCGCTGACCAAAGAAAAAGAATTTATGCAGGCTACATTTATTTACTTTAGTTTAGTTTATTTTAATTAACTGACATAGCCTTTCATGTAAACATCACTTGGATGAAGCAGACCAGCACATTCTGCGTCCTTACGGTTTTCTAATAAAATAGGCTTTATTAAACATCTTTCAGTAAACAAACTCTACCAAACACAGGTCAAGCCACTTAACTGAAGGCAAAACAGCTGGCTTGGGCAAAATTTTGGCAATTAAACTAGTTATATTGCAAAATGCTTGCCTTCTGACCTACTAATAGCCATTCAATGCATTCTGTGCAAAGAGAAAAAAAAGATCATTACAGTAACTATCTTTAAATATTAGCTATTAATAAGCAACAGCCTGCTAGAACTCAAAACTAGCTTCAAATTGTCCTTCATGGAAAAAGGTTTCTCACAGCAATTGGCTGTATTTGAAGAAGCAACTAGAGAACAGAATCCCAAAGCAATGGAAAGATACTCAATATTATGACTGTGTGGTTTTGCCTTCGTCTGGGACATTAAGATGACAGTGTTTCACCACTTATTTTGCAAATCTTCTTACAAAGGCTCTCTGTCATGACTACACAAGATTTCATGTCTGATGCAAAGAACCATTCTGTCCCTCTGTGGCTATAAGCCATAAGCCTTTCAAACTTGGTGATACAATTTAACTGAGCTCATGCCTTGTGATACCACTGCAAACAAGATTTCTGTTTCTGCAGTCAAGTGACCAGAGGTAAAACGGGGATATCAATCTCTTCTGTATAATCAAGAGGTCTACTACCAGGCTTACCTCAGCTGCATTTCAGTTATTTCCAGAGCTGTAAGTAAGTCTCATACTCCCACCACAGTTTATATATGATATTAAATAGATAAAAAATATAATAAAACTTGAACTTCAGCAGATTTTCCCCCATAACATCACGATTATCACTATTATACGTGCCCTTATCTACCTGCACGTATATCTAACCCCAGGAATGGTCATACCTATAGAGGACGATTGTGGGCTGATCAGGAGATCCTCCTGAACCTGTTCGCTTCCTGGGACTGTCTGCTGGTCACTCAGAGAGCTCTGGGATGCACTTACAGGCTGTGATACTTCCTCATGAACCTCCTCATCACTTAACCTTTCCACTTTGACACGCACGTCTTCTTCGATCACAAGGGGCGAATTGGCTTTTGTGCTTTCACACGTCACATAATCTGCAATTCTCCTGTTTGACTCCGAGGGCCCAGGCATGTCCAAAGTCCTAGAGTTCTCCACCTGCTTCACTTTCTCAGACTGAAGCCTTCGATCTATTCCAAAAGGAAAAGTCCACGGAAAAGCTAAGGAGGAGTCTACAGGCTGATTTCTGGACTCTGGGTAAGAAGTTGAAGGATTCAGCACTTGGGGGGAACTTGTTTGTGTGTTACACTTGACAGGGCTCTCAGGAGACATAACTATGTAGCTTTTGCGCTTTCTTCGTGACTCTCTGCAAACAGGAATGGCTCGTTCCACTACACTGCACTCAGAAGAAACTGGAGAAAGGCTGCCATCTCGGGAAGTAAAATTGCAGTTTGCATTATTCTCCTGTCCTGCATCGAGCACTTTCTCTTGCTGGCTGTTGGGTGTATTCCATAAAATGCTCGACTTCATGAACTCTGAGCATGTGCTAGCAACACTGAACATTTGCATATAGCTGGCTGCTGCCAGCACATCAATGATGTTTTCTGTATTAATGGACAACGTTGCTGTGTAAGCATACTCCAGAAGAGGAATAAAACCAGTCACTGTCACGTGGTGCAGGTCCAGGACACTCTTGCTCTCGTCTTCTGCTTGGCCAACAAGTTTGGAACGGAAGAAGTCACTGCAGGCTGCCAACACCACCTTGTGAGCCCTGAAGATTTTGTCCTGGACACGAATGGTGATGTCACAGAAATGTCCATCGTTGCGAAGCATGTTTAGTTTTCCAAGCATCTCCTGACTGTGAGCAGGGGAATTATGAGTGAATGTTTTAACACCCATTTTTACACCTTTCTGCCAGCGTTCCTTCCACATATGAGAGATCAGGGGTAGCCTAAAACAAAGAGAAAAGCTGTCACATTCATTTCTGGAAGCAGAAGTTAAGAGGTTTCATGATTACAAGACTGCATGCAGAAAATTCACCAGAAAACTCTAGGGTCATTGTTTCTTTTAAGATCCAGACTATATAGTGGATTAACTCTACAGACATGCAATTACTTACTTGCAATTTTCAAAAACACAGACAAAATTATTAGCAGTCTATCACTAATATCATCTGCCACGTTTCTGCTACTGTCCAGTCAAAACAAACTGAGCACAGCTGAGAGAAACAGAAGTACCCAGCACCAAAAAGAAAGCATAACTGAAACCATCACCTGTGTAAAAATCCCCCCTTTTTTTTCTCCGGACTCAGAAAACTATTGCTTACAGCTCTTAAGCCTGGGAGAATTTGTCAAATCATTCTTTTAAGCAGAATAGACATTTTATTGGTCCACTTACAAGTGTGAAGGAGCAGGCAAATATCCCAGAGAAGGCATTTAATAGCAAAAGAGTTTTAGAGAAATTACAGCATGAATTTTCAGAGGGCAGAGTTCAAGCTAGTAAACCTAAAATAATTGTTGCCAATAGCTCTGCTTTACTGCTGTACAGCAGGTACTGAGAGCCTAACGCTGCTTTATGTATGTGAAAAATAAACAAGCAGTGCAACTTCCTTACACAAACTAACAAAAAACTGCCTTCTTTGGGACCAATTCTCTTCGATGTGTAGAAGCACACGCATGGGATTTGGGCAATGTCCTCAAAGACCAGAAGGGACCGTCTGTCCCACAGTCTGGGAAAGTTTAAAGGCTGCATCTGTATCCCAAACCACAATGCCTCTGCTTTGATGAAGCTGATCCATGACTTAGTTCCTCTGTGATACAGAAAAACACCGTGCCATGCTAGGTGCAGTATGCCTAGACGTCTTCTGCCCCTGCATGGGAACATCTGTGGCCACCAAAGCTGTCCCAGCTAGCAGAGAATAGAACATACATTAAAAAAAAACAACAAGCTCAACCCTAACTAAGTTCATATGTTCACTCAAACTGTTCCTGAATTATTCCACTGTAAAGGAAAAACAAGCTGTAATGTTATACCTTCTTAAGGCCCCCAAGCTTCCATGCAGTCTTCTGTGTTCTATGTGACTCACACAATTAAAATGATACAGAAACATCATCTGGTAAAGTTGGTGGTTGAACATCAGTAACATAATTGGATCTGATTATTTCCTGGAGTCAGTCAGCTTATTCACATCATCTTTTGCCTTCCCCTTACACGTATACAAAGCTGCATCATTTCTGCAAACTGCTCGTGTGAAGCTTTTTAGATACAAAGAGCACTGCAAATTTGGAACAACTTACCACAAATCTCAGCACGTATTTAAATGGCAGCTGTCAGAGTCAACCCTGTTCTACAGGGCTTCTTGTTTCTTTGATTTCACTCTTGATACTGCAAACCCTCTCACATAGAGGAAAAATAGCTATTCTAGAGAACAGACCAACCCTTAATAAATATAAAGCTTGAGTGAAACTATAAACGCCATTTGGAATTGAAATGAAATTTCACACTACTGCAAAAGAAGAAGTTAAGCACAAGCAAAACACTCCTCAGTCAAAGAAAACATATTGACCTCAAGAGGCATCTGAAGATCCAGACTGTTTGATCTCCAGCATGAATCAAATGAAAATCATATTTAATTGATCTCAGACCAAAACTCTGCAGTAAAATCTTGTAACAGCATATTCTAGAATGGCCTCGGGATACCATTCCTTCTGAATTCCTGAGTAGCTACAGCAACACGTTGGCACCTCAGAAGCCCAGAACCACTGCTCAGGAACTGGGTTTGAAAAGATTAACACACACACAAAGACAACCAACAG
Organism: Perdix hodgsoniae; assembly: GCA_035772895.1. Lineage (NCBI taxonomy): Eukaryota > Metazoa > Chordata > Aves > Galliformes > Phasianidae > Perdix > Perdix hodgsoniae. The sequence goes on along the minus strand of JAPSGF010000047.1, from coordinate 4,568,196 downwards.
CAGATCTGGCATTTGGAAATAGCACCAATACATAATGGTAAACAAGGAGAAAAAATTAAACAAGAGATTCTCTCACTTCTTAAATGCCTGGAAGACCAACCAGCATCTTCCTTCTCCATTCATCTGAATGAGTAATGCTCATCCCTCCCATCTGAGAGCTCTATTCTGCTCACCTCCTCCAGACTCCCCTCAAACCATTGCTTGTCCTGCTTCCCCTTCCTGCCCGCCTCTCCCCTCTTCAGGCTTCCTTTCCCTTTCATCTTTTGCTTCCTTGACCTTGATCTGGTTACAGAATTTAAAACAAAATAGCGGAAGGCAGTGATGTGCAATAAATTCATTTACATTTATTACAGGAGCAGGGTGCCTGCCACGAACACGGGATAGTGCTCTGTTAAGTCACTTCTGTAGCTGACTTTGCCCCTCGTTCCTCTGACATGCCACCATTCAAACAAGTGGCTCCTACACAGGCTGCAGTGCTGCCAAAGGATGCTGTATGCATACACATGTTACTTTCAGAACAATCAGAAGAGGTAGGCTGGGAAGGGGAAACAACATCAGTTATCTGGAGCTAAGAAGCTAGTGAAAACGTCAAATATTTTTAGAAGGTAATTTAAACAAGATGAAAGTATTTTCCACATGAAAAGATGGGCATGCTAAAGCCCAGACGGGTCATAGAGGGGTTCAATCCTCCTTTTTAATCTTTTAGTTGCAGAGGGCACTTTTATAACTGCAGTAAATCATAGTCATGAAAGAGAGGAAAGGGCTGAGACAGAACAACTTCACCTCAAGTCTGACATCTGTGGACTGTCATTTCAAAATGACACTTTTTTTTGTCTTACTATCGATTATTAGATACACCTGGCAGCAGTAGTTAGATCCTAACGTGTGGGGTGCTACATTCACAAGCTATTAAGAACCATAAACAAACTAAACACACAGTGCACTGGGAATCTTCAGGGCTGGAGATTAAGGCACATAAATAAGGTGATACATGGGTTGCAGCTGAAAAGTTACCATTTGTCATACACCACTGGCAATTCCACCACCAGGGATGGACTTCTGGTGTCAAAGAACCAGCAGCCTGCTTTTCCCTTGCAGCTGATGACAGCACAGCTCTTCCTCCCCCGTCCCCATGCACACACATCTTGCCTTGCCCCACGCTACAGCTGAGTATTTCAAAGGTCAAGACAAACACAAAGAAATTTAAAGATACGTTTCAGAAGTAATATATTCTCAGTGGGACGCTTCAGCATGCGTCTGAGTTGTTTGTAACTTTGCTCAGACACTCACAGTTGGAGGGAATGGTTGTTCCAGTGAGCATTCTCATACTGGGAACGTGTGGGAATTCACAAGTCTTGCCCAAGCACCAACCCCGAGACAAGGTGAGAATTCAAACAAGAGCATTTCAGGGCTTCCAAAGAGAAGGGAATGTCAGCCACTACGAGGCACACACAGTTTGAAGGCAAGTGCTGCGGTACCAAAGACTTTGTACGATTAGTTTGAATTTTACTTCAGATTTGATTTGCTTTTAATCCTGCAGGCGTTCATGCAGACCCTGCCTCTAAGTAGTTCCAAGTACCTTAACTCATCTGTACTCAGTCATGGCCAGCACAAAATAAGTTCTAGCACATTATCAATTCAAATACACTGTTTTGTGACAATGATTAAATGTGCAGCAAGCTTCTGTGCTTAGAAACAATAAATGTGTATAATACACTGTGCTGCATAAAGGGAAAAGGAACTCTTAACAGAATGCAGAAATCTTACTTAGGTGATCCGACTGCTTCCACACAGCCAGAACTTAGCTTCTTATTCACCTCCTGAGCAGTACTACCACTCAAATCACTGCCTTTAATACACTTACCAACAATAATCTTGCTCTTCCTTTGGAATAGTCAGTGTAGTGCTCTCACAGAGCTGTTATATCCAATTCCTGACTTAGCTACATCACTTCACAACAGGCATGACATAAGTTTTAGTGCCACAAAACTACCACCCCACCTTTAGACATCACGTCCCAACCTGCAGACACTTACAGAACACAAAAACCACCACTTTTCTGAATACTAAAACTAACAAACTTCAGAGATGTAGATGTCACGTTGTTTTTAGGGCCAAAATAACCTTAGGAAATTCCTACCATTCTGCTCCCTGATCCCTCGGGCACATTCACTCACCTCTGACATGACGGTGTAAATGGGATCACTACAGTTACCCTTTGGGTGATTCACTCCTTGCACAGACTGCTTCTTGGACACCGCTGCAGCACCACCTCCTGCAGAGCAGCAGCAGCCCAGGGGTCTTCTGTGGGGATAAATGGCTGGACTAGGAACAAAGTCCAGCTGCACCTTTAGCTAAAGAAACAGTCTGTTAACCTAACTTTCACAGCACACCTCCTCTCTACTTCTTCTATGTCCTGTAGATAGTACCTGGCTAAGACACAGAGACAAAAAAATCATTACCAGTCAACATCCCCCCCTGCTACACAGGTACAGGCATCCCATTCACCCTCAGCGTCTAACTGCTTAGTACAATCAAAGTTATAATTGAAATTGAACAACTGCTCTTAGTGTGTACTTAATTACAAGTTTGCTGTTCTTATTTGAGACTTGAAACACTCACGTATCTGAACACACATCTGTTTCTCCCAACAATGCCAGCTGGCCTATTACAAGGTACTATCCCAACTACAAATCTTGCCTTGCTTGCTGGCTGCAGATCACAAACTGTTCTCACTTACAAAGAATCAACAGTGCTTTCTAAACTTTAAAACAGTATTTTAAGTCAGGTCAGCAAACCTAGCTTGAACTCAGCCTGACACTGCCAAGTCTAACGGTACTTATGAAAAAAAAGAAGACAAACACAAGGTTTCTTTGCTCAAAATTACGTCAACGTGCAGCATTCACTTCGGTGTGTTGGAATCTACGGAATGCAAACCTGTAACCTTTAGCTGCAGCAGCATATGGACCAGGGAAATGAACCATCCCAAGAAGCATGCAGTGGTTCAGAAAGTCAATTTCCTCTAGGATACTTCAAATTGTATGTGCACAAAGGAGCTAGTGTTAGATTAGTTACTTCACGAGCACCGGTTATGTTAAAACATGACATAAATGCTGAGCTGCAACCTATAAGCAGAGGGCAAAGAGATGCTACATCCTGCAGCAAATATGCCAACATTCCGCACCGAGGCTGACCCGGTCCTTGGTGTCTTGGTGCTGGAAACAGATTTTTCCTTCCTCACTACCCCAAGAAACCAAAATGCTCCTTTCTTCTTTTCCTTTCAGCTTCACAGAAGATTGCTATTTTCAAGCATTGGCCTTTCTAAGGAGGATGCCAGGGGCTTTATGCTCAGACAGGGCTCTCCAGCTGCAGGTTTGATGCTCCTCCTGGAGCAGCACCGCATGCACGTCTCTTCTGTGGAGGCAAGAACTGCTGACAGCACAGTAAGAAACTCTGCAGAACTTCACCTAGGAGCTTTAATCAGAGAGGAATTTCACAGAGTAACCTTAAGCCTAGAAACACCATAATCCATCTATTTACTATTAGCGGTAATATTCCTTCTCACAGTAGAATGCAGATGAAAGTGTGTTTTGCCAACAGTGCTGCATTTGATAATGCCATTTGCTGTGCAAAAAAGTGTTTTTGGCAAACAGCTTCACATACCAAAGCTTTTGAGGCCATCGACTCCATCTACCATTAGTGTTGCTTACAGAAAACATACGTTAGCTTCTTCGTATCACCAGAAAAGTTTGTACATACATTCTTCACTTAGTTTTTCATAAGAATCCTTTCCAAACACACCACAGCAGCAAGTTGTGCTTCCTAAGCTGCCACCTCCTCCTTTGAAAACATCCTGGCACAGATACTTTCCAAAAGCAGACCTTCCCAAATCTCAGCTCCACACCCCCAGAAGTTGGTACTGAGTGTGGCAGAAAGTATTTCATAATCAGAATTCATAGAGGTGGCCTAAAATACTACAGCTGACAGTTGTGGTTAAAGTGTGTAAGTCTGTAAATAGCCTATGTAATTTTCAGCTGAAAGATCAACTCCATACACCCAGGCCCATTTAACAGCTGTGAAAACCACATTATGGCAACAAATGCCACAACCAACTTGAAATCCTGAACAAATTAGCAGGGATTCAGCTAAGTTCCCCACAAGCCCTGTAACAGTTGAGCTTTACAGAGCCCAAGTACAAGGGCTGCACCCTCATCACAAGAATCTGCTGAAAAGATGAGCGCATCCGGAAATCCTGAGTTGTGCCACAACCCATAACTTTACCTGCTTGGTACCAAGGCAAGCCACATGAATAAAGGATACAGACAAGCAGGTGCAAAAGCACACATTAGTCTTCCACTGGATGTTCTCTGACAAACACAGAGCATCCATCAGCAAAGGACAAGGAGAAAAAACATCCAACAGCTTCTCTTCCCAAATAATTACTTAGGAAAGGGAAGCATCCACAAAAATATGTTTCATATTCCTAACACATCCCTCAAGTTTTCCCCAAATTAACAGAAAAGCCACAACTGTAGCATGCCTTGAGAACAGAGAAGAGTAGTACGGGCATGGCAAAACCCTGATGGCAGTTACAGCCGTGACTAATATTTTTAATAGCAATGATAATGTAGATCTTTAATGTGGCTGGGAAAAGAGCAACTTAGATGACAGAAAAGTAGATTTGCATGGCACAGATTTTGGAAGATGTTACTTCACAGAGCTGGTGAAAGCACTGAGACCAGTGGTGGGATGCCAAAAACAGCAATTTATTCTACAGAATGATTTTATTGTAAATTGAGATGGTAGGTCAGCTGCAACAGAAAAGTTTTGAGAGAATGAAAGCATTTACATACCCATTTTGATGGAAAGCTGATGTAATCTTTGCAGTCACAACAGATGCCATCCCCCTCCATTGTGACAGCAGAGCACAGATCATCCTAGACAGGTTTGCATGACTGGAACTTCAGCTTTGAGCTGGATTGAGAGTGTGCCAATGTTCCTTCTCCTTAAGATGCCACAGCTCCAAGTCATTTATCATTTCTGCAGTTTATCACTCAAAACCCAGATAATGTTTTTGGCAACAGTGCTGTAATTGCTGTTGTTTTAATCCACATTCTAATCCACCCAATTAACTTTAAGGTACATTCTCAAATTAGGAATAAGCAAAAATGCACCTGTTCATGATTTCAGCTTTATGTACTGATGTATTCATCACGGTTTAAGGCTTGACCAGAAACCAATGCTGCTGCTGAATGCACTGAACTCAAGCCCTCTATCTCCTGGAACATGCATTTCACTTTGTGCTGAGTAAAGTCATAAGCAACACATATGAAGCTAATGGAAGAGTTCACATTTCTGTGCAAATTCCTAAAATAATTACAGTTCTCAGCTCTGTCCTCCGTTTTTGTCACGATGAGCTCAGGCCTGCTCATCAAAATTGTTTGTCATCCTTATTCATCATCTGGTAGTGGGTTCCAAAGTTCTGGCTGAGCAAAGCACTCATTCAAAGCTCCAGCAGCCCATCCCTTAAGTGCCACTGCTCTCCTGGCACGCAGAGAGAGAAACATTTCCACTTCACATGGCTGCCTTGACTCAGAGCTGATCTGAACAGAAACAAAGAGGCCTGTGAGTTACATCAAACCATCCTGATAGAGACCCTAATGATAACAACATACTACTACTAAATCTCTGCTGCGAGGCAGGATGGGGAAAGGTACTGATTTTCACGATCCACTCTGCACACTGTTATTAGCTTCGTTTGGTAAAAGATGCACAGGTTGCTATTCTATTTATTCCACGGTTTTGAGGTTTTATTTTAAACCATGGATGTTGAACAGCTACACAGCACAAAACCTGCTGTTACAGACTGAGAATAAATCAGATATTTACTTAGCTGCAAACATTTCAGTTATACTGGCTCTATAAGATAACACTCGAAACAGAAAGTCTACAGATGCCAGAGTGAGAAGATCAAAGTCTTCCTCATGTTACAAGACTGCCTGTGTGCAAAAGCAGCACCATTTGCTGGATACATGAAAAAAGCAATGTTTACTGTAATGAAAAACAAGGGAATGTGTCTATTGCTTTAATCCAAAGTAATTTAGGAATATTAAAAACAGCACAGAACATATCACAGAGCTGCTGTGCCTGTAACATGAGATCATGAAGAAAGGCCATAAGCCATTAGTTAAATCATTGTTCAGGAGTTGCTGTTTTGGGAGCTAGCTGATAGGAAGATACACTTCCTATCAAGCAGCAGTGTACAGTAGAAACCAGCAATTGGCAGAGGATGGAAATTCATGCAACAGAAGTGCCTCCATGCTTCCCAGTGATGACACCGAACAAGACAAGGAACTTACCAATTTGGAGGACATATCTTCCAGTGTACCCTTGACACAATGTCTGTTTGAAAGCCCCAGGCATGTCCTGGAAGTCAGAAAGGTGCTCTTCCAAGACCTGCATCTAGCAGAATTAAGTCACCTGCCTGAACACAACAGGCTGCAGATGCCAAGGCCACATTCATTAAGTTTACCAACAGACATACTTGCAACAGACACTTGTGCAGCTCATCAATTCCACATGGAAGTGGCACTTCTGGATTTACTTTTGTCCCTTACCATCTCATGTATTTGGCTTACATGGCTTCTTTCTGACCCACCTCAAGTTGGCAAGAGAATTCAGTCTCACTGTAGATCTTTTTATTTCTGCTGCAGGAACCACGTTCTGCTGATGTGCCTGCAGATGACAAACTTATGTCTGTCATGAGACAGCATCACATCAGACAACCAATTTACAGATAAAGGGGAAATTATTAACTGTGGAAAGTGTCACAGCATTGGAATTCAGGTCGTAGACAGTGAAACGTAACCTGCTGAACAGTTTTGGTCCCATTGGCTTTGGGCAATGGAAATTAACCCGCTCAGCAGTGTAAATGGCCCTGGCCAACAGCAGACCCCTCTGACTGATAGGAGAAGCTGAAAGCTGACAGCAGTTTGTAACCAAAGAAGCTTGGGGACTACTGACAGGCAATTGAGAGCTCTGTATGTGTGCACAGGGTGTGCTAGATGACTACAGCCAGATTAAAGCATAGCTGCAAGTCCTGGCCTAGATAGAACTTGAAGATTAAAGCTGGCGTTGTAGGTGTATAAAATGTTACCACTGCTTCCATTACAAGTCAACCTAAAAATGTTTCCATTAGACATCGCTATGATTACAAACATGCAAACTGATACTTTAATCCTCAAGAAAAGGTGTTAGTGTAGTGGGAGAAGAGGCACAACTGCTCCAAGATTGTCTCATTGTGTGGCACGCACCTGCCAGAAATCTTGGCAACATTAACACAGTGTTAATGTAATCCCTCAAATATTTAGTGCTGAAGCTCTGGTTATTTAAACATACAAAGATGTTTCCGTCTCTCAAGGATCAGCAGTGATGTGTGATTAGGTGTTTGTACAAAGCTGCAGAAATCTGGCTAAATGAAAATAACCTGAAGGAAAGAAGAATGAGAAACCAGAGACAGCACCTGTGTTTACTGAGGCTAAGTATGTCATACCAACCTGATAATGTATTCTTCAGAAAAAGGGGAACACCACGTATGATGTGAACTACATTAAAATGTTTGAATCACGTGAAAAGCAAAGTTAAGAGTGAAAACAAGGAGATGAACAGACAAACTACAAGTTAGCTAAGGAGCCAGTTAAAAAAAGAATTAATCCATATGCTTGGAATAGCAGGTTAAAGGATTTAACTGCAAAGTGTCACAAGGACTTGTCTTTAGCAATAATCTGAGTGTTTCTGAAGAGACGCTCAAAAGTACACTGATGAAAAGCCTAAGATGTATCAGCACAAAGCATGAAAATGTATGACTGATAACTTGAGCCCTAGAAATAGAATGAAGTTCAGTGCAAATCCAGCAGCATGGAATTAAAACTTCATTATACACATGGAACCTAGAAACAGATGAGCTATAATCTGGAAGGTAATTAGTTAACAGTGACTTCGGAGAAAGTTCTCCACTGTATTTAACTAAATTGAACAGCTAACTGAAAGGCCCCCAAATAACCAGACTGTTAATATCTTTTGTCAGGTGTTTGTCAGGATTATTTTAACTCCCAAGAGGTTCTCAGGAGGTTTTCTGGTGTCTTTCCTCTCTGCTCATCTGCTCCTTACCTTGTCTGTAAGGAAAGCTGGGCACAGTTCTTCACAGAGCACTTACCTCAGCCAGACAACATTTCAGACAGGAACGTGCACTAGGCAGAGCCAAGAGGACATCCATTAAGTGCACTGATCAGCAAGACGGTTCTTAACCTCAGGATCTAATTAAAAGGGATTACGATAGTCAGGGCAGTACTGCAGTGCAGGCCATGCACGACACGTTGATCTGCTGACATTAAGTTTTTATGCAAGACTTAAAAGACACTCCTTAAAACATTTACAGATACATAAGGAAGATAGATGGCGCTTTCTTAAGCCACACTGTACCTTACAACATCGCTGAAGCTTGCAGATCCCTGACGTGCAGCTGAACTCTGACAGACGCACTGGGTGAGAACGGACAGAAAGTGCAGCACAGCCGAGCACGAAGGGCGAAGAGCTTCAGGAATACAAGCAGTGCAACGTGCTGATGGCTGCTCCTAACGTGCAAGAAACACCACTCATTTTCATAGCCTGTATCTTTCCCTCCAGTCTTGTTTTCCTGAGCATCAACAGTTCTCCAAGTCTCGGTGTGATCATTTCAAGTCAGTTCTTTCAGAGAACAGAATGTTACCATTCGCTACTTCAAAGGACCCTATTTAACTTGTTGCCTTTTTGAAGCTGCAGTGCAAAGTATAAACTTTATGTGCCCAATATAGCTTTCACATGGTTGGATAAGCAAACTAGACAAATGCCACTTTCCCTGGCCTCCAGCACTTTGAACTTTTGGTTGTAGGAATCTCACATTAGTGTTCCATATAACACATAAAAGTGAATTTTCAGACAGTGGTTAAAACTGAGGCTCATTTAACAATACGAGCAGTAACTGCTAAGAGGTCTTACAACATATGGAATTATATCTTCATAATAAAAATTAACATGCAAATTTCATTAGACAGAATGTATTGTGATATTTCACAATACATGCCCTGCAACTGTCTTTGGTTTTTTTTTTTTTAACCAGTTCTCTGTAAAAGCACACAGCCAAGCTGTCAGATGGCAAGTTTAGCAGTGGCTCATCCTGAAAGCATGTGCCACAGATGTTTGTACCTTCAGCACACAGGCAGATCTGTTTTTGTTGTTGTTGCTTTTATTTCAGTAAACAAATGAACCAAAACCAAGCAAGTGGACCAGCAGTGCCCTCACACAGGAACACCCCATAGAATGTAACATGACAGAGATTGGACTACTGTTAAACCCATGAGGCACACATTCAGAGTCGACCACTCTTCATAACGCACAACAAGGCGTAATTTTAACATGTTATCTACACCTCTTTCACAGTTTCCCCCTTTCTAGTTCAGAGGAAGTTCCCCAGTTTCTCAGTGTAGACAATCCATTGCATGACATCCTCCCAGTGCGCACAATAAAGAGCAGAGCTTATGTTTCACGGCCTTGGAGAGCAGTACAACCCAACACCACAACCCCCAGTGACCCCACAGTGCTGGTGTGGAAGCCCAGAGCCAGACAGCACAGCAGGCAGGCAGCACTCAGCAGGACCCAGACCCTGAGAAAACCCCCCAAGGGGAAACACCAGTGAACACCAACCAGGCATTGGGGCAGCTCAGGAAGGGGGAATCGCTGTCCAAGACCAGCACACAGTTTGGTTCCCCACAAGCACCGCTGAATGGCAGTCAGGATGCTGAATGCTGCCTGCCCCGCACACCAGGACCCACTCCTACACACCTCTGCTGCAAACTTTTCAGGCCCTTTTGAGCACACTGGGCAGGAAGTCCTGGTTTGAACAATTCTTTCAACCTGCAGGGCTAATATGTGCAAACATACAAAAAAATACAAGTTAAACACAACTTTTTTTTTTTAAGTGCTGCAAACTGCCAAAAAATATCCATAAAGCACTTTTATTTCTCACAAGGCAGCAACATTCCAGTTTAATACCAGAAAGCTATTTTTTTTTCTTGTTCTGCCATGGCTACCTATAGCACTTCAGTCTGCTTTCAGAAGCTCTGCAAGAATTATCAACAAAGTTCTGAAAAATACACATCAAAGGCTGCTCAGCCCAGCCTCCCTCCCAAATCACTAACAAAAGCAAAAGTCTCCAAACCCTTTTCTGGGGGAACCACATGAAAGAAACAGGAAGAAATATGGCCTGTTCAGCATGCCTGCGTGCCAAAATATCCTAATACAGCTGAAGGTTTTCTTGGTAGCACTGCTAGCATTACATCCATGAAAGAGTCAAAAGGGAAAATATAGATCTGTGCTTCCTCACGCACGTGTGTGCCTATTTACCAAACGCAGCCAAGTCTGCCTGCATGTGTTCAAAGAGAGACAAGGCATGCTTCCAGACAGAAGGGAGTCAACTGCAGAGATCACTGACCGATGGCACAACCAAAGCCACATGTGGGAAAAACACTTCTTTGTTTCCCCCAAGACAAAATGGGCCTAACGAGGCACACTGTGCCCCCAGAGTTGCAGACACCAACACAGTCTTGGCAGTGGAAGAGTTCCTCCTCCCCACCCCCTGCTGCCACCCCAAGCAGCGTCTCCTACTTTGCTGTATGCAAGGCTTTAATTTTTGTCACTTGGAAGTGACAAATCTCCTTTTACAGAAACAAAAGACTGTAACTGTATATCACAATCATTAGGTTTGTGACAGCCAAATTTGGCTAAGTGCTAGTTTTTACCAGTTCTGCACAAAGCTTACCTGTCAACCGAGCTGTTGTTTCCACTATTCAGTTTTATTACAATAAATGACAGCTTTCCTTCTCTAGCTTTTATTTCAGATTAGCAAGGAAGCGTTGCACCTTAATGAAACACACAGTAACTACAACAGATGAATTTAACTGAAGCACAATGCAAGCCTCCAACCTCCCCGAAGCATCCCAGCCCTGTGAATGGCAGCAGTGCAAAGAGCTCGCACTGACAAGCAGCAGCACGGAAAGCCTGTGTAAGGAGCACAGGGGAGACACCGAGGTGAAATCACACATCACATCCGACCTCACCACACCACACAGCATCTCAAGGTGTTATGGATGCAGACAGCATGGAGCACGGCCAGCCTGTCAGGTGCCCAGACACAGAAACAAACAGCCACCTTCCCACCAAAGTGCCTATAAAGAATCCTGAGCAAGTTTAAGCAAGGCAGGAATGTGATTGTGTCATCGGCCTTTTAGCACCATGCATACCCTTTATTTTCCTAATGACTCAATTATGCAGGTAAAATTAAATGCCTGAAAGGAGTTCTGGCCCCCAAAACTGAAAATCCTTGCGTTTATCCACAAGTCAGCCAATGCTGGAACAGCAACACCAGCAGCTTTCTCACTTTCTTACCTTGTATGGCCAAACCTGGACTGGGAGGACAAAACGCAGGCTGGGAATAAAGACAATCTGGTGGTTTGTTTTAACTCTGTAGCATTCTAGTAGCATTTCACAAACTCCTTGGAGTCATTCTTACCATGGGTATTAATGCACTACAGAAAAAGAAAACTGCAGGAACTGTTAGATCTGAAGAGCTGCAGCACTCTGTAATCACCAGCTCCTAATATGGGATTAACACAGCTGAGCCCACCAAACATCTCCAGGGCTCCTGGGTCTCTGCTGCATTTTTGACAGTGAAAATACTACATACAGTAGAATGTCATCACAGATGAGCTAGAAGGTGTCCCTCTGTTAGAAAACATGGCTTACTGCTCTGGAAAGAAAAGGCCTTTATTGAATCTTCTTGGGTAAAGCAGGCAAATCTTGTGGTCGAATCACCTCTAAAGAACACAGAGATCTCAAAAAAAAAAAAAAAAACAAACAAAAAAGGCATAGCAGAACAGTCTGCAGACAGAGGTACAAAAGACTGGGACAATCCAGCTTGGAAAGGAAAAGAAAACAAAGCCCAAAGAAAACAGAACACACATCTATACAATTGCAAATGAAAAAGCTACTGGGGGGAAAAAAGCTCCTTTATTCTTTCTCCTGCTGCAAGAACTAGGAGGTGCTCAATCAAGTTACCATGCATTGGGGCTACAAAAAAAAAACCAACAGGAAATATTTTTGACCAAGTTGTGGAATTCACTGCATAGCATAAGGTAGAAGCTAAAGGTATAAACTGCTGTAAAGGTCTAGGCAAATCCACAGCTGATGAATGCACCAGGCATCATTACCCACACAGCCTGCACAGCTCCTCTGGCTCAGGCCATCCCTGGCTGCTGGCAGACAACCGAGGAGCCATCAGTCCCTCATCTGCCTGCTCTGCTTCTTTCCCCTTATGATTTACTTCTGGCCACTGTCACAGACCACATGCCAAGCTCCACACACACTCCACAGCCCTTATTATCCCATCATTCACATGTTCTGATAATTATTTCACATGAACGGGTTTATTTCCCCAGCTCTACACTGTAATATATTAAAAACAACTATACGTAATTTGCAGATAGTATAAGTCACCTCCTTAAGTTGATTAAATAGGAGAGAATTAAATGAAATTCCCAGCCTTTACAGTTCACCCCTTCCATCCATACATCCAAATGCCATTTTACCAGGCTGCAGTTCATTCCCTACCACCACCATTTCATTTGTGCACCTTCCACAGACATTTGTTTTCATCCTGTGAAACCATTAGAAGAATCAATTTGAACTCCAAAGCAAGCTGAGACTAATGGACTCCTGTGTTTACGTAGCAGTAAGTACACAACTATTTAATTGGATCTATTTGCTAAAAACTGCATCTTCCAAAGCAACAGCAGCATCCACAAGGAGCTGCCATACATTTCTTATGTAAACCAAAATATCCAGTATTATTTTTTTCCTGCTTAAAACTGCCAAAACAGCAATCATTGACTACCGAAATAGCGCCACAGAAGGCACACCTCCCATCTAGGTTTACTCCTGAAATCGAACACTTACTCAAAGGGAAGTAATTAAGTTGCTGCCCCTTTTCAGCAAGACAATTCCAAGACTGATGTCATAATTCAAGCGACAGGCTGTGAACAGCTCTGCAACCATAGCATTTAATTTAGAAGTCAGCACTTGACACATTGAAGTATTTGGAATTCCTGAAGTCTGGCTGTCTGCACAGTTGCATAATTTGAACAGGAATAACCTACTTACAACCAGACAAGATAGAAGTATGTCAACAGACAATCCCTTGTACGTCAAGGGACATCTCCTTCCTCGTCACATACCAGCAGCAAGAGCATCACCCACTGATCTGTCACAATTTGGTTTTCTTCTCCTTTAAGTTAGTGAACTACAGCGCTTTCATGAGCTGTTACATTTATCATCACAGCTCCCCGCAGAAATATACTCAAAGATCATCAAGAAATAAGTTTACACATGCAAGAGACTCCACCAGTGAAATGCTAGATGTGCAGAAACCAACACCAGCGCAAAGGACCCAAGGCCTCCCCTCTGCCAGGGCCATGTGAGATCACACAAGCACCATCCATCTTACAGCAGGCATCGCACAACCATTCAGGAGAAGGACAGAAACATAAAAAGCCTCCAGAAATAACGTTTGGACACTCGCTCAGCTTCGCACACACAAGGGAAGCTGTATTTTCTTTTGCCCCTCCTAGGAAACAGCCGACCAGACGCTCAGCACAGCAGACGTTTGCTATAGACACCACAGAAAGAAATCACCCTTTTAAAAGTTGCCAGTTTATGATTAACCTCCTGTTGCAAAAAAACATGGCAAGGGTTCAATTTCACTTGCTAACTACTTCTCTTACGTGCTACAGAAGAAATACACAAAGACACTCCTCCCCCTAAACTTGACAGTCACAAAAAGAGGAATTCTCTCTCCCTGTTTAAAAACAAGAACTAAAAAAAAACAACCCAACAGTGCAAAACCTTCTGGGTGGGAAAACAAAAGTGATCCCTCCTCCTCACAGGTGAGCATCCACACAACCAGCATCCACCTGGGGAGACAAAAAGCAAGGGCTGGAAATTCCCTTCCCCTGGAAAGGGATTGCTTTGAGTGTTCACACCAATTAGAGTCTCAGATTAAAACCAGCTGTTTAAACAGAAGAAGTCCCCAGGGAGACACACTTACAGTATTATAACTAGTTTCTGGTATAAACAGCTTCACATCAATGGAAGTATTTATATTGGTAGAGCTATATGCAAGCTAGCAGGTTAACACTTGTTCAGCTCTATCTTAAATAGATTCACACAGACCCAGGCAACCTCTCCAGGCGCATCACGTCTTGGATCCGCATTACACATGGATATCAAGATGCAACAGAGGAGCTCAATGGCAGAAGAGTAGCACATGTGAAATGCCCCACGAGACTCCTGGACACCAGCCTGTGCCAGACAGCCATTCCCACCCAGTATCACCTTGCAGGGTTCACAGAGCAGTCCCATGTCACTCCGTGTACAACAGCTTGCTGCTAGAAACCAGAGGTCAGCTCAGCAGGTGGGCTGGGTGACCTCCACCTAAAGAGAAGCCAGGAGAAAAGGACGGGGAGAACACAGGGGGGCAAACATGTAAGTGGGAAAGCTGAGAAATTTCTCTCACAACGCTAAGGCAAACCTAGGACTTTGTGTGAGGAAAAGAGTGAATGCTAGAGACTTCTGGAAACACATGAGAAAGGCTGGATGGGAAGAAGAGGCAGACAAAAAAAATCAGGAGGCTTCCAAATTACATGTATGACTAGAGAAAAGAAATGCAGTGCATTTTAGACCAATGATGTCCAACTTGAGATCTGCAGATGCTTAGGGAACACACACAGTACTCCCATGTAGAAAAGCAACCCAAAGGCAGCCACAAATTGCAGGGCACAGCTGGGTGACCCCTCTGGCACACAAGGCAGGGAGCATACACATGGGAGCACGCACCCAGCAGGTGCCATGAGGTGTCTATGGGAACAGATGGGACACTAAAGGACAAACAACAGAAGCCTCCCCTCCTTGGGAACGTGCAGGACAAATGCCTGCATTCCAAATGCTGGGGGCAAAACATCAAGGTGTGCAAACACACGTGGGGTGTGCCATCTCTTGGTTAATGGGATGACCAGCTCTTGTAGACAGTCAATGGGATAACCATTATAGAAGGCACAGCAGGCTGCCCCTCGGCACTGAGTAACCCCACAGCGCAGGGAGATGGAGGAGCTGCCAGCAGGTCTGCAGGAACACATGTGCTCCTCTATTGGGGTGGAAGAACTCATAGAATGGCCTGGATTAGAAGGGATCTCAAGGATCATGAAGGTCCAACCCCCCTGCCACATGCAGGGCTGCCAACCTCCACATTTAATGCTAGACCAGTTAATGTGGGCTGCCCAGGGCCCCATCCAACCTGGCCTCAAACACCTCCAGGGATGGACGAGGCATCCACAGCCTCTCTGCGCAGCTGCTCCAGCACCTCACCGCTCTCAATAACTCAGAGGTTTCTGAGCACAGGACAAATCCCCCGAGGACGGCTGTGCTCTATGGGCAGCACCGACCCAACGCACCCATGCACGGAAAGCAGCACGGTGGGTGGGGGGTCCAGAAGGCAGCAAGACCCTCAGTTAGAGCGCTTCTACACAAGCAAACGACGGGTCTCCGAGCAGCCCAACGGCACCACCTCCCCCCTCCGCATCCCCATGTGCCAATGTTTACGTCGACGCGTGCGGCGGGTCGGGACCCGCATCGCGCACAGCTGAGCCCCGCACCCCCCGCGGGTCGCGGCCCCCGGCAGATGGGCGGCGGCGGGAGGGGATGGAGGGGGGCGGGGGGGCGCAACAAAAGGCCGCGGGCTGCCGGCACCGGGCCTCGGCGCCACAACAGAAGGGCTCGGGACAGGAGGGCGCGCCCTTACCTGCGGTCGCTGGGCCCGGCGGGCTCTGGAGGCCGAGCCCCCTATCTCGGCCGGGCCATGGCGGAGGAGGAGCAGAGGCCGCCGCCGCCGCCGCTGCCGCCGCCACCGCCGCCGCCTCCCCCTCAGGCGCGGTGCTGGCGGGGCGCTGAGGCGGGGTGGGGGGGCGCAGCCCCGCGTGCGCGGCCGTTGGCGGCGGGGCGGCGCGCTGCGGCTCGGCGGGAAGGGGAAGGGGAGGGGCGGGGGCCGCGGGAGGGATCCGACGGTCCGAGCTCCCGCGCGCCGCGCCGCCCGGCCGGGCACTTTGTTTGTGTCCCACAGTGCAGCGCGGCGCGGGGGGGCGGGGCCGGAGGGAGGGGCGGGGCCAAATGGGATTGCGCGTGCGCAGTGAGCGCGGTCGCGGGGGGCGGCGGGCGGCCGTGCGGGGAGCGCGGCGGGCGGGCGGCTGTGGGCGCGGGAGGGTTGTGCATCGGCGGGCGCGAGGGACGGCGCGCTGTAAGCGTGCGTGCACGGATTGGCAGCGCGAACCCGCGGGGTGCAGCGAGCAGTCAGGCGGTGCGTTCGTCAAGAGCGTGCACGCGGAGCACCTCAGTGCATGCGTGAGGGAAACAAGAATGCGTGCACCAGCCACCCCAGTGCATGCGTGCATGGGTGCGTGAACCAGGGCTGTGCAGACACGCAGCTCCTGGCACTGTGCACATCCAGGGTTGCACGCTGTGCACACGAGCGCATGCAAACCGTGCCCAGCGCGCACCGTGCTGTGTGCATCCCCCAGGCCCTCATCCCAGTGGGTGCGCTGCACATAAATGGTGGAGCAGAATTTATTTGAAAAGCGCCTCCTGAAAAGTAGTGCAGTGCTCCCAGCTCGCAACCTCCTCAGCAGAACCCCTGGGGCCGTTTTTGACTGTTTCTTGCAAAACCAGAGGAAGAACGGAACCCCAGTGGGCTGCAAGATTGCGCTTGCTGCTGCTTGTATTTCTCCTTCTGCTTCCCCTGGCTTTGCATTCGCACGGAGCTGCACGGTAAGCCTGGTGCATTGCTCTGTGCGGATTGCTTTGGCGAAAAACTGGAGTGAAATAGCATCAACTGAAGCAAATTGTGTGTGTGTGTGTGTGCGTGAGCGCGTGTGCAAAGGTTGCTCTCGCTTTTTTCAGCTGACAAATAAGAGGTAATTTGCAAGGCGAGGAAGAACGCTCACCCTCCAAACTCTGCTCCAAAAAGCGCACAGCCAGGGGTGTATCATGTTTGCAAATGGAGCGGTGGAAAACGTTACAGCCTTAAAGCGCTCTGCAAGAGCAGCTCCTGCAGAGCTCAGCCATCCGGCACGGCTTCCTCTGAGGCAGCGCTGCTCTTCCTGCTGCTGAAGCCTTTAGGATTGGGAACATCTGACTCTGGGAGCATGCAAGTCCAGCTCGGAGCGCACGTACAGGAACTGTCCCACCAGGAAGCCACCAGCATGCTGATTGCTACCGCTGCAAAAAAAATATGTGCTGCTGGTGTGGCTTTGCTCGCTGCTTCCGCCTGTTTTGCAGCAGGAGGTCCCAGGGCGCAGTGCTTGGGGCCCTGGGCAGGATGCAGCAGTGCCCATCCGTGTGACACGTGCCAGGGTGCTGTACTGCTGCCCACACTTTAGCACCTTGAAAAGAAATTCACCCTTTGTTTAGGGGCTGGGAAGGGAACTAGAAAACAGCCTGAGAGAAACATTAATTAAAGCCGAGAGGCGATAGGCAGGAAACCCTTTATTGAAGAGGTAAAGGCAGAGTCACAACCAGAG
Organism: Perdix hodgsoniae; assembly: GCA_035772895.1. Lineage (NCBI taxonomy): Eukaryota > Metazoa > Chordata > Aves > Galliformes > Phasianidae > Perdix > Perdix hodgsoniae. Next base: position 4,550,482 of record JAPSGF010000047.1, on the reverse strand, counting down.
TTGCCCTCAAACTCAAACACAAAGATAAAATCAGAAAATGGTACTTTTTTCCCCTTGCAATGGAAGTCCCCAGCTTGGTTCTGCTGGATCCATTCTGCAGCTGATGGGATCTGTGCATCCCAAGGGTGACAGTGGGTGGTGCCGGGCCATGCGAGGAGCGATGCTTTGGAGGGACGTGGGAGCAGCATGGTCAAACACAGACAGTCTGTTTTGTTGTTTTTTTTTTTCCTTAGGGTACAGACAGCTACTGTACAAAACAAACCAGAAATCTGTAATAAATACACAAGAGGCTCAGTACATTGCTACAATCCTTCACTGAAGGGAAACACATATATACACATATATATCCTAATATATAACCTCTTTGATAAATCAGCATAAAGGCTACGTGTTGCTATGGGAAGGCAGGAGCAGATCCCATGTCCCCAAGCAGGACCCACCAGCCCCCAGGAAAGCCCCAGAAGGCCCAAACTGGGCAGTATTTCTGCAAGGAGCCACCAGCCTGCCTTGGCCATGGGTGGGCGCCTGCAGCTGTGCTGCAGCATTCCTCCTTTGGCATCCCAGGGGCAAAACAAAGGGCACAGCATGGGGTCTGATGCAGCAGGGAGCTTTCTGCATAGGGGAAGCACTGCAGAGCAAATGTGAAAAGCTGGAAAGGCCTTTACGGGCTGCAGAGCTGATGCAGGGCTGATACATGCAGACATTTTCCTTGGCACTGTCTCAGGCTGAAATATCTGCCCCATCCTAAATGGATGCTGCTTACACCGCTGGAGAGGAAACACATGCTTGCCTTTGAGTTAAAACCCTCTCAGCTGCAAAGCGGAAAAGAAAACAACCCAGCCAGGCTACATGACTTTAGCATCCAGCTATTTGTTAGTGCGAGAGGCCTTAAATTCCTGGAGATTAATTAGCAGACAGAGAACATTGCCCGAAGGTAGGTCTGAACTGCAGCCCAAGCAGCTCTGGATCCAGACTGCGCAGCTGGCTTTTGTTTTTGGCTTTTCTCAAAAAGAGCCCAGCCAAAACGTTCAGCCCCTGCACTCCTTGGTTCTGCAGCCCTTGGTGTCACTCACAGAGGGGCCCATATCCTTCCTAGGGGATGGATTTTGCGTCGCAGCTTTGGCCAGGGCTCTTCTTCTGGCCCCATCTCAGACCTGCACGGTAGGCACTGCAGCGGGGAAGAGTCCACTTGAATTTTGAAGTGACCTCCCTTACTCCGAGCACAGAGTCTGCATCCCCTCCCCTAAATCTGTATCCCATTCCAAAATTCTGCGTCTCCTCCAAAAATCTGCATCCTTCTCCAGAATCTCCATCCCTCTCCAAAATCTGCATCCCTCTCATCCCTGCAGCTGCCCAGATTCACATCTCCATGCAGTGAATGACAGCAGAGCCTCCTTGCAGACAAGGCAAGCTCTCTGCTTGAAAAGCCTCCATCCTGCTGTAACAATGGGGACAAAAGCGATTCCCCCCAAGGCACAGTTTGCAATATGGACCTGCTGTTCGGTCAACTCCACGCTGGCAAAACAATTGCATCATGCTCAGCCCTTCTTGCAAAAGCTCCCTCCCATGTGCAAGGCAGGATCGAGCATATCCTGCATCAAGAGCAGCTCCATGAGGCAGCTTCATTTTGCAAATGGGGAAAGTCAAATGTAGCAAAAATCCCCGAATATCCACCCACCGTGCAAAGTCAATGACAAAACATTTGCAAATTCCAGCCCTGCTCCCAAGGCTCTGGCTGCTGCCAGCACACATCCAGCGAGAGGCGATTGCTTCAAAAGGGGAGAGAGGTCAGCGAGTGAGCAGCATCTGCAGCACGGCCAGAGCGTCTGGGCTGGGAGAGGAGCTGCAGCCCTGTGGGACTCCCCGTTGGAGTTTCCAGACCCAGATGGAGCCAAATGCTGGGGCTGAGCATCCTCGTGTGCCCTGTGCTCGAGGGATTGGGGCTGAGCAGTGGCACCGGTTGGGTCTCATCTCCAAAATGAAAAGCACAGCTGGTAAAGTGAGCATGTGGCAGGCAGAGCCAAGAAGATGGGAGAGGGGATGTGGGCGCAGCCAAATGTCTGCTCTGCAGGGGAACAGGGACTGCAACAGGCATTTCACAGCCAGAGTGCTGCAGAGCTTTAATTAATCCTTGGGGCAACCCTGCAAGTGGGAACAGGGGTGGGATCGTTTTATACTGGGGAAATGGAGGTGAGGAGATACGTGTTCCTGGTGGGGCTGCAGCTCAGGGAGGAACAGCGGCTGCGGGGGATGTTTGGAGGCAGAGCTCTGGCACCTCCTGGGTTATAAATCCAGCAGAAGCCGCCACGGCCGCCTATAGCCCAGCCCTCGGCTGATTCCCTTCCAGCCACACGAGCCACTTATCTCCAGCTGAAAAACCACAGCCGATAAAATGCTCAACACACCCACACTGCTGCATGGCAGGGACAGCGACCTCAGCTGCGCAACAGCACTTTTGCAAAGAAGCCCCAATTTTACCACATCCCACACCACCACCACCCACCCCATCTCTCCTGAACCCGCAGCCCCAGCCAGCCAAAAAAGAAAGGACACAAATAAGTGATTCCTCCCTGTCTTGCTGCCCTTATTCCCCCTTCTGAGGTAGACGAACCGCTGGGCTACCAGCAGCTCTCGTCCTCAAGCAAGCCTGCGGGACAGTGGCACTCAGTGGCCTGCGTCCCCAGCCCTGTGCCCTGCTGTCCCCACTCAGCACTGCCGCAGCAGGCAGGTGGCAGTAGCTGGCGGTGGCCCCGGGGAGCTGCATTTCTCCGGGTCGATGACGGTGCCGGTGTAGTGGATGCAGGAAGCATTGCGTGTCCGCACGCCCTCGCCACACGTCTGGGAGCACGGCGACCAAGGGCCCATGCGCCAGAGAGGGCATGGGATGTCACCGCAGGGTTTGATGTCCTCAGGCTTGAGGGCTCGGTCACAGGTGGCTGAAGGTTGGCCTTCAACATCCCGGCACTCCACTGTCCGTCTCTGCCAGCCAGAGCCGCAGGTCTTGGAGCACTCGGACCAGTCGCCCAGCACCCACTGCGAGGTGAGCATCGGGCGGATGACGTTGGCCGACTTCTTCTCTTTGTCCTTCTGCTTGCTGAAAGGGACGTCTTTAGGGATGAAGAAGGTGTACTTGACTTTGGGTGGGAAGACCTCGCTGGCGATGGTCAGCAGTTGGACGGTCAGGGGCTCCGGGAGCTGCCTGAAGCTCTGCAGCCTCTCCAGAGTCGTCATGGAGCCGCTGTACTTGAGGATGGTGCCCTTAATGAGGATGTCCTGCTCCATGGCCGAGATGGCAAAGTCGCCGTTCAGCAGGTACCTGCCCTCCAGGGTCCTCAGGGCCAGGTAGTTCCCATCGTGGCGCACCCCACGGTGGCTGCGCTGCTTGATGTCAATGTTGGTTGCCCCAGCTGGGATGGTGACGATGTCATTGTAGCCGTACCTGAATGGGGTGAGGGGACGTGATTATTTTCCTGGCCTTTCCAAGGGAGATGGTGGCTCTGAAGCCATCTCTCAGTACCCAAGAGCACTGCAGAACTGGAAACGCTGCAGTTGTGCCAGATGTGCGCTAGGCTGGAAGGATTTACTAAATTAAACACAAAAATGAGCAATGCAATCAAACAAATTAGCACGGTTATCAGCCTTGGTAGGAAACGATGTTTCCCCTGGTCCCCTTTGTTTGACACGGCTGCAGTATTTGGCACAAAAAAACAAGGTGCCCCCATGGCTTTGTCAGTGCTGATGGCACAGGGGGACAGATGAGCCAGGCGCTGCTGGCACCGCGTGCGTTGGCCAGATGTCACTGCTCACACCCGATCAGGAGCCAAACAGTTAACAGCACAGCCACCTCCGATCTCATTGGTGCCAACTGGAAAGCCTTTCCTAGAAAACAGCAAGAACTAGGGCAGCAAAAATACTGCTCACCGCAGGCGGGCATCGCTGCACCAGGCACCCCAGGCTCCTCTCGGAAGGGTTGACAGCCCCATCCCGATGCCAAGAGCTCCATTTGAGGATACTGTGCTGGAGGAGGCTTTTTCTGCAGAGCACGACCCTTGGGAACACTTTGCTTTTCCCTTGGCTCAGGGCTGCGTCCCCGTGTGCCCCCAGTGCTGCAATGCTGCCTGGTGACAGTGACAAAATGCCACCCTGGCACCCCATCCCCCCACATGAATCACGCCGTGGAGCTGGCAGGGGGCTCACACACATTCCCCAGGTTGACGCTGCGGTCGGGAATTATGGTCAGAGTATTTTGGAACAAAGCCTCAGGGTCAAAGCCTGCTCTCAGTCGCCCTGGCCTCCATAACCCCGATCTTAATGGGATCTCTTCTTGGCTGTAGCTACCACGCTAATCTCTCTTTAGTCAACCACAAACAATTCATAGGAGAATGGAAGCTCCATTCATCTGGCTCCCTGGAAGGAAACCATTTAGGAAATCTAATTTGACTGAGTGAGTCACCTCGCCGCATGGAATTGGATGTGCTGGGCTTTGTTACTATCTGTTCAGCAAAAGCCTCTGCGGGATGCATTAACTCCAGCTCTGTGACAAAGCAGCAAAGATTGTGGGCAACAGAAAGGGCTGCCCACATCCTGGGACCTTATGGAGCTGAGGATTTTTGATATTCCTAGTAAAGGGGAATGAGAGGGGGATGGTTTCCTGAGCATCGTGCTGGTTTGCAGCAGAGAGAAGCAGGAATGGGTTTTGCTGCACGAGAGCAAAATGCACCACGTCAAACACGCAGCTCACCCCTCTGCATCACAACACCTTTCAGAGCTGCGTCCTGAGCAGCACTGCGCAGACACAGCAGAGCAGCGCAGTGGGGACGCGTGGGGTCGGTACAGGGGAGCCCAGCTGTGGAAACGCTGCCTCTGCTCTTTGCTAAGCCCTGACTCGATCTCGTTTCCTTTGCGGCGAGCGAAGGAAGCGCTTACGCAGACATTGGGCTTTGTGAACATCTGCCCAGCACCCCTGGGCTGCCCGCAGGCACGGAGCAAGCAAAGCTCCCCGGCCAGATGTTGCCGGGTCAGGAGCTCTGCAGAGCCAAAGCAGCTTTTCCAATCACAGCCTCAAGAGGAACAAATGTCTCCGTTCTCCCTTCCTACAGCCTGATGCTGCTTTTCCCCCCTGCCCATCTCCAGGGACTGCTCTCCCCTGTGCCTTACTTGGATCGGTTGAGTGAGCCGGATATTTTCCTGCAGGTTGAGCCGTTGCCGCCGCACACCCCGCACTTGTCCAGTTTCTTGGAGGACCCAACAACGTGATCACAGCCAGCCTTGATGCACTGCCCATGCACACAGATGGAAAGGGTCTCCGGACCACACAGTGTCCCATCTATCACCTGGGGAGAGCGGACAAGGAGCGTGGAATTTGCAGGAATTTGCTCTGAAATGGGTATAAAGGTGGAAGTTGGGAACTGACAGTGTGAGATAACTTACTTTGGGCTCAAAGACTTTAAACTCACTCCTTCCCCTGGCTCGGCAGAAGAGCTTGCAGCGGTCCCGGGGTGACACCCCGGCGTACTTTGGGACCCACTCCAGCTGGTTCCCCTCCAGATCCGTGAAGTTGTAGCTGTTGTATTTCTCACACTGCTGTTCCCGAAAGCTCTTGCCTAAAAGGAAAGGCAAAACAGTGACCCAAAAGCCCTGTGCTGCGAGTAAGGAAGTCTCATCCTTCTCAGCAGAGACGTGGGAGAGACGCGAGGACGGTGGAAGCGTGCAGAGAGGAAGATGCTGCTTGTATCCAACGGACTGCAGGGCAATCACGGGGTGCAGGAAAAAAGCATGGGGTGAATGGGAACAGCAGGGAGCTTACCATCCTGCGGGCACTCGTCGGTGTGGCACGACTGGTAACGGGTGCGCTGGCCTTCGCAGTAGCGGCCGCCGTGCTGTGGCCGGGGATGATCGCAGTGGCGGTGGGAGAACTGCACACCACCACCGCACGTCCGTGAGCACGAACCCCATGGGCTCCATGCACCCCAGCCGCCATCAACCGCCGGCTGCAAGAGGCCACGAGAGGCTGCCAGGGTGGAAAAAGTGCAACCATCCATCCCCCCCCTCCGCCCCCAGATCCTCTCCCGTGCCGCGAACCGGGGCCCTGATCCAGCAAAGCACTTAAGCGCGTGCTTTGCGTGAAGCTATTGCCGGCGTGCACGGGTTCGTGTGCTGGAAGCCTGCAGTTTGCTGACTGGCTCAGGAATTGCTGCTAATTCCTCCAGTAAAACGATGCAAATAAATCAGTTTAATCAGAGTTGATTGCAGAACTGCTTGCTGTGGTTAGGACTAGCCTGGTCCTATCATCCTCTATGAGCTCCCTCCTGATTTTGGCTGGGAGAGAGTTAATTTTCGTCGTACTGATTGGTATGATGCTGTGTTTTGGATTTAGGAGAAAAACAATGTGGATGTGCTGCACGGAGCCAAGGACCTTTCACTTCTTGTGCTGCCCTGCCAGCGAAGGGGCCGTGGGGGGATGAGGAGCTGGGAGGGACAGAACTGAGACAGCTGACCCAAACCAGCCAGAGGGGTGTCCCATACTGTGCTGAGCAATAAAACTGGGGGGAACTGGCTTGCGGGGCCACCAGTGCTTGGGCATCAGCAGGTTGTAAACATATACATATATAAAAATACACAAATATAGAGGTGCAACCCCATCCCTCCAGCCCCTGTCCTGCAGTACCTGGGGCTGCAGTGCGTCCTGTGGCAGGCAGGCTCCATCCCAGCACAGCCCACCGCCTGTGCAGGGGGTGCCATCAGCCCAGGGCAGGCTGCCATTCTTGGTGTGGCACAGTGGCTCCCCACTGCTGGTCCTACACCACAGCTGGGCACAGATGTCCTCCTCCGTGGTGTTGGGGCAGTGCTGGAAGTCTTTGCCAAAGATCTGCTGGCACTGCTGGTCCAGGCTGTACAAGGCTCCTCGGCCAGGCAGCTCCGAGGGCAGAGAGAGGGACTGGGCTGGGGCATCAAGCAAGCAATCACCTGCAAGCAGCAAAGAGGGGCATGGATCAGGATGGGGGTGCACCACGGTTTGGTCCCATGGGTAACACCAAGAAGAGGACACCAAAATGGGATGGATGCCCCACCCCTGGAGATTTCCAAGGTCAGGCTGGACCAGGCACTGTGCATCTGATTGAGCTGTAGATGCCTGGGGAGTTGGACCAGGTTCCTTCAAACTCAAACAATTCTAAGATGATAAGGGGACAGAGATCAGCCTGTGTTCTGACTGAACCCTCTTCACCCTCTAGAGTTTGTAAAGAGCCCAAGCAATCAAGGAAAATGCTTTAAGTTCTGCTGAGCTGAGCCTTACCGTGCCCTCCATCCAGGAACTCAGTGAGATACATGGCACTGCATGGGGACCAGGGCTGGCTCTTGTTCAGGTGGACGAAGAGTGGGGCCATCATGTGATGCTTGCCCAGGGGCCCAAAGAGCCGCTCGCAGGTCTTGGAGTCGTCGTGGGGCATGCTGAGCACGTGGCCTGCAGAGCAGAGAGCATCTCCTATTAGTTATCAGTTTTTTTTCCATTGCTGCAATGCTATTTGCTTCCAGAACAGAAGCAATCATAGAATCATAAAGGTTGGAATAGACCACTAAGAGCATCGAGTCCAACCATCAAGCCACCACCACCATGCCCACTAAACCAAATCAAGCAAATTAGTTAGCAAGTCATCATTGCAAAGGGTGATGCCCAGAGCAGAGATGCTGGCACCGGGCTGAAAAAAAGCACAAAAGCTCCACAAAGACACACATTACCCAGCTCATGAGCCAGCGTGTAGGCAGCCTGCAGTCCTTCATCCTCGATCACCGAGCAGCTTTTGTTGCGGTCACACATGGTGCCGATATCCGCCACCCCCAGCGTGTCACAGCCTTGATGCCCACAGAAATCCTGTTGGGAGGCAGCACCCGAGGAGGTTGAGCAAACCAAAATTCCACATCCTAAATGCACTAAACTCCTGAATTGGCTTGGTTTGCGCCAACTGGAAGCTCCATCCCTTATGGTAGGAGCTCTCCCCTCCCTCTGGGCTATCTCAAAACCTCATCTCCCCCCAGCATCCACACCAAGGGACCCCCAGACCTGTCGGGTGAGCAGGATGGCTGTGTCATAGTGCTCAGGGTGCCGGTCGCTTGGTGGGTTGAACTGCTGCTGCCAGCTGCAGAAGTTGCGTAGGGTGAGACCACCGTTGTCCGACACCTCCGGCCCTGCTGCCTCCTCATCCACCACCAGCACCTTCACCACTACCAGGTTGATGGCATTCTTCAGGCTGGGGTGCTTGTAGATGCGAGCTGCCATGGACATCAGAGTCAGGACATGGTTCTGCAAGACGGGAGACAGCTGGGATGAAATCTCTACATAGGAGTGTGGTGCACCTGCCACTTTTCCTTATTTTTGTACAAACATAGAACCATTTTGGAAAAGACCTTTAAGGTCATCAAGTCCTACTGTTAGCCTGCCTATCTTTACTAGGAAAGGACAAATCAAACCCATTTATGGAGTCTACCACATGCAAAGGGTCATACACCCACTTGGGCTGATGGACTAGCTGCTGCCATTCCCATACACGATGCTGTGCACCCTGTGCCTGCAGAAGCCATGGCGTCACTCCATTTTCTGCCTTCACACCCAGCACCGCTGCTCTTTAAGGACAGTTCTGGGCCATGCAGAGCAGCCACAAGGCCAAGCCACGCGTTGCCCCTTCCCACCACAGCCTGAGCTCCTGAATAGGCTTGTGGGGCTCCCACACCAAGGCTTTGCCCAGCAGCATCCTCCACTCAGCAGCCGAACAGCCGGCGATGACTTCATACATCAGATGCGCCAGCACCGTTCCGGCTGATGTAAACATCTTATCAGAGCATCGAAATTCCTCCTCTGCTTGGCACGCATTCACAGACCCGGAGTCATGAGAAAAAAATGCATGATTACACAACAGCGAGTGTTGTGAAAGAGAAAGTGGCTTCTCTCGTCCCCAGACGGTTTGCCCGCCCGTCTCGCTGCAGTACCAGCACAGCACGGTGCTGCTGGGAGCCCTGAGAGCTCCCAAATGGGATCAGGAGCACATCCATGGAGCCTTCCCATCAGCAGATGTCTTGCTTCAGCAAATGCAGCTGAAGCCTTCCTTGGGCTGTGATAAAACAGCGGCCCCAGCGAGGCTAGTGGGAGCACAGCAGACTTTATTTAGACTGGCCAGTGCTCCGCGACATGGCTCACATCCCAGCCAAAACATGCAACGAGTGTCATGGAGAAGTCACCATGCAGATGAGGTCCCTGGGAGTGCAACCAATTAGAATCACACAGCCGATAGGGTTGGAAAAGACCTCTGAGATCCTCAACCCACCCCAGTGTGCCTGCTGCCCACATCCCTCAGTGCCAGATCCCCATGGTTATGGAACACCCCAAGTGATGGTGACCCCCTCCCCTCCCTGGGCAGCTGTGCAGTGCAGCACTGCTCTTTCAGAAGATAAATTTTTCCTTAAGTCCAACCTGAAGCCATTTGCTGCAGGGGATGAGGGATTTGTTTATCCCATGGGGGACCCACCTACAAGTAGAGTAAAGCATTCCCAAAATTACCCCTGGAGATTCCATAGCTCTGGACATGACTCTGGAGGGTTATGCCAAGCCAAGGAATTATTCCAGCAGTGGGAATGGGGAGCTCAGAAAACACCCACCTGCCTGCCCTTCATCTACAAAGCTCCAGAAAGAGCTGGAAGGATGGAAAGTGAACAGAACAAATGGCTATTTAGCACAGATTAAAAGGTCAGATTCACTTGTTCCACCATCTGGTGTCTATTTATACCCATCTTCAGAACGAGTGGGAGCCTGCTGAGTTTTGGGTGGCTGCTGCAGTGCTCCGGGGTGAGCAGCAGCACACCTGCATCTCCTTGCTGCAGCCAAGGGCTGGGAGCTGGGGCTGAACATGAGCCCTTTGGCCCCATGATTAGGCTCAGCAATGAAAAAATAAATAAGACAGAGTATAAAGAACTGAAGCGATTGCTCACAACTCGCCAGCATTGAAGGATTTCACTTTCCAATACAGCCTCTTGCAAAATCCCTACTTATGTTCTTCTTCAAAGGAAGCACTTAGAAGTCTGCAGAGAGCCCCAACCTGTTTTTTGTTGTTTTCTTTTTCTATAAAAATAATGTTTCTGCAGGGGAGAGACCATGCTTAGACACCATTACTGTGGTATGCACATGATGGTCCAACACCCATGCAGGAGGGCAGCAGGGTGCAGCTCCCTCCCAGCTCCCAGCAGGACCAACAAGAGGAGAGCTGCTGCATCCAGCTTGGAGTGGGGCTGTAGGTTTGTTTGTTTGTTCATCAGGTCACCTTCTTGTTTTCCCCTCCCTGGAAGCCAGCAGTTTTGCAAGGGGAAAAGAAACGCTGAGATTTCTGGAGCACAGACAGATGGAAGGAAGAAAAGACAGGGCCAGATGCGAGGGCTGCCCAGCTATTGGAAACAATGCACACAGACATCCCAGCCTGCTTTCCTATCCCAAAGCATTTGCTTGCAGCCCCCCAGCAAAATCAGGGCCTTTGCCTCCAGGCCACACTGGCAGCCGGCCTGAGCATTGCAGAGGTAGCAGCAGGACCCTGGCTGTGGTCAGCGATCCCACGTGCCAGTCTTAGAGAGAAGGGATTGCAACAGCACTCCTAAAACCTCATAAATCTGCCTGCAAAAACCGCAGAAGTCAGGAGAGGAATCCCAGCTCAGTCAGCCCGACCCGGTTTTGCTGCGCTCCCCCACGTGCCGCCCCTTTGCAGCAGGGGCTGCAGATTCTTTGCCTGCAAGGAGAGCGGCCGGCAGCCACCCGTCTGCAGGGGGAGGCTCAGGGAGAGATGAGATGAGAGAAATCACCCAAGAGATGAGAGAAATCCCACCGCAGGAATCCGGCCCTGCTGCCAACTGGCTGGGGATGCTGCAGCCACTTCCATAACCGTGCACTGCTCTGGGTGTCCCAGAGCATCCCAAGCACTGCAGCACTGCTCTGCAGGTGCACAGCATGGAAACAGCCCCTGCAGCACCTCCTGCCTCTGCTCCCAGTGCTCCCCAGCCCCATTTCTTGCGATCCTCAGCTCAGAGCAATGCCCAGATCCCAAATCTCAGCCCTGGTTTTGCTGCCACTTTGTAATTTCTTCCTGGTTTGTGTGAGTATGCGAGTATCAATTCTGCCTCCATCAAGCTCTTATTATCTAAATTAAGTTAACAGCTGAGTTATAATGGCTCAATCCATGACACAGATTGATTAAAAATAAATCACTAACAGCATTTCCCTAATAACAGAATGGCATCGATTGTAATTTACAATGCTTGAATGCATCTCATGGTGACTATCTTCTGCTTGATCTCTTACAGCTTATACAAGAAACTAACAGGGAATGCAAACAATGCTTGTGACCTTTAGTAAATATTCAGTGATTGAAATGTGGTTACAGGAAGAGAAGTCACAGCAGAAATATGAAGGGGTGCTTTAGACTCAACATTCCTGGGCATCTCCTTGTAACATCACCAGCACTTGTTGGCTCCCCAGCCTCAGGTGCTTTAGGGAGCAGCAAGCAGCTGTTGGGTCTCTGGAGTTGGGAGCTTCTCCCTATGTTTGTGTTGCTGAAATCAAAATCTTAGGGGAATCCATGCCATAAGAGCTGCCACATAACTGGAAAGGTTTTCTCCCTAATTCTTTAATGTTACCACCCTGTTCATCCCGAGTGTTATCTCCAGAACTTTCCTTCCAGTTGAGAAGCACTCAGAGATGCTGCAAAGATATTGCTTTCTGGGACAAAGAGGAGATGGGAAAAAGGGAGCTGGGCAGACAGGAAAATAATTAAGGTAATTAAGGAAGAAGCTGCCGTGCATCTGCCCTGTGGTATCACCCACACACTGGGGCACAGCACCAGTGCTCCCGCCCCATGCAGCTCAGCAGCTCTGCACAGCACAGCTCTGCACAGAGGGATTTTGCTTTTTCCCTAGCTGGGCATTCTTGTGGATTCCCCCCACAAAATGCCTTAGCTGTAGCAGGTTGCAGACCCCTGTGTGCTGTGCAGCATCCACTGCTCCTCCATCCTCTGCAATGAGGACTCCGAGCTCTCTGGAGCTCCAGAGCCCAGCTTGGGGTTATGTAAGCAAAAGTTGCAAAGTGCAAAACCTGAGGGCTGCTGAGCACCAGCAGAGCAGTTGAGATCAGCTGGAGCACCAGGGCTCCACATTTCTCAGAGTCAGGCACTGCCTGAGCAGGGCTTTAATGAAAGCTCTGCTTTAGTAAGAATGGAGAAATGGAGTGAGACCTGAAAAAAAAAGAAAGAAGAAAAAAAAAAGGACAAAGTGGCAAAGCCACAGTGCCAAAGTGCAGATGATGGTTTCAGGTGCTCCAGCTACAAGGACTCTTCCACCAGCCCTGTACCCAACCAGCCCAGAGGATGAGCAACTTCAGTGCATGGTCACCAGTGGCAAAAACCCACAGATATCGGACTGTATGAGCAACGTTTGGACCTGAGAATCTAAACAAGCCTTCATGTAACCACACAGTGGCACTCAGGGCACAACGCAGCACGGGGCTGCAGACAGCCTGCAGGCAAGAGATGGGGAAATTGAGACACGTGGAGGAGGTGACCTCCCTGAGATCAGGGACCGGAGCTGCTCACCACCGAGAGCCGCTTTGAGCACTGCGGGATCAGCCCTACCACCCCTCGCAGCACCGCAGTCCCGCAGCCTCCACTCGGCTGCAGCAGGTGGCTCGGACGCAGGGCTGCGATGCGCACAGAGCTCAGCGCATCGCTCGGCAGCGCGGCTCCGACCCGACGGAAGGAATGGCTTTAAGAACCCCTGTCCCTCCGCCGCGGGGACACGGGGTAGAAGGGGCATCGCCGTGCTCCCCGGGGTGGATGCTGGGTTTGCAGTGGGTGCCCCAGACACAGAACCCCTCCTCGTGGCCGCTCCTCTGCGCATTAAGGGGTGGAAGACCCCCTCCGGGAGCTGAGTGGGGGCACGGCGAGCTTGGGAGAGGAGACAGGAGAGAAAAAGAGGAAGGGGGAGGGAACAGATGCGATGGGGATGGAGGGACACAGACAGGAGGTGACAGGAAGGCAGCGGGGACGGAGACAGGAGAGGCCAAGAGGAGACAGGCGCGGTGGGAACGGGGACGCGAACAAGAAAGCACAGGGACGACAGGAATGGATTTGGGAAAAAACTGCCCCTGGAGGAACGGAGGGGACGGGGAAAGTAGGGAACGGAGCGGCAGCGGAGATGGGGACGGGAGGGGCCACCGGCAGCCCTTACCTCCACGTCCTCCCCGTAGAAGCGCACCATGGACGCATCGGCCACCAGCAGCGTCTCCACGTAGCGCGCCTCGGAGACGAAGCGCCGGGCGCGGCGGAGCGGCTGCCCGGGAGCGGCTTCGGGCCGGGGCTGCGATCGGGTCGGGGCCGGCGGGGCGGCGCGGCGCTGGAGGCGGTGCGGGCGGCGCCAGGGCGGGCCGGGAGCGGGCGGCCCGAGAGGCTGCAGCGCGTACGCCGCCCCGTCGAGCAGGAAGGCGGCGCGGAGCCCGGCACCGCAACGGCTGAGCACGGCGGGAGCGTCGGGACGCCCTTCGACGGTCCCAGCGTAGAAGCAGCCCCGGCGAGGAGCGGCCCGGCCCGGCGGCCGCCGGCCTCCCAAGCGCTGCAGGCGGAGGCGCGGGGCGAGGAAAGAGGCGTCGGGTCGGAGGCGAAGCACGACGGCGCGGCCGAAAGCGGCCAGGCGCAGCGCCAGCTGTCCCGGCGGAGCGGGCAGGCGGGCGGGCAGCAGCGGCTGCGCCTCCCGCGGCGGCGGAGGCAGCGCCCAGGCGTGGCACAGCAGCAGCAGGTGGAGCGGAGCCCGCCCGCCCAGCAGCGCCCGCCGCCCCATCCCGGCCCCGCCGGGCTCCCGGCCCTCGGCCCCGCGCTGCCTCCCCCGCAGCCTCCGCGCCGGCTGCGGAGCCCGCTGTATTTATACTTTCTCCCCCGGCTTTGACATAAGAGGTTTATTTTTGATCTCTCGCTGTTCTCCCCACTCCCCTCCCCTGCCAGCCAGAGGCCGGGGGAGGAGGAGAAGTGAAGAAAAAAAAAAAAAAGAAAAAAAAAAAAGCTAGGGAAAGAAAAAAAAAAAAAAAGCACTTTTGGATGGGGTTTGAGGCCAATCAGGCGCCGGGAGCCCCGCCTGCCTCCAAGTGTCAACTTCAGCCTGTTACTCTCCCAGCATTAACCCCTTCAGGACAACCTCCGCCCGCCCGCTCGGGGTCCTGCCCCGGCCTGGGATCTCGCTGCCGCTTTTCCCCCCACCACGAGAGGCATTGCCCCGGGATGAGCCCTCCTCCACCTCCCCGGGCGTCCCTCCTGTGCTCCGCGGGACACGGCTCCGAAGCACGAGGCCCTTGCCATCTGCAGAGCATCTCTGTGCAGCCTGCGGGGCAGGAGGTGCCTGGGGAGCGCTGGCCCTGCGGTTCCCACGTCCTTTGCTCTGCCAGGGATGGAGCTGCAGGCCCCAGGGGAGCTCCAGAAGTGACAAACACGGAGGTTTCTGTGCCCCAACAGCTGGGTCCACATGGGCTTTCCTCAGGCTGGGACAAAGCAATGGGCTCGAGTGGCCAAATCAGATTGGTGGAAAATGCTTGGGAGAATAAAGCAATGGAGCCAGCTCCTGCTGGCTGTTTGGGGGAAGCGTGACTTCATTAAAAACTCATATCTCCCCCTTTCAGAACTGTTTTTTTAATCTCCACATCCGTGTTCCCTTGCAGTCAGTGAGTATGAAGGTCTCAGACTGCACACCAGGCAGAACTGACCCTTGTGCAGAGGTGGCAAATTCTGGAAGGTGGGCAGATTCACGCCATCCCTGGCTGGGAACCTGCTTAGCACCAGGAACAACCCACTGTAATGGAGCAAGGGAAATTACTGCTTATACAGATGACTCCTTTCCTCCTAAACTCTCCTTCCCATTAGTTCATGAGATTCCTGGCCTCCCCGTGCAGCACAGAGACATCCCAGGATGTCCCTGCTGCAGTCTGGGGGTGGCACATCCTATTGTGCTCCACGTCCTCATTTGTGTTTCTTTTTTTTTGTTTCTTTTTTTTTTTTTTTTGGTTGTTTCTTTTTGCTGCTTCACCCATTTGGATCTTTTTAGGATTAAGCTGAGGAACTTAATCCTAAAAAGATCCAAATGGGTGAAGCAGCATCACAGCTTCCTGGGAATTCTGCTTCCCTGTGGCTGGGAAATTGCTCCTGGCCACTGCAGGCAGCGCTCCCTCTACACGAGGATGTATTTACATCTGTTTTGCTATTATTATCTCCACTTAAAAGCCACAGCCCTACCTATACAGTAAACAGAGGCTCCGAATAGCAGCGCTCCCTGGGGCCAAGGCTCTGATTGCTTCTTGTCTTTTTAAAGTGTGGTTTTCTGCGGCTGTAGGAGGAGTAGGGAGGAAAGAAATACAACCTAAAGTGTGCTTCAGTCTGGGACATCTCTGAGAGGCCTCATATCAAACATGCTTCCCCAACACCCGGCCTTAGCTGCTCTCCCCCAGCCGCCCGGCTGCAGCTGGAGGGGCTTTGTCATCATTCAGATTCGCAGTTGAAAATCAGCAGAAAAGCACAAATCACGACCGGCAGCCAAAATCGAGCCATGCCTCTGTCTCCTCCAGCCCCAAAGCTGCTTTAGGAGCCTGCTGACAGCCAGGCTTTGCTGCAGGAAGGCAGAGGGGTGCCCCTGCGCTGAACTAGGCCAGGTAAGGCTGCAGGCGATGCAGGGCACGTCTCTCCAACAGGATGCAATTTATTCCCTGCTTTCCGCTCTCGTTGCCGCATCTTTGATCTCGGAGGACGTGGCTGCTGCTTTGCTCTGAGGCACCGCTGGTTTTCATTAGCAGCCCTCAGCACACAGTAGCTGGAATTCCTCGTGGCCGATACGAGCCTGGTTGGGCTCGTTATGAGCTCGAAGGCAGCGAACCACACCTGGCTGTGACTCCTGCAGGCAGAATGGGGCACCTCAACACTTTCTGGGGTTTCACACCTCACACCCTCACAGCGTGGCATGTTGGTGTCCTTCACCCCGGAGACAAACGCTGGCTGTGGCTTTCATTTCTATAGGGCTGTCTGAGCATGTGAAAGCCATTAGTGTAGTCACTGTGATTTAAAGACCCTTTTGATCACGCATCTTGCAAACGTCTTCCCTTCTGTACGTCCCCAGCCCTGCACAGCCATGCAGTGACTGTGCCTTTCTGTGTCTCCCTGGACTTGTGCTGCCCAGCACCCATCTCCCAAGGGTTTTTGGCCACGGGGATGAGGCCCATCGTACAACCAGGTTGTACCCTTTGGGGAATCTCTGCGGTGCTCCGCTGTGCCAGGCTGCTGGGTCTGTTCATCCCGTTTGCTTTAGCCCTCGTCCCAGTATAAGGCAGAAGACTGGGAGAAAGCAGAGCGAGGAGCTCAGCCCTCCGCTGCAGAGCATTGCCGCTGGGTGTCAGTGCCGCCCCGCAGCCCGGAGAGCTCGCAGGGCAGAAGGACGCACACCCACAGTCACTTCCATTCGTTTTGTTCTTAAAACAAGCAGGTTGGAAGAAATCTCGCTCGGAACATTCGTCTGAGCTTTAAATCGGGGTCTTGGGCTCGTGTCTTGCCAGTCCATCCCCAGGGAAATGCCTTCGCTGCAGAGGTTGGGAGCTGCGCTTGGGGATCTGACTGCAGCGCTGAGCTGGGTTTGCTGGAGAGCTGGAGTGAGAAACGACTGACTGAAGGAGAGGAATAGATGATCTCAACATAAATTAATTCAGCACAGCCACAAGAGGGCTCCCGTGGCTCGCAAGTGCTCCTTCTTCAGCATCGAATGCCTCAAACCCCTCATTCCACATACAAGGCTGTTTTACCCATCCCTCGGCGCAGCGCTGTAATTACCATCCCGCGGTGCAGGGCCCCTTAGAAGTGGGATGATTTGATGATTCTATGGCTCTAAAAGCCGATTGCAGTCCTGAGACGGAGGGCTGCAGGGCTGCATCGGCCCCACAGCCAAAGGCTGGTGCTGAGATCACAGCATCTCTGGATGCCGAGAGCAAAAGCACGGGGAGATTTCACCCCAAAGGACGCAAACTCAGCCTCCTCAACCTGCCGGCACCCACGTCTTTATTGTCTACTTTTAACTGAATGTTGATTTTTAGCGCAGAGCATCGCAAAGCATCACTCGTAACACCAGCAGAGGGCTGCCTTGCCGCGGGATGGCTTGGAGCTGCGCTTCGCCCCGATGGAGGCACCCCAGCCTTAGCACTGAAGTAACCCGGAGAGCTCTGCTGAAAATCACTCCTCTAGGAAAACAAACAAACAAATAAAAACCCCCCAGAAAACAAAACCAAGCACCAAACCAGGCGTGAGTCCCCTCCCCTTCCTATTCCCCCTGCTGCAAGGTTAACGGGCTGATGGGAACGCAGAATCGGGGCAGTGATTTGTGTTTACACACATCTCTGCTCTTCTGTATACCTGGTGTGTGCAGGCATGTTTGGTGGATGGATTTGTACTGTGAGCATCCCGTGAAGTTAATTGATTAAGCCATCAAGGACGGATCCTTCTTGGGAAGATGTGTATCATATCAGGGCTGTGTAGACTCATAAACCTTTGTGCTGGGCTGTCAGTGTGTATGAATGATAATAAATGTGATATTGGCTTGTGGCAATACATGGGGCCATCTTCTATCTCCCCTAAATTTTCACTTACTGCTTCAGAGCATCCTTGAGAAAAGCTGTTGGACTCAATGATCCCCACGTGTCCCTTCCAACTCTGCATGTTCTATTCCACAATCCTACAAAAACTGCTTTTCCCATGGCCATCTTCCTTTAAATGGGAACAAGGCTTGAATACCAGGGGATGAAGAGAGGGGGATTTGGGATGCTTTCTAGATATATGAACCAGCAGCACCTCAGGACCTGCAACACCAGCTGGAAATCAGGTAAAACTTGTTAGGATTTTTTTTTCTATGCCTCTCAGCATTCCCTTACCAGGTGCCAGTGGTGCCATGTGGGCCACGTGGTCACCTCCACGTGCTTGGGTTCCTTGCTGCTCTCTCCCTCAATGACCCTATCCAGACACACTCAGCTTTTCTCCAGGCCTTTCTTTCCTGGAAAGCCTCTTAACAACACACTTTGAGTCATCTTCAGCCCCTGGAGAGGATCCTCCTTCCTGCCCATGTGGTGGGGAGCAGGGAGAGCACAGCCTGAACTTTTGGGATGGAGCCCGGGCTGCAGGGCTGCAACGCCAGCTCTCCCCTGGCTGCAACCCTTCCTTTCTATCTTTGCTGTGCAGCTCTTGGCCCATCTATCTTGATTTATTTTGTGAGCAGGAATGTCCAGGGGAAGTGTGAGGTTTCTCGCTCACCTTTTATTTTGGACTTCTCACCCTTGGAATTGCATTGATGGATGAGGAAATAATAAGAGAAAAGGAGTTGCTGCTTCCCACAGCCACTTGAGAGGAAAGGGGGAGGTGGGAGGAGGAATCCTCAGATGCCAGCATCAGCATTTCCTGGTCAGGGTGGGCTATGGGTGAGGCCTGGGTGAGAAGAGATTCACCTTAATGTGGGCTCTGGGCAAAAATCAAAGTAGGATCTGAATTTGAGGCATTTATATCTTGACATCTGGGAGGTTGAAAGGCATCTCTCACCTCTCTTAATTCATTACCACTCTTCTTTAGGTTATCTGTATCCCTTCCATTTCCATTCAGCTCAGGCAGCAGCCAGGTGCAGAACCTCACTGGGCCATGGCAGCCATCCCACTGCTGGGGTGTCCCACACTGCCCTGCTCCTCCATACAGCAGCAAGCATCTTGCTGCTCCCCACCAGCCTCAGCCCTCTCTGATTTCTCTCATCTGCCCCTTTGCACTGGCAGGAGACACAACAGAGATGTTTCCCCTGTGAGTTACCCAACGTGTCTCAGAGCAGACAGTGCAGCCCAGGGGTTTGTCTGTCTCTTGTCCTTGAGATAGGGGAAAAATGAAAAATAATGCCTTGCTTCTTGTCTGGAGTGCTCTGTGGGATGCCAGCAGCCCCGGGCTGCCTGCAGAGGAGGTGCCCCAAGAGCTGTCTGTAGGCAGTTTGTGCTTCATGGGGTCCACAGCTTTCCCATGAACTACAGGCAGGAAAATGAAGGCAGCAGAACCTGGCAAACAAAGCTCTGTGGGCAGTGATGCCCCAGGAGAGTGAGGGCAGGGCAGAGGACTGAGCTGCATCACTTCCCTCTGACCCCAAAGACGCCGTACACAGCAACAGCCCAAAGCCATTCTCAGGGGATGGAGTGGGTCCCAGCTCAGCCAGATCCAAACCACTCACATTTTCTGCCTGCTTTCCCCATCAGGATGCAGTCAGATGTTCTGCAGGCTGGAGATAAAGTCCTGCCAGTTCGCTTTGACTCATCCTCTTCTGTTGGAGAAGAACTATCAGACGCAATGATGAGTAACCCTGGGCTGTGGCACCTGGAGCCAGGGTGCTCTCATGGGGATCCTTTTGCTCCTTCTTCCATCTGCTCCTCACTGCCAGCCCTGTGGGCTGAGACCCCCTGAGCTCCTGCCCTGTGACAGCTCTGTGCTGTGCCTTCTGCCCTTCTCCCTGGTCTCCAGGGGTAAACTCACCCCTTTGAACGGTGCGGTGTTGCAGGATGCCCATGTCAGCACTTTTCCCCTTCACCCCTACTCACTGCTCTGCCAATGTTATCTACCAGCATCCTGAGGCATGTTGCATTTTGACCAGCAGAAAAAATCCCTGATTCACTGAGCCCTGTGCAATCTGGGTCCCCACTTCAGCTGCAGGGATAAGGGACAACTGAGCACAGCCTGGTGAGAAAGCACTGCACAGGAAAGTGCTGGCACCAAACTGAGCCAGGCTGCCAGCTCTGTGTCTATGCCTTGGGTTGTATTTCATATACACACGCATTTTCAAGCTGTGCTTGCAGCCTTTGCTGAGGCTTGAAATCACATCAAAACCGGTGTGTCTGCAACAGGGCCTTAATTTGCCATTAAACAAACCCAGACTGCTGGAAAGGCTGTGAGGATGTGCACGCCTCGGGTGCCTGGGAGTGGAAAAGTCCGTGCTTCCCTCTGGGCACAGAATCAGCCTGCATGGAAACAGAACAGCAGATAGAGACCCACCTGGGCACCTTCCCATGCAGCCTGTCCCAGTGTCTGTGTGCTCATCACTGGCAGTAAATTTGGTCCTTGGCCTCAGGCAAATACTGAGGCCTCTTCATCACTCTCCCTTTAGCTGTCCTCCTCCACTGGATCCACCCACGATGGGATACTTCTTTCTCCTGATAGCATCAGCAGCCTCAGCCTCCTCGCAGCCCCAAGCCCTGCTCTGATGATCACAGTGTGTTTGGTGGTGATGAGGAAACCCCTCTCTTCCTTTACACTCCTTACAATGTGCCCTGGGCTCTCAGCAGCCGCTTTGGATGCTAACACTCCCTGAGCGCACCCTGGTGCACCTTGTGGGGAGGCTGCGCTCCTGCCAAAGAGTTGGAAGCACCACTTGGTTGAAGCCCTGTGATGGAGCTGGGGCAGGGCAGTGCTGGATGTGCTGGTCCTGGAGGGAGAGGAGCACGGGGCACCCTGGTGCGTAACACAAGATGTGATGTTTCACAGCGGTACCCCACAGATCTCCGTACTGAACTCCTGAAGGAGAACAAGAGCCAATCCCACAGATCCCGACCAGCGCATCCTGCTGAACAGACCCACTCCAAATCCCTTCCAGCTCCCAGCCCGGCCTCCTCTCAGCTCCCCGCGGTGCAACAGCCTCCTTCAGCCCCGCGCCGAGCCGGCAGCATCCCCGCGGGTAGGTAAGGAACTCTCCCCCCAGTTCCGCAGCACGGGGCCGGGGCGCAAAGTCCGGCTTCTTCCGTCCCCTCCCGCAGGCGCCGGGGGAAGGCGGCAGCGATTCCCGGGCGGAGCGCTCCGCTCCCTGCCCCGCTCCTCTCCCGGCCCCGCTCTGCTCCCGGCCCCCCGCACCGGAGTGGCTGCTGCGGGGCCAAGCCGCGCCCCGCTCCCCCCGGCCCCGCTGTATATAAAGGCGATGCGCCCCAGAAGGCAGGTAGCGGCGGGGCAGGCGGCTCGAGCGGCCGCTCCGCTCCCTCCAGCCGAGTTTTAGCAAAAAGAAGGAGGGACGGAGGAAGCAGCAGCAGCAGCAGCAGCAGCAGCAGCAGCAGCAGGGACTGGCTCCTGCTTTTTCCCCCCATGTGAGCCGGGACGATGCTGCCGCTGCTGCTGCCGCTGCTGCTGGGCGCCCGCGCGCTGAGCGCACCCCCGGGGGACACGGCGGTGGTCACCCCGCTCCGCCTCGACCCCGACATCAACGGGCGGCCCTACTTCAGGCGCGGCCCCGCCGAGGCCGTGGTGTTCCAGCTGTCGGCTTTCGGGGAGGATTTCTACCTGCACCTCTCCCCCGACGCCGGATTCATCGCCCCCGCCTTCGCCGCGCACTACCTGGGCTCCGCGCCCGGTGCCTCCCGTCCCCATCACCTCCGCCACTGCTTCTACTCGGGGGATGTCAACGCCGACCGAGAGTCCTTCGCCGCTCTCAGCCTCTGCGGAGGGCTCCGGGGGGCTTTCGGCTACCGGGGAGCCGAGTACACCATCAGCCCGCTGCCGGGAGCGGAGCACGGCGGGGCTCACCGCCTGCAGCGCCGCAACGTCGCGCACCCTCTGGGTACCTCCGCGTCGCGTTGCGCGGTGGGCTCCGGGCTCACCCCAGGGGTGCTGCAGGCTCTGGAGAAATACCGGGGGAGAGCGGCCGGGGGGAAGGCAGGAGGGAGAACCAAACGCTTTGCCTCCGTGCCCCGGTACGTGGAGACCTTGGTGGTGGCCGATGAGTCCATGGTGAAGTTCCACGGGGATGACTTGCAGCACTACCTGCTCACCCTCATGGCCACGGCTGCCCGCCTCTACAAGCATCCCAGCATCCGCAACCCCATCCAGATCTCCGTCGTCAAGTTCCTCCTCATCGGGCAGGATGACAAAGGGCCCAAAGTCACCAGCAATGCCGCCCTCACCCTCCGCAACTTCTGTGCCTGGCAGAAGAAGTGGAACAAAGTCAGCGACAAGCACCCCGAGTACTGGGACACCGCCATCCTCTTCACCAAGCAGGTGGGTGCGGGTCCTTGGGGAGGGGTGGACGACCCGGCAGGGCTGCCCTCCTCCCCTCCAGGTGTCCTGCACCCTGCCACCCCTCCTGTGTCCCCATCACCCTGGACCCCTCTTCCCAGGGAGCTCGTTGTCTGGGTTGGATGGTTGGGAGGGAGCCAGCACTGTAGAAATCTGATGGGGGAGCGAGGCCAGGAGGTGCACAGAGGCAGGTTGTCCATGCACCTGCAAAACTGCCACTCAGCCCCCTGTTGGCAGCCAGCTCTGCCACCCAAAATGCAGGGCCTGAGCGGGGCAGTGTCACCTGCCAAGAAAAATCCTCTCCCCGCTTCCTCTGAGTCATGCATGAGGTCCTCCTGAGAACCTGGAGCTCTCCTCTTTGCCCTGGCTGCTCCACGTGGACTGAATTCAGGGCTGGAAGGACAGCCAGCACTCAGCCCAGGGAACAGAGCCTGCTGCATCCCTGCTGGGCTGCAAGGAGGCTTTGCTGTGCTGCCCTTGTTTCTTGCTAGAAATGTCACCATAAGGACAACCAGCAGCACCAGCCCCTGGTTGCTGTAGGGAGGGAAAGAGGATGCACCCCTTTCAAGGGAACACAGTCACATTTCACCCCAAGCACAGCAGGTTTGGCCAGCAGCAGCAATTTGCATTTTCTCTTTCCCCTGCCCCTGCCCAGATGTCTTTGGATTAGGGACAGGTCAGGAACTCCGCTCAGCATTTCTGAGGCCATTCCCAACACTTCTTTCCAAGTCAAGCACACGTGGGTGGGAAGGGCGTATCTTCCAGCTCACTCAGCACGTGTTAGCAGCAGTGATGCTGTGTGGGACGTGAGACCCCGTCCCCAGCAGGGGCTGTGTCCCCTGGCTGGGTGTAAATCTGCTGGAGCTGCTCCTGCCTGCACCAGGCAGCTGTGAAGGGGAGGAGGCAGCTCCATTGCTGGTGGAAGCCTGGTGAGGTCAGCGGAGCTGCACGTGGGACAGAGTCGGTCCCAGGGATCTGACAGCCTCTCCATCCTGCAGCATGCAGCATGGCCGGGCTGCATTTTTTACACATTGCTAAGCCATCCATTTCTGAAATCCCAAGGCAAGCTCCATGCAAAGGCACACGATCAAGGAGACATCTGCCTTCCTTGAATGCATCCATCTGTGGTCCCCTGACACCCCAGAGCTTATCTCCCTGCCAAAAAGCTGTTACATAAGACCCCGACTTAAGTTTCACTTCGAGCTCGGTTGATCGGCAGTTTCCAGTTGTGTCAACACGTTGCTGATGGATGGGACTGTACTGCCTGCACTCCCTGCGCCAGACCTTGGATTCGCCTTTGGGGAGCTCAGTTGCTGCTCGGCTGGGTGGTGTGGATGTGCCGTGGGATTTTTGCCTTCCTACTTGAGCTGGTGCATGCTGGAAGGACTGCAAAGCGCTCATCCTGCCGATGCTCTCCTCCCTCTTGGAAATGGTGTTGCAAATCACAGAGAAACGTTCGACCACAATTTTCATCATCCTCAACCTTGATGCCCACCAGCTGTAACAGCAAAAGCTTGCTGAGCCTGCCATCAGCTGAAGGGATATTGCACCAAAGGATGTCTGGCAGTAGCTTGGCATCACGGAGGAGTTTAGAAACCCAACAGTTTCAGCACTCTGGGGAGCTCACATTTTTGGGATTGCTTTAGACACACGCACTGGGGAGCATCGACAGTTGGGAGAGCGCTTGTGTGATGGCCTTGGCCTCTGAGCATGGGAATGAAGGTAAAAGCCACAGACATCCCCCTCAGCTGACCTGCAGAACATCTCGAGAAGCTTGCAAGAACAGCCTTTGGAAGGTGTCCAGGGATGAAGCTAGGGCTCCTGGTTTTATTTCTGGCCATCTGCACACAGAGGATGTGCCAGGTGTCGGTGCCGGGGTAGCCCTCTTCCCATCCTGGTGTTCGCCCAGGAATTCCTTCCCAGCCCTCCTCCCATTCCCCTACTGCTGCTCCCATTCCCCTCCCTCAGCCTTGGGGATACATTTGAAGGGTTTTAGGACCCCTTCATTAGAGCCCAGAGCTCCTTTCCCTGGGGCTGTGGTTGGGTTCTGAGCCCAGGCAGGGGGGTGATGGAAAGCCCCAAGAAGAACTGCTCCTTCTTGCAGCCCCACAGCCAGAAGGCGAGGCTGAGAATGAGAAGTGGGTCAGTGTGTCAGCACAGGTGCTGGGCTGGGAGCCAACAGCTCTCTGTGCTGGCCAGGAAACAGGAACTCCTAAAAGAGCAATGAATAGGGAGTGGCTGCTCCTCCTCACCTCCCCAGGTCACCCCACGCACCCCACATCACCTCCAAACCCACAGCGCTGGCACTGTTGCATCCTTCTCATGGTCAGGTGTAGATCTGGACCTCGTGCTGGCTGGGATGCGCTGGTTCCCACTGTGGGATGGGGATACTGTGCACGAGACAGGACCTGGTATTCAATGGGGTCCCAGTGGATGCAGAAAGCTGCTGTGAAGCAGAGCTGAAGCTGTTTATAAGACACGGTTTTCCACCAGCCACAGCAGCCAGGATGGATTCTGGGCTCAGCTGCTGGAGCCTCCTCACCACCTCACAGCACCTTGCCAGCCCCACACCCCATGCCTCGGCTGTTCCTCTCCCACGAGAGCGGTCCTGTCTGCTTTTTGCAGCCCTACAGCTGCTGCTAAACCCATCTCAGCTCTGGCTGGGGCTCTCCGGCGTTCTTGGGGCCATTACCGATAGCTGAACCTGCCTGCATGGGAATGCCTTCAGCCTGGAAACCTTGCTGGAAATGTTGGCAGAGCCGCTCCTGTGAGGTTTCTAGCAACACAGGAACGTTGGCTGGCTGGGAGCTGAGCATGAATCACTCTTATTTATAGCATGGGAGCACCCGGAGAGTTCCTTACGTTTTCTTTTCATGTGGAAAGCTGCAGCGGTTCTCCCTGCCCTGTGCACAGCTGCCACTGCAGCTCCGTGGGATGAAATACCCCAGGGGTGAAGCTGCAGGGACCCATCCGCCCTGCTGTGCTCCTTTGGGGTGTGCTGGCCAAAGGCAGTGATTGCAGATTGAGAAGAAATCACAGCGTTGCCCATCCAGGAGAACACAGCAGTGGATGAGAGCAGGGTTTGGCTGAGCCCAGGATGGGCAGTGCTGCCTTTGTGGTTGGCACAATGTCTCTTGGAGAGGAGTGGAGGGATGGGAGCATCTGAGGTTAACTGCTGGGCTGCGGCATGTCCTCAATCGGGAGCTTTTGGTTTGCAGTAGCACCTGTGGGTGCTGGAGAAGGCGTCTACCTGTGGTCCTGGGGTCTGGGCTGGCTCCTTGCATCAGCTGGGCTTGCTTGCTCCTGGAGAGACAACAGTTGTCACTGAGGACACAGGAGCATTTCCCTTAGCATGCTGGGCCTGCTCTGGGAGCTTCTTATCACTAGGAAATGGAGAGATGGGTCAGCTGTCAGCCAAGGCCAGGTCTTTCCACTGACCTGCCTGGGTCCAGACCTTGAGCTCACAGAAGGACGGAGCCAAGCTGGCTCCTCTGCTCCGAAATGGGCTCCACCCTGCCTGGAGGAAACGCTGACACGAAGGCACAGGAGGATGCTGTGTGTAACAAAAGGGTCACATGCAAAAATGCCATTGAGTCACCGTCCCTGGAGGTGTTCCAGAACCACAGAGACGTGGCACTGAGGGATGTAGTCAGTGGGCACGGTGAATGATTCTGTGATTCTGTGTTTCCTCCGCACCCTGGGGCTCGTGGTCCCCATTCTCTGCAACTGACACCTGCCCAGCAGATCTGGAGCCGGGTCCTCTGGGGGTAAAGGGGCTGCGGTGGGAATAGGGCCAAGTACCAACCCCAGGGTTAACCCCTTACCTCTGTGTCCACAGGACCTGTGCGGTGCCACCACCTGTGACACGCTGGGCATGGCCGACGTGGGCACCATGTGTGACCCCAAGCGCAGCTGCTCCGTCATTGAGGACGATGGGCTGCCCTCAGCTTTCACCACTGCCCATGAACTGGGTAAGGCATGCCTGGGGGCTCTGCATGGGATGGGGTCCTCCGGGTCCCAGAACACTGGGGGGATGCAGTGCATCACAAGCCCTGCATTTTTAGAGAAATCACATTTTTGGTCTGAGTGCTGTGCTTGCAATGGATGTGCTGCCCTGCCTCATGTCCTCAGTGTCACCAAGCCTCATCCTCCAGCCCTGCTCAGTAATCAGAAGCAGCAGCAAAGTTCAAAATAGCCCCAGTTCAGCCTCCGGAAGGCTGGACAATGACAGGCATCCGGACTGGGGAAACTCCACCTCAGCTGTGGGGGGAAAGGGTTGAGAAAGTGAAAGGCATCACTGTTGTGATTGCTGGGTTTCCAGAATTCGAGAATCCTGAAATAGCAGGGATGCTGAGGGCACACCTACGTTTGGAGACACTTGTGTGGTTCTACAGGGTGAAGGATGAGCTCTGATCTCCTTTTCTTTGAGATTTCCTTTGACCTTGCTTGCAACTGATGGCCATCCATGAAACGGATGGGAAAGCATATTGGAAACGCTTGGGGTGCTGCTGTCAGGGTGGCTCACATGTGCCTGTCTTGCAGCTCCCAGCATCCATGGCTTGGGCTTTTGCAAGCTCTGTGCTTCCCCAAGCAGCTCCTCCTCCTCTTGAGCTGCCCACAGCCTTCACAGTTGTTTTAAGGAATACCATGCTCCGCGCCTCAGTTTCCCCCTCCACACAGAGCAGTGCCAAGTGGGGTTATTTACATTGCCCCCCTTTCCATCTCCCAGGCCACGTCTTCAACATGCCCCATGACAACGTGAAGGCCTGTGAGGAGGTCTTTGGCCGGCTGAAGACCAACCACATGATGTCTCCCACCCTCATCCAGATCGACCGCGCCAACCCCTGGTCTGCCTGCAGTGCTGCCATCATCACCGACTTCCTTGACAGTGGCCACGGTGAGCTCTTCTTGTCCTCCTGTCCTTGTCCCCATGCTGTCCTTATCCCTGCGATGGTGATGGGGACAGGCTGGTGGGGTAGACAGCAAATTCCTCCTTGCTCTCCCAACAAATCAAGAAGGAAACAGAGAGCTGAGTGGTGTTTCAGTGGGCTGAGCTGGGGCTGAATGCGAGGTAGCTCCCAGTGCCATGACGACCAGCTCAATGTTCCCCTCCCTGCTCCCTCAGGAGACTGCTTGCTGGACCAGCCCTCCAACCCCATCCCGCTGCCCGAGGACCTGCCAGGGACGAGCTACAGCCTGAACCAGCAGTGTGAGCTGGCCTTTGGTGTGGGCTCCAAGCCCTGCCCCTACATGCAGTACTGTGCCAAGCTCTGGTGCACTGGCAAAGCACGCGGGCAGATCGTGTGCCAGACACGGCACTTCCCCTGGGCTGATGGCACTGGCTGTGGGGAGGGACGCTTCTGCCTGAAAGGTGCCTGCGTGGAGAGGCACAACGTCAGCAAGTACAGGGTGAGTACCTGCGAGCCTGAAAATGCCCCGTGGATAATCTCTTGGTACTTCTGAATGGGTGTTGGCTGAGCAGTCCAGCAGTAGGGATCCTACAAAGGGATAATAATGGAGGAAGGTGAGGAGAGAGAGCAGGGATAGACAATGCAAGCAGGCTGGATGCTGCTGTGCTGCTCTGCCCATCCCATAGAAGACCTGGGTTAGGCAAAGCCACAGGTTTTGCTTGCAAATGCAGCTAGCAAAGAGATAGCTTTGAGTCCAGAGAGGGACGGAGATGGAAGCCACGAGGGAAGGGGACAGCAGATGATGCTGTGCCATGTCCCTGCAGGTGGATGGTGGCTGGGCCAAGTGGGCGCCCTATGGGACGTGCTCGCGGACCTGCGGTGGTGGGGTGCAGCTGGCCAAGCGCGAGTGCACCAACCCTGTGCCTGCCAACGGGGGCTCCTACTGCGAGGGCGTCCGAGTCAAGTACCGCTCCTGCAATCTGGAGCCCTGCTCGGCTGCAGGTAAGGGCAAAACTTGCTAAAATTCATGACCTGTCATCAAAAGGCGCTGAGCCAAAGGGAAGCCCAGCTTCTTGCATGCGTTGGTGCCTGTGAGCTGAGTGGGATGAGCTGATTGCAGCTGTGAATCCTCTGCTCAACCCACCGCAGAGGCACTGCTTGTGTGTCCAGACCAGCTGAATTCCAGCAGAGCTGACCCTCCAGCACATCAAAACTCCAGACTTGCCACGGCTCTTTGGGTGGGGTGGAGGAGAGCCAATCTCCAAATGTCAAGTTCTTTGATTGTTTCAAAGTGCTTGAAAACACAGTGGAAACGCCCCTAAATGTGCCCCCTGCAAATGTCAGAGGTGACCTTGCCATTTGCAGTTCCCTGCCATCCCTGTGTCACTGCATTGTGCAAGGAGCAAAACGCTTCAGAGTTGTTGCGCTGAGGCTGCGGGCTTTGCACGGCCGCCCTTAACAAGCAGTAACACCTGCCCTAGGGCAGCGGTCTGTGCCCCATCTGATGCACACTGCGTTCCTTTCAGTGCCAGGAAAGAGCTTCCGAGAAGAGCAGTGTGAGGCATTCAATGGCTATGGCCACAGCACCAACCGCCTCACTGCCTCCGTCTCCTGGGTTCCCAAATACTCTGGCGTCTCACCCCAGGACAAATGCAAGCTCATCTGCCGGGCGAATGGCACGGGGTACTTCTATGTGCTGGCACCCAAGGTTGGTGAGGGCTGAGAGGACTGCAGGAGGACTCCAGTGCATGAGGCAATTGTTTGTGCTTGGTGGACAGATGGATTTTTGTGGGTTAGAAAAGATGGGAATCCATCAGGCTGGGCTGAATCAGCGCGTGTGCATCCACTTATTTTCTCCAGGGGTGGATTGGGTTCATGGAGGGTCTTCCTCTGGGTTCACAGAACTGCCTGTAGGGTATGCCTATGGTCCTGCTGAGAGGCTGGAGCAGAGGATGATAATTATTGCACTGAGGAAGTGGTTCACCTCCTGGACTGGAGCCCCTTTGCATTAGTATAAAGACAGTGATGTAGCAGAAGCAGGAAGCAGTACTGCATGGCTCTTCTCAGAGACCCCAGAATGCACAATTGCAAAGCAGAGAGTGAGCAAAATGTACCACAGTGCATGCCAGCACCTCCTGAGGTCCTGCTGGGCTGATGCTGAGTGGCTGCAGCGGGACGACTGTGGGGTGACGCAGGGTACAGCTGTGGTCTTGCTCTCCTGCAGGTTGTGGATGGCACCCCATGCTCCCCAGACTCCACTTCTGTCTGCGTCCAGGGCAAATGCATCAAAGCGGGCTGTGATGGGAAGCTGGGCTCCAAGAAGAAATTTGACAAGTGCAGCGTATGTGGAGGAGACAATAAGAGCTGCAAGAAGGTCTCGGGCTTATTCACCAAACCCATGTAAGTGCTGAGGGACCACATGCGAGTTCTTCTCTCCCATGGGGTGGACACAGGAAGGAGGTGGGGATGGTGACGATCAGATCCTCCAAAGTGCCTGCTCTGAAGTAGTAGTGCATGTTCACAAGCAAATGGCTTCTGGTGGTGGAGCCAGCTCTGGCACAGTCAGACTGCTGAGCTTCTCATGCCTGGGTGAGCACAACCTAGATGAAACTCAATGTGTGGAAATAAATCTCCACAGGATGGAGGAGATAAGCTTAGGGTTGGAACTGCTGCCATCGCAGCGGGTGGGAGATGGGGACACCTGCAGCTCAGTGCCTAATGGCTCGTCCTGCCTGCTTCCTCCTTCCAGGCACGGCTACAACTTCGTAGTGGTGATCCCCGCCGGAGCTTCCAACATCGACATCCGCCAGCGGGGCTACAAGGGGCTGATCAGCGACGACAACTACCTGGCACTGAAGAACGGGCAGGGCAAGTACCTGCTGAACGGGCACTTCATCGTCTCGGCCGTGGAGCGGGACCTGATGGTGAAGGGCAGCGTGCTGCGCTACAGCGGCACCGGCACCGCTGTTGAGAGCCTGCAAGCCTTCAAACCCATCCAGGAGCCCTTGACTTTGGAGGTGCTCTCCGTGGGGAAGATGACCCCTCCCCGGGTGCGTTACTCCTTCTACCTCCCCAAGGAGAGCAAGGATGACAAAACCTCCTACAAGAAGGAGGGCAAAGCTCCTCCGGATCTCAACAACAGCGTCCTCAGCTTGTCCAACCGCTTGGACGGGGGCAGGCCGACCTACAAGCGTCCCTCCTACAAGTGGGCGGCGGGCGGCTGGGAGGCGTGCTCTGTCACCTGTGGCAGCGGGCTGCAGAAGCGAGCGGTGGCTTGCCATGACTCCTATGGCCACCCAGCCTCCGAGTGCGAGGCTGCCCAAAGGCCGGCCGAGGTGCGGTCGTGTGGGGAGCCCTGCCCGGCGTGGGAAGCAGGACCGTGGGCTCCTTGCTCCAAGAGCTGTGGGAGAGGCTTTAAGAGGAGGATGCTGAAGTGTGTGACCTCCGGTGGGAGACTGCTGCCCCGGGAGAGCTGCAGTTTTCGGAGGAAGCCGCAGGAGCTGGATTTCTGCACCTTGAGGCCATGCTGAGCTGTGCCAGTGAGGATGAACATGGTGTTTCTTGGGCAGTGGCCATGGGTTGGGAGGAGGGGAGATGTCCATAGCACATATCAAATGAGGGAAAAAAAGGGAAAGCAAACAAAAAATAAAGGGACCTGGGCGCGGGGAAGGGCGCGCGCAAAGATGATGAGAGGGCTTTCACCGAGCAGGTTGCTCGGAGGTGAGCAGGAACCAACCTACCTCGAAGCTGCCACACACACAGGGACCCGTGGCTGGGAGCTGGAGGACAGACAGACGGAAATCACTGACAGGATGACCCTGAGGACAAACAGAGGGGACACCCCCGCATGGCACAGCCAACCCCTGCCCTATCTTCCCAGGGCCAAGCCTACCTCCCCCTTCCCTGATTTTCTGCGTGGGACCAAGTGGATTTACCTACACGATGATGGCAAGTTGTTCTGCCCAACAGGGTGCTGGGTTTTGTAGGGACTGTTACTTTCAAGCAGTGACTTCACAGCTGTGCATGCCAACGGGGTTCCCAAGTGCCAGGCTGGGAGGTGGTGGCTTGATTCTCATTTTCTCCTCATGTTTATGATCTGACCAGTGTATACTTTATGGTGCTTAACTCTGTGTTGTTTAACATGCTCCCTGTGCTGGATGCAAACCTGGCATGGAGGGAATAGCATTGCTTCCAGCAGAGCCCCTCCTGGGGCTGAGGTTTTTCTATGGTGCTTTGGGGAGGCTGAGACTGGCTCTTGGCTAAATGGGCGCCCAGAGCACAGCCAGACACTCATTTACACCCTGGTGCAGGGAAGGGTGTAAAGCTCTTTGGGGCTGAAAGGGATCACAATAGAGGTGCAATGTGAGCGGCAATTACAGAAATAACTAACTGTACTGTAGCATCATGGTGCGGTGCCTGGGAGCATCCCTAGCTGTTGCTGGTGCTTGACTCTGCTCTGGAAATGGTGCTCACAGAGTCAGCATGCCATGCCCAGGAGCTCTGCTGCCCACCCCACTTCAAGCTTCAGGGTTATTTCGCTCTGCATTAACCCACAGCTATGTTCTGAGCTGGAATGTGGGTTTGGGGCTGTTCCGATCCTCCTGCTCCTGCAGAGCATCCACAACCAGCATCCACAAACCCTCCTGGGTTTTGTGTTGCGGCTCATTCCATACCTCTGCAGTGTCTGGAGGCTGTCTTACCTCACCACAACCCTGCCGCACGCCTTCCCCCATAAGCCTCCTGCTCAGATCAAACCATCAAGGATCATTTCGCGTTTTGCTTTTCCGCTGATGAAGGTCCCTTGGAGGGAGCTTGCTGGGAACCCCTTGAGCAAGATATGTCACTATTGGGAAGAGCAGAAGGGTCGACCCCAGCTTTTGGGTAGGATGCTGTCTCAGCAGTGAGATGCTTGGAGTCTGCTCAGCACATGTGGAAGCTCTTCATGCTCCACCAAGACTCCAGCAGTGGTCAGCTGTGCACATGGTCAGAAGGGTCCCAAGGAACAGCACAAACGTTCTCGTGGAGACCTTTCCCACCAGCTTAGCACATTTCTCGTGATACTGTTTGCAGACCCACCCTCCTAGATTTGTGTAATGCCTTTCTGAGCACAATAATATTTCTGGTCTCCACGATGCTTGATAGAGCCAGGAGCAGATGTTGTGGTTGCTTTGCACAGCGGGGACGGGATTTAATGTTCTAGGAAATCCCTTCCAGGTCTACATTCCCATGAACGCATCATCCATTTTCTGGACAGTTTTCCTGCGTAACCGAGCCTGCAGTGCTTTCGTTTGGGGACAGAGCTCCAAGGAGCTGCCCTTTGCGTCTTGCCATCAAATAGATGGTTTCCAAGCCACCAAAAAACTGTCATCCTTGTCCGATGGGGGGAAGGATGGGGTGGGAGGGACTTCTTGAGTGCAGTTCTTTTGCCAAGTGTGCAGCAAAAGGATGGAGATGCCTATCGTACTGGCTGCTTTGTGTATACCATGTATACTAAACATCGATCTCTGCTGTTTGTGCATCAATAGCAAACCTGAAATAAAACCATATTTAAAGATCCACCTTGCTCCAGGGGGCTGTGTTTGTGCCTGTATTGCTTGGGTGGCGTTGGCAGAGTATATCCTGGCTTATTGCAGTCCCAACTCATTAACTGAAGGAAAAAAATTGGAAGGTCCAAGCATATTATTCTGAATATTATGGCAATTTGTCTCGCTTCTGCTGCAGAATTTGTAGTTGGCAAAAAAACATCATGTTGGATGAGTCCATGCAATGGCAGGGCTCGCCTGCACCTGGGAGCGATTGCAGCGAGGCTGTGCCACGAGGCTGGCTGGAATCAAGATATTCTTCAGTAAGAATCACAGCAATATAGTACATAGAGTTAAATGGATGAATGCAAACTGGAACAGTGCTCTCACATCCTGGAACAACTGTGTCCATGCATACCATGAGCTGGGAGTACCCATTCCCGACGTGCTCCTCTGGCGTCATTCATTCCGTCTGTGGAGCAAAGCAGGAGCCTCTTTCCCACCACCTCCAGTGGGCCCAGGGAAGGCTGGGGGGTTGCTAGGTGCTTACAAAACACTCAGCAGCTCCCAGCCCTCCTCTCCCTCTGCTCAGGGCCAGCGGTGAGATAAGGCAGTGCCTGCTAATGGGCCACGTCTGCCGGGGGATGCCTGATGCCAGTGCCTCAGCTTTTATTTCCCCCTGAACAATTGCAACTTCCTGTGCAGCTATGCTGTAATGCTTTGGCAATTTTTATGAGTTTTTTAGGTTGTGGGTTTTTTTGGTTTTTGGTTTTTTTTTTTTTTGGCATAAGGCAGAGCACATTTCCAATACCGAAGAAAAGCACAACAGCCCTGACTGAACACCTTCCCCTCTGCAGCCCGGTGACAGACAGCTCTGCCTTATCCCGTAAGAAGCTCAGTTTCAGCCCCAAGAAATCCCACACTGCAGCAGCTCCAACTGCACACAGCTTTATTAGCAACAGAGGGCTTGCACTTCCGGGGCTCAGTGATAGCCATATGTAACCTGAACAAATCACCCAGAGAGATAAAAACGTACACAAAGGAAACATTTACCTGGGAAGGAAGGAAGAGGCCAAGTGCCGATTCCAGAACCCCAGTTCAAAGGGAAGGTCTGTGTTTAGCCAAGTTGTGGTCTGTTTGCTCAGGGCTCTGCATTGCTGGGAAGGCTGCAATTACTTAACGGCTCAGGGATAAGGGCAGGCACCTGGAGTGGGGTGGGGACACAGGTGAGCTCCTGGGAAGGGAGGAGCAAAGCTGCAGCAAGATGGAAGTATGGGAGTGACAGACATGGAGATACAGGGCACATTGCTTGCTCCAAACTGCTGCGACAGTTGCATTTGGTTCCCCCCATTATTTTAGCCTCTCACCCACTTTCTTTGTTCCTGTGTGCTTCTCCAGACATCAGCTTTTGGAGAAAGGTGCTGGGTTGGGCAAGATTCTGCTCTCACCCACCGTAACCTTCCTTCCAAACAGAAGCATGAAAATGGCATTCACCCTTGTGGCACAGCTGATACTCAATATGGGGCATTCAGAGCTTCAGCCTCTAATAGCAGCACCTATTGCAAGTTATGCTCCTTACACGATGTCACACACTGGGGTCTTGCTGAGCAGGAGGGTCCCATGGTGCCAGATTGAATGTTGCACCCCAAAGCTGCCCCTCGTTGAGCCCAGGCACTGAGGATCCCTTTGGAGGAGGGGATGCTCCCTTTCTGTTATCATTGCCCTTACTGTTGCTCTTTCTTTTTGCCTGGAGACAAAAGCACCGCCAGACATCTTGGGAACAAACAGTGCTAATGGGGAACACGTGGCCCAGCCAGCAGCAATGCTCACATGAAAATACTGCTGTGGAGCAGCGATGGGGCACAAAAATGCATTTCTATGCCAGGATAATTGATTCCCCCTTTGCCACCATAGGCTGCCGGTCACTTGCAGCAGACTAAACTTCCCCCCATCATCTTCCCCAGCCAGTAAACTGACACGTTCCCACAAGAATCCATGTGAGTTGGTTTTTTTTTTTTCCCCTGTATTTTTTCTAATTATACAACTCAACCAGCGCCAAAATCCGTCCGGCCAACTCGAATCTGGCAGCAGAGCTCATGCGCACGGGGCCAAGAGAATCACCTCCTTGCTGAAGGGCAGCAGGTTGGGAATGTACCGAGACAAAGCTCTTTGCAAGGCTCCAAATGGAGATTTCTACGCATGCAGCACCTCCAAAGGAAGGCACTGGCACTGGCATTGGCTGCCCATGTCAGCACTGTGTGTGGAGGTGAGGGCATAAGCTGAGCCCATCAGGTGGCTGCTAATGACTGCAGCCCTTAGCTAGGAAAAGCAGCTGGAAATGGCAGCATGTGGCAGCGCTATGAACCCCCAGTCCCTCCTGGGGACAGGGCTGTTGGGTTTGGTGTAATTAATATTGAGTTCAGCCTGGGGGGCAGAAGAGCTCCCAAAGGGTTATTTAATGTGGCTTGATTATTTATTTTTTGAAGTGTTTTATTTTCCCCCTTGTAAATGAATTTAGCACTGGGGAGAGGTGTTGGATTGGCAGCTCTGGAAATACGAGCCCTGAAGGGCAGATGTTTTGGAGTCCTGCAAGTAACAGCACTGCATGCGATCCAGGCATGAGGGCTATTACTTGCAGTGACAGTAACAGCTGCTATGTGCTCTGCACTCATAGATATTGCTGTGAGAAAGCAAAGCACACTGCCCATGGCCACCAGGCACTTGGGGGCACTTCTCAGTGTCCCTGCACTGCTTTGGCCTTTTATGCATTGCCGTATTGTTTGCACTGTGCATTCCAAGTGCAGTGTGCAGGCTCCAAATAGCAGAAACACGTGTTGGAAAGACCATGCTCCCAATGACATGTGCTGCCCAGAAGCAGCCCCACGTGTGTGGATACAGTCAGGACATCTGCAGTGGGGATGGAGGGGAAAGTGCAGTGAGGTATGGTGGTCTACGTGGGCATCTTGCACACCCAGGGAGTTTGGGAAAAGCCAGCATCCCCATGCTCTGAGTGAAATTTCCTGCAGACACCCAGGGTCAGGGCTCAGAGCACCCCATGGAGCTGTGGGTGTCCCTGTTCAGTGCAGAAGAGATGGACTGGATGGCCTGGAAAGGTGCCTTCAGACACAAACCAATCTGTGATTCCATGGTTCTATGAAAGTAGGGTGCCCAAAGGCTTCATCCACCTGTGAGCACCCTCCAGATTTAGGAGGAGGTGATGGGTTTTGGGGTATCACCATGGTGAGGCATTGCCTTGACCTGGGCAGTCCCAAGGTGCCCATTAACCCCTGCCTTCAGCACTTACTTTTGAGGTGAGGAAAAACAACCACAGAGGGAAACAGGATCTGAAAGACAAGGAGAACCTGGACGGTGCTGTTTTATCCCAAAGGCAGAGAAAAGGAAACAAGGCTAAGGAATGAAAACAAGGGAAACCTCAAGAGGGAGACGTGCTTGGCAGCCCCTACTGCCTTGCTCTGCAAACACAGAGCAGCTGTTATCCCACCTGGACCTGGATGCTGGTTTCTCTCCATCCCTGGAGCATCACGGAGCAGTGGAGATGCTCCAGGAGTGCTCAGGGCACAGGTAATGCACAGCTCTGAGAGGTGATGGGGAGAAAGGAAAACACTCTTATGTTGTTCAGAGTGAGCTCTTTCTTTATTTTCATTTTCGTTTGTACGAAACTGTGGGGAATGTGCTCCTTTTTGAAAAGGAATTCTTTGGGTTGTTCCCTTTTTCTCTGTGAGTTACATCACCAGTTTGGGGTTTTTTTCAGGGCCAAACTGCATGTGCCAGCAGCCCCGTGCCCAGCAGAAATCACCAACCCATCACCCCGAGTTCCCACTGCCCTCGCTGGCTCTGTATTTAATGCATTACATGGGAAAGCAGAGCTGGTCACTTGGCCCCAGTGGTGGCGTTGGGTTTTTCTTTGTGGTTTAAGGCCAAGCTAAAGGGCAAAGGGATTTGGGAAATGAGTGGTGCTTTGGGGTGGCTGCTGGCTCTGGGTAATCCCTAATCCCACAGCATGTGGGGAAATCCTGGCTTTGGGACACCAGAAACACCATCAGTCCACGTCAGTGTTGCAGGATGGAAACAAAACAGGGGGAATCTGCTTCATAGGGGGGGAAGAAGCACGAAGCAAGGTTTGAATTGCAGGGGCTGCGTGTGAAGGAGAACAGAGCTGGCAAAAATGAAGGGAAACACTCAAGCCCCTCCATCCATGGGAAAAGATGGGGTGGGCGCAGCCCTTCTGGGGGACAACCCAAAATCTGGGGGCTGCCTGCGATGGAATGGTTCCTATTTGTCTCTGGAAAAGCGACGTCTGCTCCAATTAGCACGTCGCGTGCGCGTCCGTGTGCGGGGGAGGAGATGTTTTTGTTTCCTTTTAGGAAGAAAGAAAAGAATTAATAATAACAACAACAACAAAAAAGCACGGAACGAGCTCTGTTGCAAAGCCAGAGTGCTGTGTCAGACAGATCGGGATCCAAATGGTTTCTCTGAACCCTCCAAGAAGAACGGAGCATCCAACGCGGCTGGAAAACGGAGCACTACCTCCTAAAGCTGCCCTGGGGGAGGCCTTCAGTTGTTGAGGATGATTTTACAACTCCCCACAGCTGGAAGTTCAGGAGGAGATGCCGACGGGGGCTCTGGAAGGGTTAAAACCATTCCGCCTGTTCGCATTGTTCCTTCTTAATATCGCCCTTGAATAAACAAACAGGCGAATCCCACCCTCTCCCCGGAGACTCTTACTTGGCTTGTTTCAGAGAACAAATGATCATTATTTGCCTTTATTTATTTATTTATTTGAAATTTCATTGTCTCCTTTCGGCAGCCGTCGGGATGGAGGAAATCGAGTGACAAAATGAACAAGGAAAGCCATAAACTCGAATTAAACAAATCACTGATAAGCCCAGAGCAGAAAGGAGATAAAAACCCGATGACATTTCCCTCGTGGCACAGAGGCTGGAGATGTTGATAAAGCGCAGGGAGATGAATGGATGCAGCCAACGGGTGCCAGTAGAGTAGGAGATGCAAGCACAGCCCTGTCCTCCTTGTTCTAGACATTAGGACTGTTTTTTGGGGGATAGATCAGGAAAATGCATGTTTGCAAGAAATTCCATTGCTTTGCTGGACCAGAGGCTGGCTGGCTGCAGGGGATATGCAAAGCACTTTGCATCCTCAGTTTCCATCATCCAGTCCTTCGTCTGCTCCTCTGCTTCTTTCCAAGGACCAGCTTCAGTTTCTGTGGATGAGAGCTGCCCAGGGGATGGGGGTGGGGTCACCATCCCTGGGGGTGTTGCAGAGCTGTGGGGATGTGGCACTGAGGGATGTGGGCAGTGGGCACACTGGGTTGGGCTGGCTTGGGGATGAAACAAAAAGAGTAAAGGAGAGGTGGTGCTGTTGTGGATGTGATGGCATTCACGTGGTTGGGGCTGCACTGAGCATCTCCCAGGCATTCCAACATCTCAGCAAAGAGACTCCACGTTTTCCTTCTTTGGGAATGGGATTCGTGTGCCTTTCCCCTAATCTCCCATCTGAGAGCTCCTCAGAGCCGATAATGAAAGACTTCCCCCTGCATCAGGACTGCTGCCTTGAGAGATTTAAAACTGCCCCTCAAGGAATCCCACAGCCATAACAAAGCCATTTGCTAAGATAACATCAGTTCAGCATTGGGGCTGCTCATGGCACGCTCAGAGGAAGCACTCAGATGGCTCCCATGGCCCTGACCAAAAACCCCACTGCATCCACAGACCAAAGGGACCACCATCCTCTCATGTCCTATGGATGCCTTAAGTCACATACTGGGTTGAACTGGGAAAATCACTTCTAGACATGCCTAATGGAGGGAGAAAGCAGAGCACAAGTTTGTGCCCTTTTACACGTGATGGCAATGGGATGCTTTCACAGCAAGAAGGATTTGGAGACATGATGGTGGGAAGAGCTGCTGCTGATGGATGGGGTTTGCATCACTGCAGGGGAAGGGAGAAGGAAAACAGGATTCTGGAATCAGGGTGAAATTCCTCCTGGCTCTTTGCTTTGTTCAGAAATAAAAATACCCCAAATAGCCTGAGAACGAGGCTGCTCAGCAGATGGTACTTTGCCCCTTTTGGGATGCTTTCTATCTTCGCAGCTGGGAATCCATCATGGGAATCTGATCCCAGGAGGCTGCAGAGCTGCAGGCCCAGGAGTTTGGGTAGCTTGGGAAATTTGCAGTTGTGCCCTGCCCTGAACCTTGGATGTGAGCCCAGCTCTGATCTCGCTCCATCCGAGTGCCACATAGCCCCTTCCCCAGGCTGCAGCTCCCCAGCCAGCCAAGCTCTGCAAAGCCATCCCAGGTCCCACAGTCTCTTTCTGTCCCAAACCACGTCCCAGTCCCCAGCTTCTTTGGAGGACTGCTGCATCCAGGCACGCACCATATGTGCTCTCATCAAAGCATTTCCCAGTTTCCTTTCCCAGCACTGGTGGCTTCCTCCAGCCTTTTCTTGGCTGTCCCCATTCCTGGGGACATCTTGTGCTCAGCACACTCTATGGATGAATTTTCCATGAATTTTTAGGAACACTTGGTGAGAAGTGCAGTGATTCAGTGACCAAAGATGGGAGCAGATGTTGGAGGGATGCTCACCAGTCACCTGCTCAGCATCTACTACACTGCATTTGGGACAGGAGCAACAGGGACAAGATCTTTTCAGAGTTATGTGACATCGTGGGAAAGCCAGCTGAGCTCTGAACAGCTTCTTCCTTTGGGTTTTCTTTGAAAGTAACTCCCAGTTTAGCACCTGCTTTACAGAGCTGTGCCTGCAATGGTGCCTGAGCCCAGAAATCAGGGTGTGATTTGGGGTTGTGCTGTAGGCTGCAAAGGATGGAGAGGAAGGCTGCATCCCTTGGGATGCTCTCAAGTGCTTTAATGGTTTGTGTTTACGAGAGCTAAAAATATTTCCTCAGGGAGGGAGAGGGGACAGAAGGTCTGTTTGCTCTGTTATCGCTTATAGGCTCTGTTTTGGAATGAGGCTTAAATAGAAATAACATGGTATTAAAGGTTAAGTAAAACACAACCAAGCAGCATCCCTGCGTGGCACAGGGCAGCTGGGATGAGCAAAGCCTCTGTATGGCCTGGGGACAGAATAGGAAGGGGGATCCCAGCCCTCAGAGCTGCCACACATCCCATGACCATGCTGGTACCCTGCTCAGCAACACCTGGGCTCCTGCCATGCACTGCAAACTGCAGCTGGGCCAGCTGGAAAACAGGAATCTAGGGACACTGCCCATGGGAAGAGGTTCTGATGGATGCTCTGGGAGCAAGGGGCTGGGGTCTCCTCCAGATGGGTCACATCACCCACAGTGAGCTCAGGGTTTGCAGCAGGGTGAGAGGGGGGCAGCGCTGCTCAGGCTTTATTTTTAAAGGGCATTCTGTTTCCAGTGTGGAAAGGGAATAAATCAATGACTCTCATCGTCCTGAGAAAGGCATGTCTGTGCCCCTGCACCATGAGACCCTTGTGTTGCCCCCTGTGACACCGCATTGGTGATGCACCAACAGACTGGGCATTGTGCAATGTGTTCCCAACAGCCCAGCAGTGCCCAGCCACGATGCAGAGTGTCAGCACGGCCATGAGCCCCTTGGGCAATCAATGGGACATTGTCTGGGGAGAGCATTGGGTGACACACAGCAGAGTGGAGTGGTGGCACAGAGGTCAGGAACGTGAGGATGGTCCAAGTGCCTTTCCCCTGTGCTCATTAATTCTATATATTTTGCATAAATTCCAGCACAATGAGGAATTTGGGAGTGCTACCAACCCATCTGCTTTTGAACTGGCACTCTGGTTTGCAGGAAGGAATGTTACTGGGAACAACTCCGTGCCTAAATTTGGGTCTGATCCAAACCTTGCTGCTTCACCCTTCTTTCTGCCTTGAGCTGAGACCAAACCTGGGACTGAGAAGAAACTTGGGAAAGAGAAGAAAGTTGAGCAACCTGGGGCTGCATTCACATCTGAGCCTCCCAGCTTACCCCAATGCTTCCAGCCCGTTGCAGATGGATGGGCAGTGCTGGTGATGGAGGAGACAGAACCAGATCCTGGCTGGGGAGGTTAGAGAAAGAACTTGTAAATGGAGAAAGTGACGAACACACAGGGATGCCTTTCCAACAGCCAGGAGCAGGAGAAATCTGAAGCTGACACCCATCTTGGAGGGTCTTGTGTCTCCTGATGGGCTGAGGGACCATCTGGTGAAAGGATGGGGTCTTTAGTAGATGCCCATGGCAGCAAGAAGGCAACATGGAACTGAGTGGCTCTGCTTTCCAATTCCTGCTTTGTGCACAGGCTTTGACTTTCCCAGCTTGAATTCCTCGTGCCTATTCAGACTGTGTCTGACTTCCATCCCAGGCACGTCTGTGCAGCTGCTTAGGGAAAACAAAGCTGGGAGGATGGAGATAACATTGCTGATGTTGGAAATCTGTGTATCCCCTTGGTGCTGGGAGATACCTACAGCAAGCAGGGAGCTTTCTATGAAAAATCACGGGTTTAGCTAAGGCTCTCAGGAAAACACTGCTCTCCTGCCAACCTCACATCGCATCAGTGCTTTGTGGACAAGATCTCCCTCTGTGCCCTGCACGGATGGATGTGTTTTTGCCTTGGCCCCACCAAACAGCCGTGAGTCAGCTAATCCAAACCAAACAGCACAGGGAGCGGGAGGTCAGCCCAGTGCACGGCTGTGAGCTCAGAAACAGCACCTCGAGCAGAACCAGGGATAAAATCACAACACCACGAGCAGGGCAGTGCTGGGTGTCAGCGAGGATTGGTGCCAGGTCAGGGAGCACCCAGTGTGACACTGGGAGACGGTGACTTTTCCCATCCCCTCTGCAACCTTTCCAAGTAGATGCTTCCCACCAAGAAGCCTCTGCATTCATTTCACCACTGCCTTCTTGTTGCATCCCTCTTACTTTTGGGGTCATTTTCACCCCGGTTTTGCTGGCTCTCTTTTCTTTCTTACCCTTCTCTCCTCCAAAAGCATCCCTTGGACATGCTTGTGCAGAGAAAAAAATCCTCCCAGCCAGCTGCCAGCTCTGCCTTTGGCCTCTTGCTCCGGTTTCATGTTTGACTCTAATCCCACAATTTATACAGCGGAGCCCTGGGCCAAACCCAGCGTCTCAGGAACCTGCCAGAAACCTCAGCTTTTC
Source organism: Perdix hodgsoniae (assembly GCA_035772895.1). Lineage (NCBI taxonomy): Eukaryota > Metazoa > Chordata > Aves > Galliformes > Phasianidae > Perdix > Perdix hodgsoniae. The sequence continues at coordinate 4,508,778 of JAPSGF010000047.1, read as the reverse complement.
CTAAGCTCTATAAACAGTTTCCTGCCTCTATCCCTGCACCTGCTGCCCATGCCGTGCTGCTGGCCAGGGATGCTGGTATCCCAGGGATGGTGGCATCCTGAGGATGATGGTACCCTGGGGATGGTGGTACTGTAGGGATGGTGGTACTGTAGGGATAGTGGTACCTTGGGATGATGGTACCCTCAGGAGGGACAGGATGCCCAGGGGTGCTGCTCTGCTGGACAGGATGCCCTGTGCTGCATCCCCTTCACTCTGCTGGGCAATATCTGAGGGCTGTGAAACACTCACCCAAAGCCTGAGCAGTGAAAGAGTTCGATTCCTCAGAGCATCTCAAGGCAACCTGGGAGAAAGCAGACAAGGAGTTAGGGGAGGCAGGGACAAGGAGAGATGTGTAGTTGCCCCAGACACCAGCAATGGCTGCTGGTGTGCAATACACTTCTTTTGAAGTGGAGCTGCAATGTATTTCTTCATGTTGTTTTCCCTCCCCTATGTTTTCAGAACAACTAAAATCCCAGGGAGGCAAACAAGCAGCAGGAGTGGGGCCTGGGGAAAGCACCGGGTGGGGAGATCTCTTCTTATTGTGCTTCTAAAACCCAGTGAGGACACTGCAAATTATGGAGCACCATCTGCTGGCATCTTCTTTATTGACTGCCTCTTCCCTTGTGATGCAGCACTGTGGCAGCACTGAAGCAACTGGGGGCATCATAGAAGGGTGAACTCAAAGCATGGTGAGAGGTGAGATGGAAAACCAGTGGGCAGAACATGCTGGGTAAATGCACAAAGGCAAAATCCCACTCGATCCATTGAGGGCAGGACTTCACCCATAAACCTCATCCTAATGGGGAGTTCAGAGCCTAAATTCATTAAAATGATGGTGTCCTTCCCAAGCACGAGATTAAAACCAGGGGACTTTGCAGGTCTCTGCTGGCAGCATTCGGGGCTCCAGTTGAACAGGACATAAAGCCGTTTCCTCCTGTATAAATCACCTGAATGCTTTTAGCTCACCCCGAGGCCTAAAACAATGCTTTCAGCTCAGGTTTGCTCCTTGGTAATGCGTGCTGGCAGCTGGCCCCATCAGTCTCCGGCACAGACATGTAACTCAAGCCTCTGACAAGTGCTGATTTAGAGCTTCAGCCAGTAAATCAGCATAAAATCATCGGAGTGCTTGCTCATATTTTTCCAAGTGGGGCTTTCTCACATGCAAGGCAAAAGGTCCTGGGACCCAGTGCTCACTATGGGACACCAACCGCAGGCTGCTGTGTCCTGGACCCTGCAAACTGCTGTCAAATCCCCACAGCGTGCAGGATGGAGATGCTGGGAAAGCAGTGCAAGAGGGTTTTCTGCTGTGGAAGCCATTTGTGCATGCATGAAGCTGGCATTGCACAGCTTTGGAAGCCCTTTGCAGTGCAGGGAGCTGAGGGTGCATTAGTGGGGTGTGTTGTGTTATATGGGATGATGCTGGACCACTGTAAATGAGCCAAGGGCCGTGTTTCCCAGCATGGATTTCTCTCCCGTGGGCTGTTCTGCTGGCACTAAGGGAATGGGAAATTTGCAGTACTTCAAAGCCCCTCTGCCACTCTAGGCTGTGTGATTCAAGCCAAAGTGCAGCCCCAATCCATCATCCAAGGAGGGATGTTTATGTATTTGTGTGAAATGACAGACTGGAGAAACCCGGAGCTGAAAGCCAGATGCTTTCCCAAGAAATAAAATGGGTAAAGGACTTTAAAATGCAGGAAGAGCCTGTGAAGGAAGCACCACTGCAGTTAGAGGCTGTGACAGCCCCAGCCCTGGGTCCCAGCATCCCAACAAGCATCGATTGCCATCTTCTGTGTGCTGAGGGGACACAAAAGGACACAACCCAGACCTCTCAATCATTCCACATCAGTAAGTCCTTCATGGGGGCAGAGAACTGCAGAAGTCAGCATCCCCCATGGGTTACAGCTAACGCTTCTCCAAACAAACACCCATCAGATGCAGATAAAAAGTTGCTTTCAGTAAACACTCTGTTTATTGCACTGTCCCACTGATTCCTCTGCTGCCAAAACAGAAAGGCAAATGAGAGCAGGGCTGAAACCCATCCCAAAGCCCGACCAAGCTGTGAAAGCATTTGGTGACTTTGTTCCTGGCTTGGATTTCTTTTTTTTTTTTTTTTAATTGTTTGGATTTGGTCACAAGCAGGAAAAGCTGATCTCATGACAGCTGAAAAAGCCCCATGAGAGCCCGAGCTGCGAGATCTGATGTCACGCACAGGCAGACCGGGAGGGAAGGAAACCTCTGTGTGAGCTCAGAAAAGTGGGCAGTTCAGCTCGCCTTGCCCCCAGGCAGCTCTTGGTGGCAAATGGATGCCAGAGGCTTGTGCCTGAATGGTCAGCCCCAGGGAGGGGCTGGGGGTCCCACCAGCATCCCATCCAAAACCTGCCCAAGAGGTTGGCACGCAGGTTGAGTCTATGGAAATAGGGTGACAGAGCCATTCAGGTTGGAAAAGACCTCTAAGAACATCACATCCAACTGCTGCCCCACCTCACTGTGCCCACTGCCCACATCCCTCAGTGCCACATCCCCACAGCCCTGGAACACCCCCAGGGATGGGGACCCCATATTGGGCAGCCCGTAAAGATCAGTCCCAGCTGCCACCCAGAAATGGGGGAACAGCAGTTGTCAGAGAGCTCAGAATCCCCTCAGCTGCCAGGTGCTGCAATGTGCACACGTGAAGGTGTTTCAGTGCAGGGAAGCACATTCAGGCTCAGGCTGTTGTTCCCAAAAGTCAATGCAAAGAATCCTGTTTCACTCTATACACTGCGATTAGCCACGTGTACAATGGGCTGACCACTGGTATGCGTGGCAATGCCAGAAGTAAATGAAACTCCTCCCTGGGGACAGGGCTCCATTGCTTTTGGCTGCTGAATTTGTGAAGTTTTTCACTAGTTTTTTTCTCTTTTTTTCCCCCCCCCCAAATGCCTCCTTGGAAAACGCCTCTGAGATTTTGATTTGAAGAAAAAAATAAACCCAACGCTTTTGGTTGTGCAAGGAAAAAAGGAGGAAAAAAATAAAAAAATCGTTGATATTTCTGAAAGCTGGATAATTTCAGCCAAACATGGGGGAAATGGAATAGCATCCACAGCCATTGGATGTGCTTAAGAGAGCTCCATGAGCCTGCTGATAGGAGAGCAGCCTGCGGACGCCTTTTCACATGCAATGAGTGGAGCTCACTGCTGCAACACGAATAAGTGATGGGGAGGGAGCCTGGGTGCTGGGAAGGCAAGGATACAGAGGGCTGTCCTGCCTCAAAGCACTCGTGTGCTGTGGGCTGTGATGCTGCTGCCTTTATTCTGTGCTCACACACTGCAAGAAAAGGGATGGGGGCAAAAAGGGCACGAAAGAAAAAAGGACAGAAAAGTGAGAAGTGGTGGTTTGCACTCTTTAATTTCCTTCTCCGAGTGGGAGCTGCTCTGGTACTGTGTGCAAGGAGTGAATACCTCCCAGTATTCCCAGCAAATGAATAATACCAATAATATTCACAGAGCGTGGATTCGACTGATTTCCCTCCGTGTGTTTGGACTGAGATCTGACAGTTCTGCATCCAAAGGGGAGATCTGTGTTTGACTTCCTTGGGTCTGGATCACACCTAAGGAGCTCGTGTTTGAGCAGCATCACCAAAGGCCCTACCAACACACCTCTGCTGAACGGTTGGGTCGTTTTTCCCTTCTGGTCCACAAATAAATTATCTGCCAATAAATGGAACCAGAAGTGGCTTGGCCAGATGTTCTGCTGGGGCCCCCAGGGAGTCGTGGTGCAGAAAGGGTAAAATAGGGGGAAAGAGGAAAAAAAAAAAAGAAAGAAAGAAAAATAAAAGCAAATAAAAGGTAAAATATGAACATGGCAGCTCCACTGGCTGCTCAGTGCCGGCGTGGGACCCCCGGCTGCAGCAGCTGTGCCCATTATAGGGTGAGGTGCAATGCCCCAGCTGGGAGGCCGTGCCAAAAGCAGGATATGGGAAAAGACCATTTTCAAACACAGATGGATTAAACCTTGATTCCTTTTTAAATGAGATTTTAATGCGCTGGCTGCACGCAGCTGATGGATATGGGAGATGCTGGCTGGACATGAGATGGGTCAGGGTGAGTGTCCCCAGGGCACCTTGCTGACCCCACGGTCTCCCATGGGAGAGACACATTTTGGTGTCCCTCTGCTCTCAGCCCTTGTGCTGCAAACCCTGGAGGACAACGCTCTGCAACCCACCAGAACCTACAGATGGGAGATGGACAGATGGAGCAGAAGGACCTTTGATTTTGTTGTGTTTTTCCAGCTGGAAAGAGAAAGAGAAAAGAGAATGTTCCCACAGAGGAAACACTGTATTTTTTTTTTCTTTTCTTCTTTTTTTTGTCTTTTTTATTGTGGTTGAGCTGAACTGTAACAAGTCACTTCAGCTCTGTTGAATGCAGGATTTTCTCACTTTCCGGTAAACTGCAGTTACCATGGAGAGCTCTGAGACAAGCCAAATGCAAAACATTGGAAACTACACCCAAACTCACCGCAGCCATATCAAACAGTTAATTAGAAAGGCCGTCCATGTGTTTCCCATTCCCTGGAATGGTTTGAATCAATTGCCCCGTGATTTATCACCTGTTTTCTGTGCGAACGGTTCAGCTCTGCTCTCGTGCATGTGTTGGAAGGGGGATCTGTGCTGTGCAGCAAAGGAGGGAAGGGAGATATTAAGGACTTACAAGAAAAAACACAACACAAAAAACAAACCAATCATCAAATAACCAATTCTGCTCCTTCCTCCAGTATAAATCTCCCCCCGGAATGATATGCTTTGGATTCTGGTGGGATTTCTATCCTTTGGCAACTGAGAAAAAAGGAGAGACAGCTTTTGATTTTGGAGCATGGAGGATTACAGCTCACCGGGCCACGGCAGGGCTGTGCTGTGCAGGGCCCAGATAGGATTCAGTCCCAGCTCTTCTCTCCCCTTCCCTGTCCCCATCCCTGCATGAAGCAGAGCCCATCCGGATAGGCAGCTGCAGATCCTCATCCCTGGGTTTCATCTCCTTTCCAGGAACACTTTTCCCCACTTATCTCATGCCTTAAAACCCACAGACCACAGCGTTGCCCCTTGGTGGTCCATGCATCCCGTTGCCACCCTGCTGGCCAGCAGGCAGCGATGGCTGATGGGCAGTTGGTGAAGCCTTAATGCCCAGAGCCAAATTCCCAGTCGGGCTGCAACCCCGCTCCCCCTTCACAAGGCACAGGGAGAACACACACCTTGGTCCTGCCTTGTGCCAAGAGCTTCAATGCAGACTTGGTTTCTCCTAGCATCCGAAAGCAGCAAGAGATGGTTTGGAGGAGATCCCTCTGACCTTCAGCTCTTTCCAAAGCATGCTGACCTGATTTTCCCACTGCCATCTGCATCGCTGCCCTTCGGGGTCGGGTCAGGCTGTGAGCCACTGCAGTCCCCTCCGGTGGTGTGGGTTCCTCCAGGAAAGCTGGTGGGAATGGCCGGGATGGACACAGGGTTATCAGCAGCCATTCCCCCACGTCGTGCTCCAGTGAAGCCTTCTGACTGAGGTGTGTGGGGCTGATTGGAAACCCTGCACATTTATCTGACCCATCCCCCAAAGCAGCTGTTGGCCTGAAAGGTGGCTGCTCCTCTCGAGCTCTGCATTCCACCTTGCCTGCCAAGACTGGGGGAGAGAGGGAATAAAAGCTGCTCTCCTATCATTACCAGATGATTGAAAAACCTTTCAGCTCCCCGAGCCAAGTGTGGGAGATAGAAGTCCTGCAAGACAGGAGCCGAGAAGCCCACAGCAGCAGATGGTGGGAAGAGGCAGAGACTCACCTCCATCTGCAGAGCCAAAAGGGTTCGATGTGGGGCTTGGGGTGAATGCTACACCTGCAGCAAGAGAGCAAAATTGCCATTTACTCACATACCTCTGTTCCCATAGTGAACATATGAATGCGTGGACTGCTTTAGCTTGAATTTATCTTTTCATTGCTCTGAGTTCCACCAGCCTCACCCCTGCCCTGCTCCTGATCACAGGTTGGAAGCAAAATCACTGCCTGGTACGGGGGTTACTTGCCCCCATCTATCTGCAGATCTCCTCTCCATAAGAGGAGAAGGTCAGACCCGTGCCTCAGTTTCCTCTCTCACTGCAAAGAGAAGAGATGGTGGCAGGGGATGCACGGAGCTGCCTTGGAAAGATCCGCAGGGTTGGGCTGCTCTGGCTGTTTGCACCGCCTGGGACCCTGCAATCTGCGAGGAAGGAAACTGGCCTCAGGCAGCAGGAAAAAAGAGAAATCTCCCAGGACTTTCCAAAAGTTTTCCCACTCTGTGAAAAAAAAAAAAGGCAGTGGTGCACATGTGCACTGATACCCTGGGACTGCTGCAACTCCTCGCGCTGCCCTGACCTGCAGGAGGGAAGAAAATGGCAGGGAGATCTACAAGGCAGGAGGGAACGAGGCTTGCAAAGAGGAATGACCTCTGTGAAGTGCTCTGAGGAGCAGCAGCTTGGAAAGGAGGATCTCAGCTACAGATGTGTGCACGACGGATCCAAGAGCAGTCAGCTGCCATCCAGCTCGGATGGGCGGCTGTTATCGGCACGCTCTCCGTTCCACGACAATTCCTTTTCAGACACTCTGTTCTGACAGGCTGAAAAAGAAATTCCTCTTGTCTTCATTTTCCAAATCCAGATTCGAGTCAACGCTCTGTCCTTTTTGTGGCCGTGAAATATTTTGGCGTCATGGGGCTCCTTCTCCCACCTGGAAGCTTTGCTTTGATTGCACTGACAGGGCAGTTGGACTAGATGGCCTTTAAGGGTCCTTTCCAACTCAAACGATGCTACGATTCTGTGACTTCTTTCAGCCTTGCCCATGGCTGCAAGCAGGGCTCCAGGGGCTCTGCCAACACAAGAACTGAAGGAGGGAGGGAGAAAGGAGGAAGAGGAATCAGAGCTGCCCAAACCATGGAACCCATGGACTCCAAAGGTTTGGCAGCAGGGTGTTTGTCATCCCTGCAGATGTAGGGAGTATGTAGGAACAGAGCCAGAATTTGCTTTGCATATGCTCTATACAAGAGCGAATCTGCTTAAAAACATGAAGATCCAGAACTGCTGCTGACGTGAGCCCAGGCTGTGACACAGCTTTGCCTAAGGAAAATCGCCCAGGTGAGCACAGGGCCGCCCTGCTCAGGGTGGTAGGAGAAGGCTTGTGTGTTTGCATTCTAGGTTACACCGCCTTTCCATTTATCAGGGAGACACTGTGGTTTCTCGTGTTTTATTATATTTAATGGGGTATTATTTTTTTTCTTGCTGGCTGTTTGTTTGAAAAATTTCTCCCAGGGGAGCTCCTTTTTGATCGCTTGGTTGCCAGACAGAATGACATCAGACAGACGCTCAGAGGAATGATAAAAAGGCAGAGCCTTATTTCTTAATAACAGGCTCTGGCAAAACACAGAGTGAAGTTAAACATGCTGGAGAGCACCAGGACCCAATGCTGCATGGGCTGCAGGGTAGGGGGACAGGAGGGGGGGCTGCTCTGCCCGGCCCATGCACGGACCCCTGTGTTAGTGGCCAGGATGTCCTGGTCCCTTTGGGAGCAAAGGAGATGGGGTAGCAGAAGGCATTAAGGTGGGCTTGTGCTTGCAGACCAGCTGGTGCCAGTGTTCGGCTGTGTGCACGGGGCACTGCTTATCAGTTCACTCTTTGTGCCTTCAGGATGTGCCCTCTGTGCTGCCTGCGGTGTTCCATGGAATTTCTGCCTGTTCCCTCTTCCTCATTCCAGCAGCTGATAGCAAGAGCTGAATGAGATGGCCAGACACTCCCATTGGAGATGGGCAGCAGCCCAGGCACCAAGTGACCTAAAGTTCACAGCTGCCTCAATGCCCCGTTACCGATATTGGAGAAACCTCCAAGTTCTCTCTGAAAGCCCCTACGCAATCTGACACTGAGCTAAAAGCCATCTAATGTTATGGTTACATCTGGCTTTCAGTTTCTTCTTGCTGCCTTTTCTTCTTAAGTTGCTCGTAAATTTTTTTTTTGGGGGGGGGATAAAATTCCATTTGGGCTGAAGTTGTCTGTGTTTGGACATTCCTCAAAACTTCATTTAAAGAAATGTAGAAAAGGGAGAAAAGGGCTCTGTCCATTCACATATTTTGTCATTCAAAATCTGAGTTTCCCCTCACTTCCATCCTGGACTCCCACATCCAATTCGTACCCTGCTTCTCAACAGCACCCAGAACTGCCATGAGAAAATGCTGAAACCCACTGTGCCCTGAGGGTTTGTGGCCAATTCAGGCTCTCTGCTCTGTCAAGTTGGCTGAGATGGTTTCACCTCCTCCAATCTTTTCAGCACACCGCATTTTGGAGGAGCGGTAAGGAAACCCAAGCAGCCAGCAGTGGGATCAAAGCGGGGGCTGTGTGGGGTGGGAGCAGTACGTGCCCAGGAGCCCGAGGACAACTTGCCTGGGAACAGAGCCCTGTTGTCAGCCCCACAGAGGAGAGCATTCTCCATTCATGCCCACGCCATTGTCCTCCCCGTGAGGAGCACCGCGCCGTGCCGCGGTGAGGATGGCCGTCTGCGCACAAGAGATGCACTGTGGCGGCTGCTGGGCAGGCAGGAAGGGGATGCACGAGTTAATTGGGCACAGAAAGGGGTCTGTAGGGGTCTTGTGTTTCCCACTCCCATTTGGGTTGATACATTGCTGGAGGGGGAATTCCCAGTTTCTACTCGAGTCAGCACAACACCGACACCCTGGTTTGATGTGTGATACCTACAGGCAGAGTTTGGAGAGTCAAACCCACCAGATATGAGCCATTATGGGATTAAATTTGCAGCTTTTTCAGGAGTTCACATGGGTTTCAAGAGCAGTGATTTGAACAAAGGCTTCTCCAGTCAGCAGCTTTGGGAAGGGCCTTTGCTCTGCTTTAGGCAGCTCTGGATAAATTAGATGGCTTTGCCCAATTCACATGGCTTTGGAACCCTTCGATCTAAAAAGTCTGGGTGCCAGCTGTCACCAGACCAAGGTCTCCTTCCCTTGAGGCAGTTCTCTGTACCCAGCTCAGTGAAGGTCCCAGATGTGGGCCTTCTCCTCCTTGTCCCCTCCCAAGCAACCCAACTCAGTGTAGACATCATTTTACCATCCCATGGAGCAGCTGCCATCTGTGAGCAGATGGTTTGATGCTGTGGGATCAGTGTACCTGGATCTGAGCAACAAAAAACAAGGGGGAAAAATGTAAAACAGCAAGCCTCAGTGCCTGGTATGGCATCAGTGCTCTGGGTGATGGCTTTCAGTGGGACAGATGGCACTGAGGCCTTGGAAGAGCCGTGGAGTAAGAAGGGCTGGAGGGACACAATGGATTTCTTGGGGGGTGAGGGGGAGATGCTGTCACCTGGTATTCGTGCACCCCCATGTCTGTGCCACAATGCTCATTTGGAGCACTGTGAGGCAGCTCTGCTGGCAGCCAGGGGCTGAGGGAGCTGGATGCTTGGAGGGCTGTGCTGATGCTGCCTGGCTGCCCCAGGGACAACGAGGTGACAGCACACAGAACAAAGCCTGACGTGGGCTGATAGCAGTGTGCACCGGGAACCAGCAATGCTCTTTCCCCTGGTGGCACAGAATAAAGGCTGAACAAAGTTCAAGGAAAACACAGCCGGTGTTGCACAATGCTGGCAAAATGTTCCCTCGTGGAGAAGACACTGAGAGCTTTGAGGATGGGGGAAGGAGGGGAGCGAGTGATCCCACACTGCTGGCAGTGCCCAGGCACCCTGATGCTGCTCCTGGTGGCACGGCAGTGACCCGTGGCTGAGGGATCCCGGGGCTCTCTGCCCTGCAAGAATGCATCCCGGGCAGGGCATGCAGGGAGGAGAGCAGCACACCCAGCATGCAGAAATCAAGACATTCCTTTCTCCCCCTGCAGACACAGACACGAGGCTGGGATGTGCAAGACAGCTCCTTGTGCCCGCAGTTTCACCACGGCCAGACGAAATGTAGGAGATAGGCCAAGAAATGGGCTTTGATGTGCAACCACCACCCGGCTCCTCTCTGTTATTCCTTCTCCCCCGTGCCAAACCGAAGTAATAGATGCTTTCCCTCTGCCCCCATGATCCAAAGGTCCTCGCATGGACAAATTCATCACTCAGATAACTTCCCGCATCCACGAGATGGGAAGGCCAAGGTAAATACACACCCATCCATCAGCAGATATGTGATGAAGCTCTCCTTTCTTCAAGGAGTTCACCCCAGAGGTTCAACCACAAAGCGATGCTGTGGCAAGGCAGTGGGATGCTCAGAGGCACCGAGGATGCTGCCAGCACCCCTGCCAACAGGACTGATCGTGGGGTGCACAGCCCGTATCCAAGGGGCTTGCCAGCAAAAATGATCCTTCCCTTCAAAAATGAAGAAGTGTTTTCATGCTGTGTGTTTTGGTGGCTTTTGCAAGAAGGCGAAGATGAGAGGTGATGGCCTCATGTTGCACCAGGGGAGGTTCAGGTTGGTTATTAGGAAACATTTCTTCTCAGAAAGAGCTGCACTGCACAACTGCCCAGGGAGTGGGGAGGTCACCATCCTTGGGGTGTTCCAGAGCTGTGGGATGTGGCACTGAGGGATGTGGGCAGGGGGCACGGTGGGGTTGGACTCAAGGATCTGAGAGGTCTTTTCCAACCTGAATGATTGTGTGACTAAGGCAGGGACAGGGCAGACACCATTGGCACGCAGCCTATAGACAAACAAAACTGAACTGTAGACCAGGAAAACCAGAACCTTTTCAAATCAAAATAGCCTCCAAAAGGAAAAAAAAAAAACAAAAAAAAAAAAAAACAAAAAAAAAACAAAACAAAAAAAGAAACAGAAAAGGAGAGTGAAACAGATTCCCATGAAGAGAGAAAAGCTCTGAGTGCATCCGCAACGTGTCTCCACATCTTGTCTTCCCACGGAGGGACCCTGGCTGATCTCCAGCCCCCAGCTGGGCAAGCAGCAAAAATTTTCCAACGCGACAAACTGTCTGATCCCTGCAGCACAGGGAACTGTCTCTGGAGCAGTGGGGCACTGAGTAAGATGCTCTCACTGCAGGGGGCCCCAGACCAGCTCCCACCATTATTGCAAAGGAGCAGGAGCCAGATAAAAGCTCCTCTGATAAGGATGAACTGTGCTGTGCCCTCCGCTGGCCTCTGGAGGATTAACCCAACAGGAACGTGATGTGGGGACTCCAGTCTCTATGGGACGTGATGGGAGTTGCTGTGGACTCCAAGGAGTGCTGAGCAGACATGTCCATATAGCAGCATGGCCATGGGAGCAATTGGCCAAAGTCAGTGGCAATACTGGGAAAGGAGCTTGCTCACGGGCTGTGAGAACAAGGATCAGAGCATGATGGATTGGAGAATGTAATGTGTTTGCTTGGAGCTGTCAAGAACAGGAATTTATTTGCTGTCAGGGTGGTGGCAAGGAAGAATAAAAGAGAGCAAGAGGGTGTAGCAGATATACTTCACTCCAGCTTTGTTCCACCCCACCCTTCAGCCCCAACATTGGGTGGATTTGGGTTTCTTTGGACTGAGGATGGTTCAAGAGAAGAAATCAGGAGTGAAGTCAGGATCAAAGCCTCAACAAAATCTTTTGCACCAACACAGTGTAAGAAATAGGCACATACCAGAACATCTCCCTGCCACTGGTGCCCGTTTTTCCCTTACCCTTTGCACATACCTTAGAGCTCTGCTCTGTGACTCTGTTGAGTCGGCTCCAACAATAGACATAATTAATATTTGGTGGGAGACCTGACTTCCCTCCCACCACCTCTGCAAGATACAAGTGCTCTGCCTGTAAATGCTGATACAGGGGAAACGAGCTGCTCGCAGCAAGCTCTCCGTGCTGTTCTCATTGGCATGTGATATATCACAGCTAACAGTCTCTCCTTCATGATTTTACCAGCCCCGACCCGTGATCTTGGGAAGAATTCAAAGTCCAGCTTATCAGCAAAAAAATAAGCTAGTTAAACTTAAAACAGCAAGACTCAGCTTGGGCTAGAGGATGATTTATTAAGAAACACGGACTTCGGAGACAGAGAGAGGGAAAGGAAGCCACAAACCCCACATACAGCCTGTAAAAGTTCCAGTTTATAATCTAACACGAGTGGCTGCACTGCTCTGGCTGAGAAATCATCTGGGATCCATCACAAGGTGGAGGCACGCAGCTGCAATGAATCCACGGGTGGGAGCATCGCTCCCGTGTGCACAGTGCAGAACGTGGATCTGAGGACACAGCCCTGCTCAGGTACCCCATCCCCTGCATCTCCCAGGATGGGGCATCCGGGGGGGTGAGGCACAGCTCTGGGGGTGCCCCCTTTGTTTGGGCACAGCCTGGCTCCAGCGAGACTTCATGCATCCTCCCTTTCAGCTACAAATAGCCGTGGTGCTCCATTTGGGCAGCGTGCCACTGGATGCTCCATCTGGGCAGCGTGCCGTTGCTCCCTGCTAACCAGGCACAAATATTTCCCTTTGGTATCTAATGACTTGTTAAAAGCAGGCATCTCTATTACAAATACGGATCTGAATATAAAATCGCACCTCAAACAAGGCAAAGGCAAATGATGTACAATAATACTTTACACTCACATTTCTTTTTTTTTTACGAGAGCAGAGCAAAGCATTTGAAATGAAGTGAAAAGAAGATATCAGAAACCAGGTGTTGTTTTTGTGAGACCTTTTGATTTGGAAGAAACTCACTTTTTCCACTAGGAAGCTGTTACATCCCAAGCCTTTGGCTCACACTTCCAGAAAGCACTGCAGGCGTTATTAATGACCACCAAAACATGAGGACCAAAGCATCTGAGCTGACACCTCCCTTCCTGCTGAAGGATTACACTCATTCATAAAATCCCAAAGAAAAGAAAAAAAAAAGCCAATCTGATAGCATGAGCTGGGATGAAAATCATTCAGGAAACAAAGCAGTGAGGCTGGATTTCATACCTTCAGCCACACCACTCTCAGCAGGGCCTGGGATTTTAATGCAGTCTTCGAAACAGGAGAGAAGCAGAGCATCTGGTGAGTGGGAAGGGCTAAAGACAGTGAGGGCATTGGGTAAATCCCTCTGTCCTCCTCTCCCAGCCCTAGGGGTAACCCAGCCCCACTGCTTCCCATGTGCACCCTCCTTGCTGGGACCCCTCTCCCCGTGTTTGTGCATTCTTGTTTTACAGGGAGGGAAACGCCAGCGAGAGCCAGCAAACATAAACTGAGTGAGCAGGGAAGCTAACGAGCTGCCCATAAAACCAGAGCTGCAAGAGCCTGGGGCGAGGGGCTGGCAGTGGAGGGGCCGTGCATTGGGGCTACCATACTGCAGAGTGCTTTGACACCAAAAAGGGCCCCTGAGGTCCCATTGGGGTGTGGGCTGCCTGTGGTTCCCACTTGCACGTTTGGGTTTTGCTGCTGCAAGCACTGCCATGTCTCCATGCTGCAGCCAAGGCTGTCTGTGCCAGCATCCCCTGCACACGAGTGCACGGAAAAGAGGAACAACAGCGGGTGGCAGTCAGGAACTGAGGCTCAGCTCCCAGCCCTGCCATGGCACAGCTGTCCCACTAAGCACCAACACCCCCCCAAAATGCAGTGCTTCACCAAATTTCCAGCCAGCCGTGCTGCACTGACACCCAGCATGCCCCCAGGCAGCCCCAGCCCTCTTCCCTTGAATGCAGATGCTGCAATGCAGTTCTGTCACGGAAATATTTCCACCCCACTGTGACACACAGAGCACGTTTTGAAATGCTGCAAGGCATTGCAAAATGTCTCTGTGGTCGGCGTTTATCCCGCTGAGATCTGCATGGAGAAATGGGGTTCCTGGTCTGTGCTGCTGTGGATGTGGTCGGGGAAATGCCAGCACTCACTGCAGAAATGTGCAGAACTGATCAGTGCAGTGGATGCTGGGGGAGGATGTGAGAACACCATCATCTATGTGCAATGAGCTGTGCCTGTTCTCGGCTTCACCCACCTGGTTTTGGGAGTTTGCTTCCAACTGGAGCTGCTCACAGTGGCCAGGACCTTTTTGGGACATTTGGGGCAGAGCTGGGTTCTGTTCTGGGCTCTTTCAGTGCCAAGGAAATAGAGCCACCTTGCTCTCATCCTGCCAGCTCTCCAGTACAGACAAGCAAACACACGACCAAACTTGAGCAAACCTGCTGGGTGAGAGCTTAGTGAGTGCAGACTGAAAAACTCTCCTTTTTTGGTCTTATTTTACAGCTGGTCAGAGGACGTGGGCAAATGTTCTCAGCATGGCTTAAGAGCCAGGTGACACTTTCTGGGACTTTCCTAAGAGGATGCAGAGAGCAGCATTCGCTCCCTGCCACCACGCACTTGAGCACAAGAGGTTTGCACAAGAAGTCATTGACATCTGAAGGAAAAACCCAACCACTGGTTATAGAAGAGAACAGGATCGTTAAGGTTGGAAAAGACCACTGGGTTCATCCCCAGCCATCAACCCATCCCTGCCATGCCCATTGCCCACACCTCTCAGTACCACATCCATCCTCTTATCCCCTGCAGGGATGGGGACTCCACCACTCCCCTGGGTCTGACACAGCCTCACACGAGGACATCAGTTGGAAACACCCAGCTCCAAAAGAAACAAGAGCTGCAATTAGAAAATCGCACCCTACTAATCTGCACTGACATCTCCACTGATTTTTGGGTTCATTGGCTCTTGGAAGCTCAAAAAACCCAAGCTCAGCTTTAGTAAACTCTGAGATAAATGCTCCTGCGTTTCCAATCGGGGCCGAACAGGTCGTGGTTCCCCACACCCTGCACGGGGCTGACATCAGTTCCTCTCATTTTTATTGTCCCGGGCCCAGCTCTGGCCCTGATTTTTAATTGCCTCGTAATTTCTGCAGCACTTAGAGCTTTTATAAGCCTCCTGCCTTCCCCGAGGTCAAGAATGAGTGCCCCCAGCTCCCCCGTTTTCTTAATCACCGAATAGTTGTGAGCAGTAAAAGAGGAACGTGGATGCCATTTCCTCGCACTGAAGGGTGCACTGCAGTTTAACGAAGGCAAAGGGGGGAAAATGATTCAGGGATGAAGTAACTTTGTGGCCTTCCTTGGCCACCTCCATCTCTTGGTGCCAGGGAGCACCAGAAGGGTGGAGATGCTGGGGAAGGACAGATGTCCTTCATGCTTTTGGGGTGGTTTGTTGTCAGGCTCTTTATAGGGGACGGTAGCACTAAGGGTAGGTTTAACCTTACCCAGTTTGCCAGAATTGGGCCTGGTGGACCGACTGCCCGTGGGTGGTAGGAAGCAGGCAAGGTTTGGCTTGCTTTCATTAGGAGCAGATTGGAGCTATATGAGGCTCTGAAGGAGGTGTAAGGAGGAGCTGCAGCCAGGAGGGGTTTTCTAGGGAAGGTTTTCCATTCAAACAGCCCCCACGCAGCCAATCTGTGCCCCGCACTGATGGAGACAGCCCCATCCCAAAGCAGCCCAAGGCCTGGTCTGCAGGCAGCAGCACACGGAGTATAGAATCACAGAATCAGAAAGGTTGGAAAAGGCCTCCAAAATCACTGAGGCCAACCCCAACCAGCCCACCATGCCCACGTTCCTCAGTGCCACATCCCCAAGGTTATAGAGCATCCCCAGGGACAGTGACCTCCCACTCCCTGGGCAGCTGTGCAGTGCAGCACTGCTCTTTTAGCAGAGATTTAACCTAAGTGAGAACTGAACAAAGCTGTCAAAGCATTCTGCACTCGGCAAAAAAATGAACCTCCCCAGATGCCCCTGGATAGATGTACTGACTTACTTTGTTTGCACTCAGATTTCCCCAGGGAAAATACAAAGTTGGAGAGGCCAGAAGTGTCCCTGCTCCCTCCAGGTACCAGGATGGACAGCAATAGCACAGCGTGGTCCTAGGATAACAATGACTTCGTGCTGTTGCGTTACAGCCCTAAACATGGCCAGCCCTACTGCAGTGCAGATAAGCTCATTGGGAGCTGGCCGACACCAAATGCTTGCTTGATTTCATGTGCTGGGGCTGAAAAATTTCATTAGCATTTGAAGCGCTAAAGAAAAAAGCATTTTTCTAGCTCTCAGAGTCAGCAAAAAGCTCAAAGACGTCCAAGAGGGAATCGAAAGGCAGAAGAAACAGCAGCAACAGAAGCAAAATGAAATAGAGAGTTCTTGCTGAGCGCTGATGCTGGAGATGCAAATCGTGATTTGTGAACGCCTGGAGATGGAGAAGTGGAGGCCATCCGAAAAGGGAGCGAATAAATGAGACTTTGTATGAGGTCCATAGAGATAAGTCAAAGCGAGAGCGAGCCGGTGTTTTTCCAGCTGAACAGAATTCTGCCAGACAGCATTTTGCAGGCAGGTTTCAATGTGATGAAAACATCTATTCAGGATTCTGAAAGCATTGTGCTTGGGGAAGGTGAGCAGCACCGAGTCGTGCCCCTGCCCTCTTTCAGATCCTGCATTATTTTGAGCACTGAGGACTGCAAAGGGATAAAAGTCACCGCTGAGATTTATTTTCCCCTTTCTTTCCACATTGAGCATCCTCACTCACACACCGCCCGCATCCTGAGCTACACCACACTCCCAACCCACAGGGAACGAGGCAAAAAGATGCAGGGCTGGAAATGATGGCTTACAAAGAGTTGGGCAGGGGGTGGCAGGTCCTCACAGCCCCCCCAGCTGACATCTTCAGGGGGAGGTCGGGCACAGAAAAAACACAGCACAGCCAAAATATGCAGAGGTGCCAGCAGCTCAGGTAGGTGCTCAGGAAGGGATGTCCATAGGGTGGGCTGTGGAAAGCTGGCCGGCGGCTGCACAAAACCTGCTGTGAGCCAAAGCAAACAGCTCCTGCTCCAAGTGCCTGCCTGGCTCAGAGCGCATGGAGAGGCACTGAGGCACGGGGTGAGGTGCTGGAAACGGAGCTGGGAGCACTGGGGGCCTTAACCCTCAGTTCTTGGGCTGCTCCTGGGTTTGCAGGAGATGGGGGAGCCATTTCTTTGTTGCATTTGTGCTGTCGGCAGTGAGCCAGCAGCTCAGAGCACCGAGCATCACACAGCACTCTGCAGCCCTGCACCCCTCCCAGAAATGTGCGGACGAACCCATTTTAAGAAGGTCTCCAAGATCTCCATACCCCTCTCATCCGAGCCCTTCTGTCGGACGTGCTCCAGCGATGCACTGTGAACACAGGGCCACCCCTGGCTGCTGCTGGCTGCTCCTGTCCCCTGCCACAGATGGCACGGGTCCCAACGGATGGCATGGCCCAGCTGTGACCGAGGTGTGGAGGGCGGTGGGAGGCGATGGCTGGAGGCCAACCACCCTGCCATGAGATCCCCAACTGTTCTCCATGAAGAATGGCTCCTTGTCCTGCCCCGGCCCAAGGGACAGCCGGGCAATGTTGGGGACAAAACATCGATTTGCAGAACCACCAACAAAGGAAGCACAACAGCCGAGGCAGACGGGGATACCTCAGCCCTTGGCATGGACCCAGCAGTGCCACAGACATCATTTCATGCTGGGATTCCTGCATAGCAAAGGGCAGCTGCCCTTTTCCCCAAGCACTGTGGGATGTATGGGATGAGGGGTGTGCTGGGTTGAGCTGGGGAGCATTTTCCAGCTAAAATAATGTCACAGAGTGACATTTATTGTTGTTTTTTTTTTCACATGCACAGCCTGCTTTCTCCCATAGCCTGCCCACCATGGGGAACAGCTGCATGGGAACCTGCCCAGGTTGTGTCCTTCATAACCAACTGAGTGTATGGGGTGTGCTTGTTTCCTTCTGTCCACCAGAAAGTCCCAACATAGGGGTTGCTCATGGAATTTACTCTTCCTGATGTCAGAACTGCATGCAGCTCTGCAGAGCAAAGGCAGAAGGTGCACTGAGTGATGCCAAGGAACAAGCAGGCAGCAACAAAAGGAGCTGGGCTCAGTGACCCCCTCCAGTTGTGGAAAGGCACTTACCTGCCACAGCCTACAGCAAATCCCCCTCCTGGTGGTCCTCGTGCAGGAATGTGCAAGCATCAGCCCAGAGCCTTGGGGTGGGGGGGTGAGGGTTGGGGTGAGCGTCCACAGGTGGGTTTGGGGGTATTTCCTGAGCAGCAGAAGTCAGTGAGCCTGTGGGAGAGAGCAATAGCTTGTCATTCTTGATCTCAAAGCCACCAGCTACATGTTACATTTAATAGGACAGTTATCGAATGTTAAATATTGGCATGATTAAAAGCATATTTATAGAGGATTAACAGCTCTGTAATGGCTGCATGTCTGCTCTGAGGCCCTTAAATCTCCCAGAATATGTTTCTAATCATCTATACAATAACCATCTTAATAAATCAGAATTAAAGGCATGTTTGGGTGAGCGCGGATCCCAGCCTGCACCTGGCAGCCTTTTGTAGATGGGAAAAAAGAAAACTCCCCATTTCTGTACAAAAATGCCATTCTATGGGGGTGTTTCTCGCCCTGCATCACTCCAGGCCTCCCGGGATGAGTCTGGGGTGTCCCAGGGCAGTGCATGTCCTGCTGTCAGCAAAGCACTGCAGCACAGCAAAGGCATTCTGTAAAAATAAACGCCGGGGCAGAGTTGGAAATGTTTATTTTCCAAGAGCAGGCCATTCATCCAGCGACACCGCTCTGCTCCAGAGAGTCCCCCTCTGTTTATATGGGATGATTAATGAGACGCAGATTGTCTGTAGCCCTGACGGATGCTGCAGTCACCAAGTATGAACTTGGGAGTGATCCCACCTCTGCCTGGGCCATCCTGATTGGCCTGGAGAACTGATTTTCTTCCTGTTTCGTGCAATCAAATCCAAGATTTTATTGCTTTTTTTTTTTTTATATTTTATTTTATGGTCTCTCCATCCACCCTCAGCAATCAGCCCTCTTTAGGCTCTTTAGGCTGCGACCTCCACTAAGATGGGAGCGGGGCTCAGAGAGCTCCAGGCAAGCAAAGGGGCAGAGCCAATGCTAAAGGAAGGAGCAAACCCAAGAGGTGAGGTGTGCTCATGACCATAAACCACGACGTGCTCCAGCCCTGCAGCCTGAAAGCAGTGCCATGCCCATAGGACACAGGCTGTCCCTGTCCTCATAACTTCACCATCACTCATGTTGGTTTTGTGCCATCTGCTCACCCCATGGGTTTCCTGTAGGTTAGTGCATACCTGACTTCCCTGTAGAGAGATTTAAGAAAAGCTCAGTTTTCACCCTTTGAGAAGCTGCCATCAATCACTCCCCACTGTTAACAGGCACAGCTGCACAGGGGGTGGTGGGGTCACCGTCCATGGGGGCGTCCCAGCACTGTGGGGATGCAGCACTGAGGGATGTGGGCAGTGGGCATGGGCTGGGCTGGGGTTGGATTTGGGGATCTGAGAGGTCTTCTCCAAGCTGAGCGATTCTAATGTTTCTAATTGCAGCTGGGAGGGACTGGGGAGCTGTGGCTGAGACCAACCTGTGTAAGTGGGCTCTAATTAGCCCCACTAATCAAACGCCACTGGGGGAATCACTCTGCACAGAGACAGAGGAGCTGAGGGAAAGTGCAGGACACAAATGAATGAGCCCAATTAATAATAATAATAGCAAAGACATTTTTGCAGTGGTTAAAAGGGGTTGGATTGAAACCATCTTGAACGTGTCACCGCAACAATGCTTTTGCACCCCTCCGAAATATGGCTCAGGGCAGCAGCAGTTGACACATTTCTCCAGCACTTGAAGCTCAAATTGAAAAACTGCCATTAACGTTAAAAAGGAAAAAAAAAAAAAAAAAAAAAAAAGAAAAAAACTTTTAAAAACTCCATACGTTCCTATTTTTTTTTCCTCCTTTCTGATTCACCCTTCCGATATTTTGCTTGGACTCCAGTCCTGATGCATTCGTCCTCCTTAGCACATTTTTGGGTTGCTTCCACCATTGTTCTTGGAAACGTCTTTTTTTAAAGGACATATATTTAGATATACAACCTGGTCTCCCATGTTAAAAAATCCTGCTTGAGGCTGGAAGGGGAAAGCATGCAGGAAAGTGAGCCAAGCCCCGGGCCAAAGCTGCTGCCCCGGGTGCTCGTGGTGTGCACAGGCTCTGCAGGCAGTGTGTGTGTGTGTGCAAGGGGTGTGCATGCATTTTGCACAAGCATCTGTGCAAGGGGTGTGCATGAAGCTGTGTGTGCATCTGCACGTGTGTGCAAGGGATTACACGGAGGTGGGTGTGCATGCATCTGTGCATGAGTGTGCGTGTGCAAGGGGCTTTTTGTACCTGGGTCAGGAGGGCGTGCAGGTGGGTACGAGGTGCTGGGGGACCTCGAGGTGTCAGCAGAGTTGCTGGTACTCTGGGTGGGATGCTGTGTGTGTGGCACTGGAGGGCTCTGTCTCCAGTGCAGAGACATCTCCCAAAGCTCTGCCAGCACAAACAGCAGGGCTCACTGCTCCAGCCCTACAGACCCCACTGAGGCTGGAGCATGGCCCCGCATCTCCCATCACACCTCCGCAGCCCAAGCTGGGTTCGGGGGGTCAGGAGCATTTCCTTCAATCTTGCAGCATGCCCAAGAATCTTCGCAGCAATGCTGTGGGCATGGTGAGGGGCTGCACAGGCTGCAGGGGTAGCTGCACCCCGTGCATTGGGGCTGGGGCAGGCTGGATTTAATAACCCGCAAGCGCTCAGCCCGCACCCAAACATCTCATTTTGAAAAGCCAGCTCGGAGTCCAAGAAGCACTCGCAGGCTTTTCATAAACACACTTTAATAATCTTCATCAAGAATTTTAATACAGAGCGAGCTGCTTGCCAGGAAATGCATTTACACTGTCAGCTGCCGAGAGAAATGGCCCTGCACTGCTGCTCAATACCAGAAACACCCTCTCCCCCTCCCTCCCGTGCTTCCTTTCCTTCCCTTTGTATGAATGTGATGGAGCTGGAGAGCAGGTGGGGTGCAGGCAAGCAGCACAGGGATGCTGCCCATCTCCCATTGGGATGCTGCCCATCTCCATTTGGGATACAGAGACTCATGCTATACCTCTCTACACCTCTTTTTTTTTTTTTTCTTTTTTCTTTTTGATAGTTTGGGGGTTTTAAAGGCTGCAGGCAGCACCTTTCCCTCTCTCCTGTTAACCTATTGGGGGGTGGCTACAGAAAGCTGGTTATTTAGATGATGGGAATAACCAGGGGGTTTCAAGCTATGGATATGGTTACAACAGCCTTTCCTTCACAGCAAAGATTAATGGGATCAGAAAAAATGTCCTTGCTGGCTGTGGAATTAAACAATTAAAGGGATTAGTTGAGGGTTTGCCATCCGCTGGCGCATCAGGTTTTGGTTGCAGTCAGAGGCAAAATACCCGATTTGATGTACCCAGGACCCACAGGGCTGCTTATGGTGGGAACTGTGTTTTACAGCCTTTTTCCCAACAGCTGAAAACGCTCTGCTGTAACGCCGTGTGCTGCTCTGAGCACGACGCCATGCCCTCCCTATGCATGCAAAGAACATCACCACTCTGCGTCCCCGTACAAAGCACTGGTGGGGAATGCCCTCTTCCCTCCATCACCTCTGCAGCCCCATCACCCTAAAGCTGGGAGGAAAAGAAATGAGGTTCACCCCAGCAATGCCTTGAGCCGGGGGAACCCTAAAACCAAGCACAGGCAATGAGTGGGACGACGCAGGTGTCCCGGTGCAGGGCTGGAAGCAGAGCTGTTGTACCTTGTTTGTGTTTCTATGGTATTACCCCACTGCTGGCTCCCCTCCCGCAGCCCCCACCAGCTGCATCTCAGCGAGGTTAATTTCTAACATGAAAAACGGCCTCCCAGGAGCGGCCGTGGTTGATTTAAAATAATAAAAATGGAAATCTCAGATTTGATGACTAATCCCAGGAGAGGGGCTTAAATTAGCGGGAACCAATCGGCCGCAAAAGACCAGAGGAAAATTCCTGCTGGACTTCTCTCCTCGGTCCACTCCCTGGCTTCATTTTCCATCCCCAGATCCTTCCAGCCCGCAAACATATACAGTGTTGCCTCGGCAACCATGAGACGAGATATACGACGAAAAAATGAGACAATCTCTTTCCTCGGCGATTGCCTGGAAGGTGGAAAATGGAAACCTCCCATAGCAAGGCCAGCCCAACCCTAACACCCCAACCTGCCCCGAAATGCACCAGCTCCCATGGGAATGTTCATAGCATCCTTCACCCACACTGGTCCCTGACGTGCACTGCTCCCTAGCCCATGGGGGGATGCTTGGGATACACTGGTCCTCTAAAATGCAGCGCGTGCCTGGTGGTGAAAGCACAAACATCCTCCTGCAAATAAGCAGAAGGCTGAAAACCAGGGGAAATAGCTGGGTGAAGCGGGCCACTCACATGTCTTGTGGCTGCGACAGAGCAGTAAGGAAAAGCTGCCTTTAGTACCCCATTACAGCTGATAATATCGGGCTGGGTTGGGCTGATGTTGGGCTGGGTTGGAAGCTCCTGTGGAGCAGCTCCTTCAGCTCAGCCACCGTGTGCTCTGCTTGGGATGCCATAAAAAGCTTCAAGTGAAATTCTGGCATCCTCAGAATCGGTGTGGATTTTGCCACAAGTCTCATCTGAGCCAACAAATCACTCTTTGCTTCCAGCCCCACGATCGTCTCCATCAATGAAGTTCCTCATCTAAGATTTGCCCCATCAAACAAAGGGTTTGCGTGGGATTAAAGCCCAACCCCAACGTGCCAGGGCCATAACCAGATTTGTTCCTTGGATGCATCCAGTACTCAACAACCCCCTTCTCACATCACAATTGCCGTTTGCAGTGTTAGTGCTGAGATGGGCAGGAAAAGTCCTCCAGGGACAGCATGAAATGCAGAGCTGTGATAGCGGAGGACGGTGCACCATTACTCAGAGAGTCAAGGCGAAATATGCTTTGCCAAGGTGTGAAAAATATTTATATCTGAACACACAGTTTCTCTCCAATTTGCAATTCCCTGTGCACTTGGGAACCTGAGCCCTATTTGCAGGAGCGGTTGCTAAGGTAAGCTGCTCTCTGCCATCAGTGTGCCAGTTCTGGGGCGCGGAGAAGATGAAGTGAAAAAAAGGGTGGGAATGTGTGATTTGATCTGCTTTTTAAGCAATAACAGCTCAGCTGCAAAGCTGTAATCCGTGGGGTGGAGCAGGACCAAGATCATAACTCCCAGAGAAGAAAAATGATGCCCTTTCACATGCTGGTAGCGTGTTATCTTTAAAGTCAGGGGAAGATAAAATAACTGTCTGCAACTATCATCACCTTTCATCTGGAAGGATTCTTGCTCTGTGCACATCACTTTTCCTACGGCCGCAGTGGGGCCACCTTTGGGCTGGAATGCAGCAGTGGCTGCACAGAGCAGACAGGGCTGCAGGATGGGAGGGGATATTTACTGCAAAACGAGGATGAGGGCTGTTGATGGCACTCTCCCTAGAAGAGACACCAGAAGCTGTGCAGAGCTGCAGGTGAGGGCTGATGCAGGAGCAGCACATCGTTAGAAAGCAGAAGTTGGAGCAGGGATGCTGGACCAGACGTGTGCTGGACCCCACTATAATTTGCATCCTGTATTTCAGATTATGAAGCATCACAGCTTTCCACCCCAGGACGCATCTCACCTCTGAACAACTCTTTTCCCTTTAAATATAAAGGCTTCAGGTCAGAACCATAATTCTTACCCCAAAGTGAGGGGTTTACTTCCCTGCAGGGGGATGAACTCCAGATCGTGAGCTGAACTGGGTGCACTGAGACAGCTCTTCACCCTGGTAGCACTGCTGATGTACAGAGGTACCCAACACTTCAGACCCACCGATTGCAGGGAATAGAGGCCTGGTACCTGAGTCCAATTGCAGGTGGAATTTTAGGTAGTTGAGATGTGTTTCCTCAAACTGGAATTTGGGCTGCAGTCCAAGACTAACACCCCCAGTTCCCCTCCTGCAAATAGAGCCGAGGGCTCTTTAACGACCACGAGTGGTCTAGGCCTGTTAATGTCTTATCCATAAGTTATTCAGTATTTCCTTTTAAAGACAAAATAGTTGGAATACCTCTCTTTTTCTCTTCAAATTGCAGTCGTGGCGGCTGAAAACGCAGCCTCTGCACTATTTCCATATGTGGCACCGATGCTGAGAAGCCTCCATTCCATGGGAGTCCCACCTCTTGGATTTTTATGGGAAACTCCAGCATTATCAGGTTTATAGCAGTGCTAATACCCCGAGATAAGGGCAGCTCCTCTCAGCCCCAGCGCTCGGCGTGGCTGGGAACTGAGCGCCCTGCAGCTGCTGCTCACATCCCCATGCATCCCAGGAAGGGTTTTAGGGTGGTCACATCCCCTGTGCCACATCCCAGACTTGAACACCTTGGAAGAACAGCAAAAGCCAACACCACAAAGATCCCCAATCCAACCCCAACCCACCCCACCGTGCCCAGTGCCCACGTCCCTCAGTGCCACATCCCCACGGCTCTGCAATACCCCCAGGGACGGTGACCCCCCCACTCCCTGGGCAGCTGTGCCAATAATGCCTCCAGCCTGCTCTGGAAAGTACAACTTTTTCCCATGGCAAAATCTATCACTTTTCCCACCTCTTTGTTTTTCATATATATATATATATTGTTGAAAAAGTGAGTGCAATAAAGACGAAAGCGTTTTTCTGGGAGGTTAATTCCTATGCCATGGATCTCAGTCCTGGGAAGACACAGCTTTGCACCGTTCCTCCCAGTGCAGAGCAGATGGGCTTTGGCCACGATGCTCACAGAGGGAATCCTTTGTTAAGACTGGAGGACACAGCTGAAAACTGCGGCTCTTTTTGGCCCCTGAAGGGTAACATTTTCCCGAATGCCAAAGAGCCTTTAATGCTAGTGGGATTTAGGGCTTAGTTTCTTAAGCAATTTGGAAACGTATTCCGGGAATGATTCTCTCATGTCACTGCAAGGGTTAGCAGATGAACTGGCGCGAGTTTAGTGAACACCAACAAAGATCTCCTCCTTCCTTGCAAGAATTATTTCACATGGATGCTTACAGGTAATAGGGATTAGGTTGTTGCTTAGATAGTCCCAGTGCCGTGGGGCCCCTGGTCTGATATGAGCTGCTAATTGCTACTGCAACATTACAAGCACGGCTAACAAAGCGCTGGGAAGGCAACTGCCAGGAGAAGCTTTCCATCCATCCAGAGCACAGACATCATCAACATTTTTGGAATAACACAAGCAATTGGGACCCCAGAGATAAATGGTTGGGAAGGGAGACAAGTGACTCGGCCTGATGTCCAGCCTTGTGCTCGGCGCTATACATATATATAAACCTTGTTGTTTCAAACAGCCCAGGGACAGGGGTGTAGGAAAACAGGCACATAATCAGCTCTTCTAAGCCTTCACGCCAAAACCACGCACAAGGAGGCATTTTCCCTGCCCTGTTTTCATGTTTCTTGACAGCAGTGGCAGGAGCTGCAGTGAAAATGGAAAGGAAAGGCCTGGCCCAGAATTCTTTGATATGTTTGCAAGCTCTCCTGAATGCCCGTTTGCATTTGGATTGATGATCTGGGTCACTTCGTGGCCTGTCAAGAAATGTATTTTGTTTTTATGAAAAATGTCAGTGAAAAGAAATGTTTCCTTTGATATTTCTCTTTAAAAGGTTTCAGGCTTCCTTTGAAAAGAATATGCCTGAGCCTTGCGAGAGGACAAACATCCAGCTTAGGCATTTCTAACAGAAAACTTATTTGAAAATATTTGTTTTTCCTAGGACCCCTCTCATCTTGTCTTCCCCTCCCTTTGCTTGAACTGCAGATTGTTTCCATTCCCAGTTCAGCAAGTCCTCAGCTCCAATCCTGCCAGATGCTGATTCCACGCTCCTGCAGAAGCTGAAGGTCCAGGGAAGATCCCACAGGTCATCCCACTGGGACACGTCCCTGCTAAACCCACTCCATTGCACATCCTAGGATAGAGCTGGGATCGGAGCGTCGGGATGTGCCACCGAGGACCTGGAGGATGCTCTGGGTGGCACCTTCTGACTCTGCTTCGTGCAAATGAATATTCTTTTGGTCCCAATGGAGCACACATCCACGTCCCAGCTTTTCCACCTTCAGTGGCTGAAAATGCAGAGAAACGTCAGGAGAGGCACCGTGCCTGCTTTAGTAGGACCTTACAGCAGTTCCTCCCTGCTTTAACAAGGGATTGCCAAGGGTGGCTGTTCCTCGCCCATGTCACCTCCCCGTGCAACGAGGATCCCATCCCCATGAAGGGCTGTGGGCTCCCAATGAATGGCACTATTGAGATGCCTGCTCCCAAACATATCTGTGGCTCCAAATCACTGCAAAAATGATTTTTTTTGGATGCCCTGAGCCACCGGTAAAAGTTTCCCTTGTTTTCATCTTCCTGGTTGCTCCCAGCCACAGCA
This sequence comes from Perdix hodgsoniae, assembly GCA_035772895.1. Classification (NCBI taxonomy): domain Eukaryota; kingdom Metazoa; phylum Chordata; class Aves; order Galliformes; family Phasianidae; genus Perdix; species Perdix hodgsoniae. The sequence goes on along the minus strand of JAPSGF010000047.1, from coordinate 4,482,475 downwards.
GCAAAGTGCTCTTCTCCTGCCAGCCTTGCCAGAAAAACAGGAAGGGCCAGAAAAAGCCAGAAAAGGTTGAAAAAATCACCTAAAAAAGGCTCTGTGCAGTGCACCACTGAGTACTGCCCTCCGTTGGCACGCAATGGGCTCTCAGCATGGCCCTATGGAGGGGAAATAAGGGGGAAAATGCCACCTGGCCACCTCAGCTACATCCTGAGGTGTTTTTTTTACCCAAGACATTGTCAGAGATCTGCAAAAAGCAAAATGCACGAGCTCACACTGGCCTTGCTAATTGCTCCAAAAGGAAATGGGACGATCCTGAGGGAGTAAAAATAGTCCCTTCTGGACATGTTAGAGTGAGCCATCCCAGCGCTGGTTCCTCCCATGCCTATGATTTGTTGGTTGAAATAGATTGCCACTTCCATCTTTTAAATTCAGTTTGAATCAGAATGGAAAGGAAAAAAAAAAGAAAAAAAAACAAAAATTCCCCACCGTCTGAAGCAAGATAAGAAACCCTTCAGACTTTTCACTAGCTGAGAAAAACCAACAAAATTCATTTGGATTGAACCACAAGCACTTTCTTCATTATAAGGCTTTGAGGAGCTGCCAATAAACCACAGCAAAAGTCCTTCCTGCGGGCTGGGCTGCACATAGCTGGCCCTGGGATGCTGGGAGGACACAGAGCTTGAGGCTGCCTGAGATCTGTGCCCATCTGAGGCGCTCAGGTGGTCCTCACAGTTACCTGTACAAAGCCTATGGAGCTGCCAAAGCCCCAGAGGGGTTTGGTCTGGGTTTCCCTTGGAGCAGAGCTGCGTGTTTTACAGGACCACAGTCCATTAGCTCATTTATAAGGCAATGTTAAGCTGTTTTCAGGCAGTTGGAGCAGCAGGAAGACCAGATGGCTTTGGGACTGAGGGTCGGATGCCTTTGCCACGTGGGATGCGGGTGCCAGCTCCGACCCCTCTGCTCCCAAGGTGATGGCTCACAGTCTCACCCAACCCTGGGGTGTGGGAACTGGCTGGGAGGGAAATTCGGGTGGGATTATGCCTAAAAGGTGCATGGGATGGGCAGGCTGACATCACCACCACTTACGTGGGCTGCGGATGATTTAAAGCAGGCATGGGGCTGGGTGGGTCTGGGTGAGAATTCGGTGGGGCCTGGAGGGAGCCTGGTGCCAAAGCACAGCTCCAAAACGATCCTCCTGGAGGCAGCAGGGAGGTACGAGGCAAGGGCTGCTCTAAAACGCTTAACAAGCATCCAGTGCTCCAATAAGAGGTAGCACCAGTAGGGATGGATTGTTGTAAATGCTGTATTTTTGTTCTTAAAACCACTACTTGTCCTCAGAATGGGTTTGCCCAAGCAAAAAAGGAGCTGAAGCGTGGAGGTGAGAGCAAAGCTGGCTTCCCCTGGGGAAACAAGAGAGCAAAGGCAGAGCGCGTGTGGGTAATCTGAGGGCAGAACATAATGGGTTTGTGGCCATGGTGGTGAGAATAGCAGGAGGAAGGGAAGCAAAGCAAGAGGAGCACTCAGTGTGGGTCACAAATAGCTCAGAGTTTTCAGGAAAAAGACAATAAATCTAAACAGAATGCTTTGGGTCATGGCAATATTTTTTCCAGTTTAATACTGCATTCCACTTCGTTTCGTTCTGTTAATTGGTTTACTCTTCTGCTTGAGCAGAACATTGTATTCCTCGAGTCGCTGTCAATTTTTGAACATTCCCAATCCAGAATGAAGGGTCAAAAAAGGTTTATTTTGAAAAATGTCTAAGAAAAACACTTCTATGTTAAAAAAAAAGGCCCTTTTCTGGCCCAAACATACTTGCCAAATTAGCCTGGTATTTGTGACTCATTTCTCTGCCACATTTCTCAGTGAATTTACTATTTGTCAAAAAGAGGGGGGAAAAGAGAGAAAAAAAGGTTAACCTCACTGTTAGGAAAACACACATACATTGGGTTGACATAAACACACCGGGTGAAGAAAAGGCATTGGAATATTGGTATTTCCTTTGCGTTCGTTTCAGCATCTGTCTCTGTGCAGATTGGATGCAGAGCAGCAGCGTTCCCCTTCCCTTCCACGTGTGTTTCCCCATCAGGAACCACAAGGCAGGCCAGCGGAGCAACGCGGGTAACATATTTCAGCAGATATGCTTTTAAGTTTATTTAAACTTCAAAGCGGGGCATGGTGGATGTGATTGTGGAGGAAGGAAAACACGGGTGGTGCTGGAATCCCTTTCAAAGCCAGACACTCAGCCGTTAGCGGGATCTGAGCACACATTTTTCTTCCCCTCCCGCACGTTGCCCCCAAAAGCCCTTCTACTTCACTCCTTCATATTTTCAAGACACAGAGTTAAGTGAACTGACTGCCTGCATTAGGAGGAGCAGTGAGTCTTCACATGGGAGTTGGCAGTGCTGGGCATTGGTCCCTGGGCTGGAGTGAAAATGGGTTTTGAAGTCCTTACTGACAAAGGAAGAAGTAATGGTGAAAAACAAGCCAGGATTCACCCAACAGCATGGAAAGCCAAGCACCTCCCACCTCCAAACACCATCAAATGTAAGTCTGCACACTGTGGTCCTGGGGAAAACGGGCATAAAGCTGCTCATGGTGGGGCTCCAGCTCTCCAGGCCAGGAACTAACCCAGGCACAAGGCGACCTTTATGTGTCCCTTCCAACTCGACCATTCTATGACTTACAACTCCCAGTAAACCCAAAAGAAACAATGTTGGGAGCCCCCTGAAGAGATCAGTTTGTTCCAAGGGAGACACAACTGCCTGTTGAGCTGGAGGGATGCCTCTCTGTTAGGTGTCTTGGGAAAGGAACAGGAGAAGCATCATTCCATCCATCCCCTTGGTTCCATCCGTTCCCCTTGGTGCCAGCTCTTGGCACTCTCCAAGTTTCATTTGCAGAGCTAGAGCTTGGCTGTTCTGCATTCCCCAAGCTCTGCTTTGCTCCATGTTTCTTCCACAAGGCTTCCTCCCTCCAGGAGGAACTATTCCCACTAAAATCCCTGCTCGCACAGCCTGAAAAATGTCCATTAAATCATTTTTCCAATGGAAGATTGTGCTTTCAATTAAGCAAAAGAAAAAAAAAAAAGCTCACAGAAAGCATCCGATTTCCTCGAAAGTGTTTAACCTGTTTTATTGGAAAATAAAAAGACCAGAACTTGAACGCTGAGAAATTCCACTTTGAGCAGAGACTGATCAAGTTTTGGTCACTAATGCCGTATTTCTCTTCCAGCAAAAGTCAACATCTTTTTTTTTTTTTTTTTTTTTTTCCCCTGACACATCACAAATGAAACTTTCCCTGGGCAGGCAGCACACGGACCTTGAGTTTGCATCCAGACCTCTAAATCAGCCTGGAGACATGGGTCTCAGTTGCCTGGATGAGGATCTAAAGCAGCAACACCTGAGCATGGCCACATTTGTGGGACCACCAGAGAGCATTACAAGGGCAGAGCTTTGCACCACCGTGGTGTGAAGAAGAGATGAGCCCTTTGTGTGAACAGGGATGCTGCAGACACGAGCAGATCCTGTGCTGCTCTCCCATACCCTTGCACTACCACACGCCAATATAAACATGTGTTTTTCCCCTAATTCCTTCCTTGCACTCTCTTATTATAGGACAGAAGGCTATCTTCACCATGATTAATTAAAACCCCCACATTTGCAGGGTTAATGGCATATAAAGCTTTAAATTCAGCTGTTCAGAAAACAAATCTCCATCTCCACCACTCCCTGAAGCTCCTCAGCTCAACCAGCACTTTGGTTCCCCTGAATAATTCGTGTCCTTTCCCAGGGAAGTTGTTTTTCTTCTTCCCACAAAGGCAGCCTATGTATACACCTGCTTGTTCTTGATTGTTAATGAATAATCCTGAATTAGCCACGAAATGCTAAATGGCACCACGATCTCATCAGGCATTAACCAGACATGAGACAAGCTTAGCAACCATCCAAACACACGGCCCAACCTGGGGAACGCTTCACACTGAGAGGGTCTTTCTCAAGGAGCAAGAAGGTTGAATTCCCAGCCTGGCAGGAAATAAACCTCTTCACGATAAGGCCATCAGCACCGGGAGAGATGAAGAGGGCTGGCATTGGAGTGGGGCTGCATGAGTCGCACTTGGGATCACACTCTGCAGATGGAAAAACTGAAACACGTGGAGGCTTGGGCCTGAGGCTGTGCAATGAGCCCAGCCCTGTGCCCTCATCTGGACTCAGACCAATGGAGCACCTAGTCTTGGGTTTCTTCAGACAGTGGAGCATCTTGTCTTAGGTTTCCTCACCCAACGGAGCATGTTTTGTCTTGGGTTTCTTGCCCCCAGGCATTAGCTGCTGGTGCTCCCAAACGGGCACCCCGCTTCCAGCTGAGCATCTCTTTCAAACTGCATTTCCACCAACATATCACAGCAAAGGGTCAGCACTGGGGAAACCGAAGCACAGGGGAGTCAGACCTGCCCAAGACCAGAAGCAAACCCTGCAGCAGGGGTGGGCACTTCAACTGAAATAATCCAATTTAATCACAAAACCATTTCTCCCTCTGCCCTAGGAGCCTGGTGTGCTTCATTCCCTTTCCCAACAAAGCGAGCACGAGCTGTAAAATCAGGATGGTTTACAGTTATCTAATCATCAGCTTTTCAGTCCCTAGACATGCTGGAGCCAAAGCTTTGAGTTCTACCAGGGTTCAGCACAATGATGTTTGGCTCCAGGAGGTTCCCTTCTGCTGAGAGCTGTAAACATCAGCTCTGCTCCACACCGGGGAGATGTTTTTTAAAGGGATCACACAGGTAAAGGAACTGCAGCCCCACAGACCTATCTGTGCTGTTTTGAGGCTACGAGGTCTACAAACTTCATCCGCTGCCCAACTGATGTCCTTATGTTCCAGGTCCTGCAGAGCACTTAGGCACGTCCACGTGCGCTTTCAGACAGGGCCCTCAGCAGGGAACAGGCTGCTAATTTCATATTTAAATCGACCCCAGGCCTGATATCCCATGCCCTAAGTGCTGACCCAATGGCTTGCACAACACTGTTCTATATCTGGAGGAAACGCAGTGATTAATGCTAAGCCAAACACTTTGGCAAGCTGTTGTGAGAAAGCTGAGAAGTTTTGAAGTTATTAGCTTGGCCATTCTCAAGTCAACTGCACTCTACCAGCAAGTCCTTGAGCACAGCCTGCTCCTTCTGTGCTAACCATTAATTCGTGGCTGAGGGCTCCCACTGATCAGGAACACAGAGGGAAAAGCCAACACCCATCAGGATGCTCTCCTTCACAGAGTATCTCCTTGCATTTCAAGGTAGCTCAGAAGCTAAGGCTGTATCTGCTTAGCAAGGCTTATGCTTGCCATTTAGTGATGCCATTCCACACTCAGACTTTTCTGCTGGAGCCAAGCATTCATCATGCCTGAAGTAACCAGCTTGCAAAATGCAGAGGTGGGAAGTTTGGTTTGCTTGTTGAAAAAGCTTTGAAGCAACACGACTTTTGCTTGCATCATCTGTAGAAGTCTAAAGGTCTACAGGAGGTAAGCTGTGCTGGTGGCTACAGCGGGACCTGAAGCCATCTGTGCATTAGCTGGCACTGATGTGGCAAACACAAAGACCCAAGGCACCTTAGATGAATGCAAGAAAAAGCGATGGAACTCGTGCAATCAAACCCTGCCTCACCACACCCTCAAAGCCCAGCCCAAAAGAGCAATTCAAAGAGCTTCAGCCAAAAATCAATATGTTTTTGTTTTCAGAGCCCCCCAAAAATCATTATTTTTTTTCCCCATTCAATGCTGAGATATTCTGCAGAAACATCTCACGTTTTCACTGTTAAAACAGAGCAAAGCACGGTGCTAAAACACACACAACCCATTTCAGCCTAAGCAGAATATTCAGCCAGCTCTGCAGCTAAACCCAAATTGCTGGATCCCTGGTGAAGAATTGATGCATTTGGGGAAGAACCTGGTTCATTTTGTGCAGTGCAAAGCAGGGATGTCACAAGGCATGGCCAGCCCTGGCAAAGAGCAGCTGCTATCTCACAGCATTGCTGCACTGATTGCAGTGCCCTCTGAACCAGCACCAGGGAAAAGAAATCAGATTCAGATCTGTTCCAACACACACTTGTGCAACACATGTTGGACTGACTCAGCTCAAAGCATTTCTTAGGAATTATGTCCCTAGGTACAAGCTGTCTTTAAAATGTTAGGGAAAGAATCATTCCCTTCACGAGGGGCAGAAGGGAAAGCTGAAAATGATGCTAATTCTCAAAAGTCAATTGAAAAAACAACAACAACAACAACAACAAACCGTTGGAGAGTCAGTGAAGCAACAAGCTCCTGGTCAGCCCAGATGGTAAGGGAAGCTGGAAAAGGGCAGCAGATCGGGGCACAGCTGGGCTCAGAGGATTGCAGGGCTGAGGCAGTGGAGCACAGGGAGTTCAAGGGTCTGGGTCACAGGGACACACTAAGTGGATTTAAGGGAATAGGGCTGATGCAAGTCCCATGCTTTGGGTTCGGAGGAAGGGCTGATTCACATCGAGTCATGTTGCAGGTCAGCCCTGGGGCTGGGAGAGGCAGCTGGGGAGGAGAAGGAGAGGACGTGCATGGAGCAGCTCCGAAGCCAGCTCCAAGGCAAACACTGCTGCAGTGCTGCCCAGCCAGGGGTGCAACCCTCTGCATTTCAGGGCAGGGTATGCTCAGGAAGGATGGGAGCTGACGGATGTGGGCTTGAAAACCAGCCTACAAGAGAAAGCTGCTTCAGGAAGACAGCACAAATGGGGAACAAACCTGCTTAAGGAAGTGAAACACAGAGCTCAGCAGTGCCTGTGTGGCCAGGAGGATGCAGGGGTGGTGAAACAGGCAGATGGGATACGGGAATGGCTTAGCAATGGCTTGGGGATCTGTCGTAGGCTGTCCTGAGATTCTTCCAGCCAAACCCTCATGCTTAATGTATTTCGGATATTTGTGCCCAGGTGTTATTGTTATTTTGCTATGGTTTTATCATCATCTAATAAAGAGTGGGATTCCTCCTTGGCTCCCTTTGCTCCTGCCTGCTCACCCAGAGCAAGGCACGCCTGCTGGCTTGCTTTCCACCCACGGTGCTTGCTAAATGCAAGGACAACTGAAGGGTATCAGAACCAAACTGCAGCCCAACCCCACGAAGTCCCAGCTCCAGGCACACTCCCGCAGCCAGGGGTTAAGCAGCAGTCATCTCTGAGAGCCTTTATCTGCCTACGCTGGGAGCTCAGCCCCCACAATGAATGAGAGCAGCAGGGAGAAGGCTGGCTGTGAGTAATGCCCACCCAGGGAGACAAAGCTTAGGGTGAGAGCTCGAAGCCCTGGAGCAATACCTATATACAATACAGACCCTACATAGGGGTGCCCAGCCTGGTTTAGGCTCTGTGTAGACAACCACAAGCTGATCCCCAAGCAGGACCAGGCCATCAGGGAATGCATCCTTTCCCCATGCTGGCTTGCAACTACTGGCTTGAAAGAAGCTTTAAAATAAAATAATAAAAAGCTGAATTCCAGTACATTCCATTACACCACAGAGTTTCAGATTAAGGCCCTCAAATATGCCTTTAATTTAAGCTTAATAAAGCTGTTATTGTCCAGTCATTAATGGCTGCTTATTAAAAACATATTTATTGCATATGGTGCTGAGAGATCTCACAGAGAGCGCCTGGGGGCAGCAATCCCTACCTCCACCCCATAGCGTTTAATGAGAGATACATGTGTATGGGGCTGTTAATTCTCAGCAAGCATGTTTCCAATAAGCACTTGTTTCTCAGCTGAGGTAGCATGCAGGCATACCTGTATGTGCACAGACACGCCGTGGGATGTAAATGAAATGCAGACATACAGACCTTCTTTTGACAGCACTACCAGCTGCTTAGGGACAGGATGAGAACACGAGTGTTACCACTAGCAGAAGTCAGCTTTTGCTCTGCTTTAGTAACTGGTCCAAAGATGCTCAGTGTGGGTGATGGCTGGGGCATCATGCTAAGGATTCACATTCCACTGCATCCTCAGTTACAGACAAGACGACGGCAGTGTTGGGCTGTCCTCAACGAGAACTTTAACCAAAGAGGTCAACAGACCCACTGAGACCCAAAGCACCAATAAGAAAGGAAGGGTGTCTGTGCAAACACCCCTGCTTCTGCATTGCAAGGACAAGTGACAAGAAAAAAATGCTGATTTTACTCATAGGAAAGCTGGCTTTGCTCAGTTTTATAAATAGATCTGCAGAAAGCAAAAAGCCTTTTGCAACCCCAAACCCGAATTGTTCTGTTCCCTGCCCTCCCACCAGACAGTCCCAGCTTGCAAAGGCCTATAAAACCACTGACTGCTCATTTTGGTATTCTGATGCCAATTATTTTTGTAGCAAGCTGTACTGCAGATAAGAAAAGGACACGAGGAAGAAGAGGGAGGTGAGGAATGCTGTCTCACAGCAGCTGCTTGCACTGTGGGGACATCCAGGACATCCATCCCTCCTGGGGACCACTCACCCAACTAAATGACACAGGATGCACACCGACCCCACCTGCCACGCTTCACCCATGCTGTTTGTTTCACCTCTCTGTTAGGAGGAGTTAAAAGGGTGGGAGAGCTGATTTTTGGAATGCTCCCTGCCTCCTTCCTTTCTGTTTTCCTTTGAAACAGCTCAGCCAGAGGCTGGGGGAGAGGAGGGGAAACACTGCCAGAACAGCTCAAACAGCCCTCTTTGGAGACCAGGTTTACACGCTCAGCTGTCCCTTGTAAACTAAGCCCTGTGTGAGAATTTTCCCAACCCCTTCAATCTCTTCTCCTCACCCCCTCCCCTCCTGGCTTCGCTCACGCTGCAAGAATGCAGAAAGAAATACTTTGGGACAAGGACATCCTTCAGTGCTGCAGGAGAGAGGGGGCACGAGGATTAAATAAAACAGCCCCCAGCTGCAAAAGGGCAGCGAGGAAATGACAGAGCTGCCTTGATTGTCCTTCCTGAAGGCTCTCAAGCACCTTGCTGGAAGGAGGCAGCCCCTCTGCCAGATACAGGTTCCCCAGACAGCAGGCCCAGCCAAAAACCTGCGTGCTCACCGCTGCGGCGATGTCACCGCCAAGACCTGTAAGTGGAAGTGACAGCACAGGGGGTTCTGCTCGGATTGCTTTCCTGCAGCCTGTGTGTCTGAATGCTCAAGGTCAGGTTTGCAAACGGAGCGAGCCTCGGTCGAGCACTACTGAGCTGAGATGGAGCAGAGATGCTCCCTGGGTGGTAATTGAGCAGGATGGGTTTGGCTGTAGGTGAAACGCATTCTGCTCCCTCTGCAACAAGGCACTTGGTGCACGTGGGGAGGAGGAGCTAAGAGACCATCCCTGCAGGACCTGATGTGGCCTGAACCCTTTGGAAAATCTCGTTTAAAACGCTGAGCACTTTCTGACTTGGAGAGGGATAAAAAGGAACAATTTGCTCTGTTGTGGCCAGAGCGGATGTGTCAGCACTACGGATCTGCAGGGCGAAGGATTCCTGGGACTGGCTCCTGGTGCAGAAAAGAGGATCTGGGGAATGCGTGTCCCTGCTGACCAGATGTGCAGTCTCCATACAGCTCAGCTAACTGAAATGCCCTGGAAGCCGTGGTTGTCTCCTTGCTACGCCTGCTCTGGGCAGGAGGATGCACAGGGGAGGCTGCTCACAATGAGCGTCACTCAGAGCCAATTTTGCACAGCCCTCTGTCCCTATGATGAGCTCAGGACAAGCCCAGGCTGGGTGATGCTGTCCCAGGAGCCCTTATGAAGCAGGTGCAGGCCTCTATGCTGGGATCTCACCATCTTCCCAGCTGCTCTCTGACGGCCGATGATCTACGAGCACCATTACTGCAGCCACGCCGCCTCCCCAGCACGGCCCGGGCCCTGAGCCCAAGAGTTTCACTCCTTGAGTCAAAGGAAATATTCTCTACACAGAGCTGGCGCCATCCCAGAGACACTCCTGGTGCATGGAGGGAGCAGCAAACACCTGTTATTGTGCAGGCAGGACGATACCTGGACATCCCCAGCACCCCACAGAGGCTTCCCAACACAGCTGGGCAAGGAGGAAGGATGGGTTCAGCCACCACTTCAAGCAAGAAGCAGCAGGACTCATCCTGCTCAGGTTGCCCTGCATCATCTGTGAGATAAGACCCCAGCACCCCACCAGCCCAATCTCCACGCAGCACAACAAGCCGAAACCAGGCTGATTTCTGCCATCCCTAAGGACTGCCCAATGTCTGTGGCTGTTCTCACCCACGTGTTGGTCTTCCATCCCCACCACCGAGGCCAAACTCGAGGAGGGCCTTCTTTTTATTAATATGTTTTACATCTTTTCTAACCTCTCTGCCAGTTGGACGGCCACGCTTCCAGTGCAATTACATGCATCATCTAAACATCATTTGAAATGAAGGGACTTCAATTAGATTATTTAAATGACACGTCGGATGGAAAAAGCCAAGCAGGCTTAGCAAAATGTTCAACCATCACGTTGGCTCGCATGCATACAGAACATTATCTGAAAGCCTCAGAAATCAGTGGCAAGACTTCTGTTGGCTCTGGAGGCTGCAGACCAGATGTGGGCAGAGGGTGACATGAGGAGCAGCCACTGGAGCTGATCTGAGAGCATGGGCACCGTCCTGCGGGCTCTTACCACAATTCTGTGGCTTTCCTCCCCCTTTAGGAACAGCACTTCTGCAATTTTCACCTATTTGTGTTATTGTTTTTCCCTCCTGCTATTCCCTCTGTGCAGAAAACAAGTCCGAAAGAGGCTTTTAAAAGGGAAAATTCCTTCCCTTCAGCAAAACCAAACCTGAAAGCACGTCTGCTGTTAAAAAATAAGAAATCTGGTATTTCGTACCAAAACAAACAGCGATTTAGTTCAATTCTTTCAACTCCTTCTTTACAAATCCAAAAAGCCCAAACCAAAGCACATTTTTTTTCCTAACAACTTATTTTCAAAGCGTGACAGAAAATATTTCCTGTTCCCTCAGCCCTTAAGAAGCTCTGCAGGTATAAAAGGCAGAACGCGTCCAGCTGGGCATCTGCTGATGGAAGGCACAACCCAAGTAGTCACACCGATGAGCACAGCATTAAAAATAGCTCTGCACAGACAAGCTGCATGTAACCCTGTCAGATGCTATGCAATAAAATTCTGGAACACAGCTAGCCTAAACAATTTCTCTTTCTGCATACGCAAACGCAATCAGTGCTGAGAGTCGAGAGCCAATTCTTATGTGCCATATTCAATAGCATCCCACTGAAACACAGAACAGCAACAGAGAAACCAAGAGAGGAGAACATGCAGAGAACTGCCGTGTATGACAACTTGAGAAAGATACGAAAGACATCTGTAATACTTAAAAGGGAAACCGTTGGATGATTTTCAGATTTCATGAGTATTTCAGCTCTTTTTCTTTTTTTTCCTGGTGGATTCTGCTGCTAACAATTCCCAGTTTCTGGGACAAACCAACCTTTCGTCTTCCTCCTGGATGCAACCCAGAGCTACGGCTGTTGGTAGGGCAGCACCCAGCAGGCACAGCGCTGGACCAAGACCCTCATTGTAGGACAGAAGGGTGGGACAGCCCTGTGATGGGCAGAAGGGCTCAGATGCCCCAGGATTGCCCATTCCTCGGGCAAGGAGGAGCTCCTTCACTTCTCCCCCAGCCTCATCCAGCCCAGCAGGGCAGCCAAAGAGTGTCAGCAAGTGAGTCACCACAATGGAAAGACTTGTGCCGAGCCCAGCTCCTGGCCCTGGCTCCTGCAAGTGACACAAGCACTTTGGCACTTGGCCCTTGCTCTCTTTAATCTATAGATCTGCAGCCCCCACCGCTTCCCTTTGGAGGTTCCTGCTCTCCCCACCGCACCAGGACAAAATGCTCCATGGAGCCAAAGGAAAACAGAGGTGGCCCTTGAAGCTGCAGGAGTTGGTCTTAAATCCTGACACCTCCTGGGGCATGAAAAGCTCAGTGGGGAGGGAGAGACCAGAGCGTAGGAACGCAGTAAGTGTTGGCAGCCTGCTGGGAGGGCAGCAGGGAGCGGAATGCCAGCTTTGTACCGTTAAAATAGGAACAAATATGGGGTGCTGGAGGCAGCTGAGAGCAAATGCAGTGGGAAATCTTGCAGGCATCATTGATGGTTACCTGTGTGGGCAGGAAGGGGAGCTCACTGGGTGCCGTGCTACATCTGAGGCTGACGGGGTGCCCAGGGCTGGAACAAGAGGATCCATCAGGTCCTTTCCAAACCAAACCAAACCATCCTATGATGCCAGGGCTTTCCTTTAAGCAAAGGGAAAAGAGCGCCAAGGAGAGCTGAAGGTCCCAGCCCCAACCCAGCAGAGCCACGGGGAAACCCATTGGTGCTCAGCTCCCGCTGCGCAGAGCAGCACGTGGGGAGGTCTGCAGAGGGAAACAGCTCTGGAAAAAAAAGTCTCAGAAATTTACGGAGCTTGGCCTGGTACACAGCCGTGCATCACAGCGGGTAAATGAAGATCGCAGGAAGAGCTCAGTTCGGCTCAAGCCAAACCAAACTTTTTCCAAAAAACAAATAAAGAAACTGAAAACCAGATCCACAAATAGGCTCAGTCTCTTCCCTGCTGTTTCCAAAACTGCACTTCTTTCGGTGAATTAACTTTCTGGACCTCCTACAATGAAGCAGCCACTGCAGAATACGAACAGAAGAACCCGGAGACCGTTCAAATAAACACTCTCCTTGTGTATATTTGAATCTTTCATCATGTCCTAAATATCTGTGTAGGACTTCTATTTGTATTTGTAAACTTGGAGATAAAGGTACTCAGAGAGTTTACTTCTTTCTAACATCACACATGTAAATAAGCAGGGAGCACAAACCCAGCACAGACCTGTTTGCCTTTTCCCCATATTCCTCTTACTTCAATATCCTCCTTCCCAAAAACAACAACAAAAGAGCAAGCAAAGGAAGCTGAACACAAACAGGGCTGCAAGCTCAGTGCTGGGCTGCAAAGAGTTCAGGGATTCCAGCTGCAATTGCAGCCACAACGCTCCAGGAATTACCATGGGGTTGGTGACAGCAAGAGATTAATCACGTTTAATGACACATCACCTCCACCCAAATTAATATAGGTCTTTACGAGCCATTTGGTTTCAAAACGGGTGAAGAAAACTGGCAGCAGTGATACACCACAGAAAAGGACCTGCTGGGTTCTGTGACTCCAGGATGCTGGATTGCCATTGCCACGCGTGGTGAGGATTGCACAGAGCAGCGTGCAACACAGTTGTGGACTTATTCCATGTGTTTCAAAGCACAGAGAGAAGCGGTTCCTGCCTTCACACCCTGCCCAGGCTCCCAGCAGTCAGCTTAGGGGAAAGCTGTGGGGGACACCAGATGCACAGAGCCCTCAAGCAAAGGGGAAAGGTGAATCTCCTCCCGCCACCAACTCCTGTTCTGTTTAGCAATAGGACAAGCAAAACGAACACAGGGAAAATAATAACTGCATTCCTTCAAAAAACTCCTCAAAGAGATGACTTATGAGTTATATGCACAGAAAATCATTTGTGTGGGCTCTCATTTTATCAAAACCATCCCACTTCCTATGTCAATAAAGGGCCATTACCGGTTACATGATATTTCTGGCTTGTAACTTGATGTCTTGCCCATATTTCTTTGCACTGGAGTCAAAAATGTCTTGTCTGCAAAGCACAGGTCAGATAATCTGGGCTCTACAGCTGTTGGCAGCTCCGGGGTTGTTTTTCCTTCCCCTTCACAATTGCCTGCTTTCTCACAGCAACCCACGTTGCTGCTGCCCTTGGTTACCCATTCTCTGCAGCCAAGTGACCACCACCATCTTGCTTTAAGGGGTGACCCCTTCTTCTGGGCAGCACAACGCAGCAATGCTTTGCTCCGGGCAGATGGAGTTACACCATCATGGGTCAAAACGAGAGGGGAACAGATGCCCTGCTCAGGGATTCATTCCCCCCATTTCACTCTGGCTTCATGCACTGCTGCTGCTCCCAGGTGTCAGCTCTGCAATAGCAGGGTTTGTTGGCACGCAGCAAAAACGGGGCTTTGTCAGGTTTTATTAATTGCACTGAATAACCACCTCCGCATCGACGTTTCGTTCTAGAGATTTCTTGGTCCCCGGTGGCTTCAGGAGCTGCTGATATTGCATCTCCAGGGCTATTTGATAGCACAGCATATCTGATCCTCCTCCGTGCCTCGCTGGCCTTACCCTGCTGATTGCAGTCCTCCCTTTGCCTTTGTAATCCTTCACCCCCGTGCATCAGCAGCACAGAACTTCTTCCAGGTTTCAACCCAATCCAGAGCTGCCCTCATCCAGCTGGGTCTCCCATTCATCTCATTACAGCATCTCATCCACCTCGCCGCTGCGTTCCTCTCCTCAGCATCACAGCCAGGCCTGGCTCATACCTTTCTTTGAATCTGGAGGAAAAAAAAAATGCAGGCTATCCAGGATCCTCGCTGTGGTGTCTCAGTTTATGGCTTAAAGGAGAAAAAAGGGCCCTTGTGTCTATTCCACAGATCTCCAGAGGCCCTTACGTTAAGTAGAGACAGATGAGCTGAGCACGCTAAGCTCAGTGTTTCTCTGGGACACCATCTCCATACCTCATACTTCTCTGGGACACCTCTCCATACTTCACGCAGCCTTGAAGGAACATCGGATTCCCTGAAAGGTGAGGTTATTCCTAATGAGCCTCTCCAGGGGAGCAAGAAAAGGGAGGTGGATTTTTTTTGCACGCGTAACCAAAAATCCTGGAGATGGCTGTTGGCTGGCTTGCACTAATAAATAAAGACTAATTTTTGCGTGCATAACTCATGCTGGTGGGAGATAAGAAAGGAATGCAAGTTCCCTCCGAAGACCAGTCGAGGAGAGAGTTATCCTCTGAGATCAGAGCAGAGCTCATCGAGCCAGCAGCACAGGCCAGTCCCCATAATAAATCCCTGCTCGGCACAGCAGACCCCGCAGTGAGGCACCGGCTCGCCCAGCAGGGAAGCAGGAGGCATGCCAAGCCTGTCCCACAGCAAGAGTTTGGGGTTTGCAACACAAGCTCCATTTGAGCAGCAGGCTGTTTATCACTGTTATGAAGTAAATGCATTCCTCAAAGGTGAGGCAATGGGCTCTGTGGATGGGAGATGATGCTCGCCCTCCCAGAAGGCTTCGGGTGGCACTCCTGTCTGGGGAATGGGCTCCAAGTGGTTGAAGGCTGGAGAGGCTGCCAAGGAGCCCGGTGCTTCCCTGCTGCCAGAAGAGCAGGGAGCGTGATGGTTCACCCTGCTCTTGCGGGGTGTCTGCCCTGCCTGCTTGCCAACCTCACATACAAAGTGATGGAGGCTCAACCAGCACCATTTGTGCACCGCTGCTTCGAGACCCTCATGTATCCCTCCCAAAAAAGTTGTATTTTCCTTCATTCTCTGCTTTTCTTTCTACTTTTCTTAGTTGAGCTTTTGGAACGATTCAAACCCCTGCCTGCCTTAAAAACATCAGGGTCTCCTCATGCGAGATACAGTCAGAAACCTGCCAAAACAGAACTCAAGGGTGTA
Source organism: Perdix hodgsoniae (assembly GCA_035772895.1). Lineage (NCBI taxonomy): Eukaryota > Metazoa > Chordata > Aves > Galliformes > Phasianidae > Perdix > Perdix hodgsoniae. Next base: position 4,466,976 of record JAPSGF010000047.1, on the reverse strand, counting down.
ACAGAAAGCCCTCTTGCAGGACGTTTCACATTCCCTGCTCTTTTCCACAGAACGCCTGCTCCCATCTCTGGTGGGAGATGCACATCTCCCTCTCCTCACCCATTGCAACATGTTTTTGGCAGCCAAGCCTGTGCTGCTGAAGAAGAATTCAGCTGACAGAACTCCCAGCACTGCCTGCTCCCCTCCTGCCTCTCTAAGTGCACCCTGGTTACACTCTCACCGTTCCGTGCCTCCTGGTGTCACCACAGCCAGGTGCCATCACAGCTGGGAGTGATGGAATGCCCTTCCCTGCAGGCTGGGCAGGACACAGGAGCAGAGAAATGCCTATTATGCAGATAGGTGACAACTGCCCTATGCAGAGCTGCCCTGCTGCTGGCAGCACTATGAATCACATCTGCCCTTGCCTGATGGTTACACCCAGCCTCAGGTATACGAGTTTGGTTCAGTGAGAGCTGGGTTTTGCCTGTTGTTCTTCCTGTTGAGTGCAACACAGTGCAAAGCAGCTGCTTGGCAGAGCTGGGGGAGCCATGGCTCTGTGTGGGGCCTCTGCTGCTCCTAGGATCCGGCCCGACACCCAGTGATGCATGCTGGCAGCAAAGCCATCTCCTTCTGGGAAGGAGGAACCATCAGCTGTGGATCAGACCTCAGTCCCAAAGAGCTCACTGCACCTGCTCTGTGTTTATAAAGCAATAGCAGGAAAAAGTCAAGGCAGAGGGGCTGTGGAGAAAACAGGGTGGGAAAATCCAATCTCAGCTATGCAACACTGCATTTTTCTACCAACACATTAAGCAAAACCTTCTATATTAAACCAAAGCTACATTGCTGAAATCCTAAGGGGCTAATCCAGCTTCCTATCCAATCCTGCATCTCTCCAGAGCGCCTTCTAACAGGCTCCCATAGAGATGTGCTCTAAAGAAGAGATATGAAAATAACTCACAGCCTTCTTTCAGCCAATATCTAGAAAGTGATGGAGTTGGTACTTTTGGATGCACCTCCTACTGTGTGATCCGTGCCTCTCAATGAGAGAGAGGAGGATTAACCTCATGCAAAGACAGATGGAGAATTTCGAGGGACACAGCGCCTTCCACACTGTCAATCCCAGTGAGGCCATACCAGCAGCACTGAGGACACAGCTCACCCATTACCCTGATCCTAAAGCTTCCGAAGTCACTTTTTCCAAGGCCCATTTTCCCCATCCATCACCCCCACTATTTAAAAGCAAACACCCAACATTAAAAACCTGCTGGGAGCACAGTGGGGTTTGTAGCAGCAAACCCCAGCCAACGTGACAGAGACATCACCTAATAGCTATGCAAAGTGCTCTATTTTTAAACCTTTGCCTTGGCTACCTATTAACTCCTTTCCTCCTGGGACGAGGCGTGGAGATCCCTGGGTTAGTGGTGAGCACCAGACCCGATTCCTGCCTTTCAACCTTTATGATTTGTTTTCATCTCCAGGAGGGAGAGCTGCGCCCCCCGGCCGCATCGCACGCCCGGCTGTGTTAGTTTTGGAGCAGCACACGGGGCTGCTTCATACTTGGCACTGGCAGAGCTGCGTTACACCAGCTGCTCAACAACAACACACCTGGATGCGGGCAGAGGCTGCAGGGAGCCAAGCAGAGCTCTTCATTACTGCAGGGTGACACGGCGGTGCCAGCATGACCTCATGGTTTACTTTAGCTGCACGGTGACGTGATGAAGAGCACGTGTTTGCTCAGCTGCCCACGGCCCCTCCAGCAGAGCCGTGTGGGATGGACACCTGTCTGCAGGGTTGGAGCTGTCACCCAGCCCCATCCGAGCTGCTTCCCTGCCCTGCCGATGTGGAATCGATTTTCCTCTTGGAAAGATTCATTAAAAGTGGTTTTGGGTTTGGTTTGGCTCTCCGAGCTGATGAAAAGATCCGAATTCTCTCCTTCTGAAAACCGTGCCTTCCTCCGGCTGCCCAAAGCAAGACAGGAAGCTGCAAACCCGATGGCATCCACATAAAGGCTGGGAAAACATGTCTGCAGCAAGCTGAAGGCTCGTGCAGGAAAATATGAGACATTCATGTCATAATTATAACTCACACTCGCACAGAACCTTTCAGCAGGGGATTAAAAAGCACTTTGTGAACATTATCGACCGCAGCTCCTCGACGAGGTAGGTGGGAGAGGCTGAGAGGTGCTGCTGCAGCCCATCTCCTCAGCAGCCAGCGTGTGCATCTGGGGGCCGTGGTGCTTGGATGCTAAAAATGACACTGGAAAGGGCATCAGAAGCCAAAGCTGGTTGCCTACCAACAGCACCACACGACTTCGGGACTCTGGATACAACACAGCAGCACAACGGAGATTCTGTAACAAAACACCTCAAATTGCCATGCGATAGAGCACACTGTTCCTAACCCAATGCACAGCACAGGGCCGAGGGCTGGACCTAGGGCAGTGCCAGCATAAGGCTGGGGGCACTTTGCAAAGGTGCATCAGCAGCGTGGTTGGTGGCTGGCTGACAGCATCCCGCTGTAGGGTTACAGCTGAGTAAGTGAGAGATGCTCAGCTCCAGACACACGAGGTTATCCACTGCTAACATGCATCCGAAGCATCTGCCTCTCACTCTTCGGATAGTTTTGTCTCACAGTGCCAGGAACTACAACATCCCAGAAAACTTTGGAAAGCTTAGAGAAAAGGAAATTGTTTCAACAAAACCTCGGGACTTGCAGGACTCGACCAAACCAGCCCTGGCCAGCCACGAGCACATCCTCCTGCACTGCTGGAAGCAGCTCCTGAACCACAACAGCACCAGCACTGCAGTGCTTTGTCACAGCTCAGGTCAGCTACTCCTTATCTGCTGGAAGACGGAAGCACCCCCGGTCCCCCAAACCCTGCACAAATGCCCCACAGAGTTCTCATCTTCCCACTGCAAGCAAAGAGCCCCAAAGGCCACATCCAAGCCATGACAGGGCAGTTTGCAGGCTGAAAAAAGATCACAGTGACCACTCAGCGAGGTTATTCCAACCTACACCTCCTCACATTGACCCTTCCCATTTTAGACCCCTTCTCCACTTGCCACGGAGCTGTAAGGGCACCCAGAGCCACCCAGCACATGCACTGTGTCAGCACATGGCTCCACTGGGCCAGAATGGGCACACAGGGCACAAGTTCTGATTAGGAAAAGCTGTTTCACAACACAGCGCAGTTATAGGATGAGCAGTGGACTCCGCCAGGAAGAGATTTTTGTTGTTGTTGTTGCTCAAAACTGAACTAAACCAGAAAAAGCTGTGATTTTTATTGTTGGTGAAAGGTGCTGGATTTGCACTCACTCAGGAAGCACGGGATTGTGAAACGAGCTGGGGAGAGCATGATTTTCCTGTCCCATGAAGGGTTTTAACTCTCCAGAATTTCTTCATATCCACATCCCAGGAACAAGAACCCAGAGTTACTGTTACTTTAAACAAGGATTTCATAGCAGTTTTGCTATCAAATTCACCAGCTTCAAACCAGAATATCGTAAGATTTGGCAAATAAAGCATTCGTATTTCCCCTGAGCTTTTCCACTAAAAAGATCATTCTTCCAAGAGGAATTATCAAGGATTCCTCAGAGAAAGATTTGGCCAAAATCCCTCTGGAAGAGGCCAGCTTGGCCAGGGCACAAACCCAGCATTCCATCTGCAACTGGGCACTGCACTCCTCCTGGCACACCTGAGATGATGGGATGGCTGCGTTATCTGCCCGCGGACTTTAGATAGTGGGTTTGAACAGCCACCAGCCGACCAGTGAAAGGGCATCAGCTAATTGCCTTGGGGAAGTAGGGAAAAGGAAACAAACTTCTGCAGTGAGAGCAGTAGAGAAGGTGATGACTGAAGGGAGGTGAGTGAAGACATCTCTGGACCCAGCTCCCCTTCAGCTGGAGCATCACTGAGTCTGCAACAGCAGCTTCAGCTGACAGCTCCAACAAACGAGGGTACTCACTTGTATTTAGCTTGTTCTTCCAGAGCACATAAGCAAAAAGGAATCCTGTTCTATGAGAAAAAAGCTCTGGCGGGTTTCAGACGACTGCTGCAAGGCAAGGCAAGGCAGGCAGCATCCCCATCGCAGGGCTCTCCAGCATCCGGCGTGCCTGGCAGTACAGGAGCACAGACCAAGTGCTGGGTTCTATGGTTTCAAAGCAAAAACACAAAGCTGCTTCCCTCTGTACCAATGTTCTCTCTGTAATTTATCTTGGCCGGTGAAGAACTTGTGCTTTTGGTTAATTTTGATTAGGGAAGTAGCAGTGAATTCCAGCCCGACTCTGATGGGACGCGGGGATGGAAACCGGCGTCACAGAGCACGCAAGCACTGAACCCCTCCCGCAGCAAAACCCACTGCACCAAGGCTGCAGCATCACCCCAAAGCAAAGCTGTGCTGCAGGGCTGGGGCTGGGAAGGAGTCTGGGTGGTGCCAGGATGCAATGGTTCCAAAGAACTCAGAAACCACAACATTACTTCTCCCGTCATGTACAAAAACAATCTGCATGGAAGAGCGGCCAGTGAGTACATACACTCATTTACACTCTGTTGTTATTATCATACATGTTATTCTCCATCGGTGATGAAATCCATATGTCTGCTTTTCCCTTCGTTCCTGCTGCATTACCATCTGAGGCTCTGATTTATTTCCTGGCTTTCTCTATCGATTATTCAGAGCCGTATAGGAGAGAAAACACGGAATGGGAGACCTGGAGACAAAGCCATAAGCAAAAACAAAGGGCAAAAAGGCAACTGCGGGGCCAAGCACCACATCTGTTGTCTCAGTCAACAGAGGTTGGGGAGAGCATGGAGCTGATCTCCAAAATGAAACAGACAGCGATTTATTGCTGTAAACCAAACGCATTGGGCAGGGGTTAAGAAACCAAGGACCTGAGCTTATAAACACTGCAGCACATACTTAACTCAGTTCCAACATCAAAGATGCCTCACGTGAGCAAAGTTATTGAGCATGTGTTTGCAGGGCACGAGGGGTTAGCACTGCAGTCAGAAAAGCTGGAAGAGGCGGGGACAGAAAGCACAAATAAACAAGGATTAAAAATAACCAAGATAGAGAAAACTGGCGAGGAAAGCTTGGCAGTGATTTAATAATTGGAAAAAAATTAAAAATCGTTAGCATATATGTGAGGCATCCTCAACCTGCTTGTTTGCCAGACTGAGCAATGAAACAGTCTTGCTGCTGGAGCCTTTGTTCTCTACCACCCTTCTTGCTGCACGTCTGCTAACAGCCTCATCTATGAGAAAACAGCTTTATTTGCTCCCAAATCTCACCCAGGTATGACAGCCTGCAGAGTAGGAGGGTAAAGTCTTCCCAGCAGGATCTCATCTTTGCACACCGATGGACTGACAGGTTGCTCAAGCTTAGGACAACTCACCCCGCCAACAAAAACCAAGCAGAACAGCAGTACCGGTATTTTTGTTTCCCATCACTCACGAGGGCCACACGTCAGCCCACCCCCAGTAACCTCATGCATTCGATGCAGCAATGGCAGCTCAGAGCAGGTGTAAGCAATGGGAAACACTCCTGCAGGTTCCTTCCTGGGACTCTCACAGTGCTGCCTGCAGCCAGGTGTGATGCAAACATCCACTGCTCGCTGCCACTGCCCAACTCCCACCAGCTCAGAGCATCAGCAATGCTTAGGAACACCAAACTCGAGCTGGAAAAAGTGAGAGGCAGTGAGAAAGTGAGGAAAAACCCACCTACCCACAGAGCTCACACATTTCCTGTGGGAAAATTCACTTTTTTTTTTTGGTGGAAGGCTGTCAAAAAAGGGATTTTTCCCATAGCTAACTTTCTTCCAGGGGAAATGCTGAAGTTACAGCCAGCTCTATTCTGAAGCTCTTAGGTTTCCAGTATAAGGCTGGGAATATAATAAAAATAAGCTTCTTCTGGAAGAGCACTGGCATTTCTAGCTCTGAAAAGAGCTGATTCGAGGAGCAGCACGCACAGCTATTAGTAGTGTTAGAAATCTGTCAATGGGAGATACAGCAGCACAGATGAAAAATGTCAGGAGGAGCTTTAGAGAACATTTTAGCTCCCGTTTCCTTCTCCAAGTTATTTCCTCCGCCGTATTTCTCGCTGGTGTAAGACGACGAGTTATGAAGCATTCCTGTAGGCATGAGAAAGCTTTCACAGGTGCCTGCCGTTCGCTGACAGCCCGACCTGCCTGGCTTTGGTGGAGCAGCTGACCACCGCTCAGCTAGGAGCACCCCAACCCACCCCATCACAGTGCATCCAAGCCCCAACCCCGACACGTGCGTCCCCTCTCCAGGGAAGCACTCTCCGCATGCTGGCTGCCAGCAGCAATCCCTAAATCATCCCCTGCTCCTTTTCCCCTTCCAGTTTTGCTGGGGAGGGTCTGCAGCCGTCCCCTTTGAAGTAGGTTTGCAGAGAGGCAAGTGTCTGCTGGTTATTATGCCTCAGCGATTGCAGTTTCTGGATATTGCTCCTTGACCTTATGCCTTAATGAGGCTGAAAGTCTCATTTTAAAGTGTTTAAGGCACCTAAGGGATGGTGTGCCACTAAGATGAGCAGGATGCTAGCAGAGCGGGGCAACTTGCATTTCCTGCAGTTTAACAAGAGTCACTTTGCTAGGAATGAAAGCAAATGCTTTTTTTGAGGTTCCTCCTCTGCTCTCCTCACCAGAAAATGCTATCAGACACGAGCAGGAGAAAGCAAAGCTGGCTGCAAGCAGCAATTATTGAATCACTATTGCACTCTTTGAGTTGGAAGGGACCTTTCATCAGCTCACCTAGTCCAAGTCCCCTGCAATGAACAGGGACATCTACAGTCAGGGCTTTGCTGAAGTCAAAGCTTTCCTTTTGTCAGTAGCTCAAATGACAGTTCCATAGCACTGTACTCCAGGCACATTTCCTCTGGCAGCTGATCTCAGACAGTCCATATCTCACACCTAGATCAGCTCCATGCAACAAGGAATGCGGTGCACCTTTATCCCACCTTCTTCCAGCGACCATCAGCTTCCTTCCTCCACCCCTCAGCTGTCTGGTTTTCAGCACTTGGTACCATATTCCTCGCTCTGAGTTGGCAGGAGGATGAAAGCAGCCTGCAGCTCTCCTCTCCGTGAAACATAGCAAAGCGATCGTGTCATGGCTAATCCCTCCCCCCCCACCTATCAGTTATTATTACAAGAAAACTAAATCGCCTTGGAAGCAGGAAAACCATTTTTTTCCCCCCCTCATCTCAAGATTGTCTCCATTTACAATCAACGGCGTAATGCTAAACCAGCAATGTCTGAGCTGACCATGAGGAGCCGTCCCCGAGGTGCAGCCGTGCCTGCAGACAAACAGGATCCAGACTTGGGCTCCATGGGACTTCAAGACTACCTTGCCCTGTGATAAGACCCAGCAGAAGGAAGCAAGCCTCGGGGATTTGCACGAGGCAGTGAAGGCTTGCAGCTGGACGGCAGTGAGCTCCGTGCTTGGGGCTGGAGAGAGATCACAGGAGAACCCACCGCTTCCCCTTAGAGATACCAGCTGGGCCAGCAAGCAGTAACCTGAGAGGGGCTGTGGTAAGGAGCTACACTAGCTGACACCCTCTTATTGTCCACCAAGGCCCAGACCCACCCTTCCCCAATCATTTTCCCAGAAGTTTAACCTTTTACCTTTTCCAGGCATGGCTTTATTTTGCTGCAGCAGAGTTCACTCGCCGTTGCCCGGCAGGTATTTGTGGCAACGCATCTCAGAGGCTGATGGCCACATCCCTGCAGCATCCCTTTGCTTCCCTAAGGGCTCTACCTTCAAGCTTTGGGCGAGACCAGTTTGCCAGCGCCAAAGGAAGAACCATGACCAGACACAGGGTTGGGGTAAGCAGAGAAGCTGTTTGCCTCTGCATTGCACGGCAGGTTGGTGGCAGAGGGGGGAACACTCACAGGGCCCCCCAGCCCCACTCTCTGCCCAGCCTGGGAACACCAGGCATTCTGCCTGCTCTGGGGCTCCTTGCCACAAATAAAAGCGGTCGTGCTTCGGGGCTGCTCTCTCTTCCCACAGATTAGCTGCCTTTGCACATTCCCAAACAAAGCATTACACTATGTGAAAAGAAGGCGCAAGCCCTGCAAAGCCCATCCCGCTGCTGGGACAGGAAATATCTCCCATCATCTCAGCTAATCCTCCACCAATACAATGAGAAATGATGTCCAACGGCCGCCAAAAGATTATTAAGTGAAGAACAAAAATACTGCACCGCCCATTGCAATGGAGCCAAAGGCAATAAAGGGGAAATACAAGCTGCAGCCAATGGCTGGAAGGAGGAGGGGATGAGGAGCAGCAGAGCTGCAGGCAGTTCCTTCTGCAAACCCCAGTGCTGCAGTACAGGTGCTTTGAGGACAGCAGCTTAACCCCAGCTCCCCAGGAGGCCACCTCAGCCTTTTTGCTGCACCAGCAGATGCGTTTTGCTGGCAAACAGGCAAGCACACAGGAGAGGACCAAAGGTCAATGCGCTGATGTGAGAGCAGGAGCAGAACGGAGCACACAAAGCTGCCAGCAATGAGCCAAGCACCAGCAAGGCCTCCTACAATGCAAACTTGGGTAACACCACAGCAGTGCTCCAAGCTTGACATTACCTCTTCTGGATGCTCATCAGCTTCTCTCCTTAGGTTGGCTGTAGACCACAGAGACGATGGACCACGTTTATAACGCACCTCGAGACCTGCCTGCAGGTAACAGAGCTGCTGCACCAAGGCATTGCTAGCAGGGTCCTACCTGTACATCCTGCCTCAGCTCCATTTTCCTCTTTTGCAGTACATGAACAGTTTGGCTTTAGCTACAAGAGATCCAGCTAGCACAGCCATTCTGCAGCCACCCCCAGCTGCTTCTTATGCACTTCAGCACCGCACCATAGAGAGCTCTGGGTTACCTGGGGTGATCCTGCACAGCCCAGCATCAGCCACACCGGCTCCTTCTAAGAGAATGACATGTGAACACTCAGAACAAAAATCTCACATCTCCTTACTGCTCTTCTCCTCGGTGCTTGAAAAGGGCTGTGAAATTAAACGAGGCACCTGGACAGACAGCACCGAGCAAAACTTGGCATCCGCTTCACTATCAGCCTCCAAAAAGCATTTCCCAGTTTGAACAGCTTGTTTTTAAAGGCAGTATGGGCTTGAGACTTTTGTTTAGATTTCTAACAAGTGCATTTAAGGCAAAGAGAATTAGCTCCTGCGGAAGCAGCACAGGTGCTGCTCCTTCTCTGTGCTCCCTGGGAGAGCTGTTCCACCACCAGTGGTTTTGCTGAGCTCCCCCAGCCTGCGCACAGCCCCACTGTGCTGCTGCAATGGGAAAAAAAATCAGGAAAAATTCACTCCACCAAGATGTCACGTGATTTTTGTATCCATGTGATAAGAGTACTCTGCTAATTCTGTGCTTGAACTCACATTTTTGGAATTAAAAGCGGTGTTTCAGTTTCATGCTCTGTGTTTAAGTTCCAAAGCTCACCTTCACCAGTCTCACATTTGATCTTCTCAACATACCAAAGCATCGCCCCATCACAGAGCTCAAACCCTACCCACACCCCAAGTTGATGCTTTGCTGGATAGGGTGCTCCAGCCCCGACTGCCCACACAGCACAATGACAACACAAACACCCCAGCTGGCTCTCAGCCCACAGACACCCCCAGAGCCCCCAGCACACAGCTCCTTCTGCATCCAAACCCATTTCCCTTATCCTCCTTCAGGCAGGTCCCCAGTCCCAGGGAGAACTGTGCTTTGTGACAGCAGAGCTGCTTGCCAATCAACAGCTGAAGCCAGACTTAATCCCCCCGAACAGACAAAGGCTTGGGGAACCAACTCAATTTGTTTTAATTTGCTGTTTGCTTACATTTTTGATAATGAACACGGAGATCTTGGCACCCTGCGGAGCACAGTCTCTCTTGGGTGAGCTTCTAATTCCTCCTCCTCGTTGCCATGCAGTGATATTAACTGCTCCTCTCACTTCAGGGAAGCATTTCTGTTGTGTGCTTTGAAGAGCTTACCGACTCATTTCCTACTCTGCAGCACTGCTGGGCACTCGTGTCCTCCCAAATCACTTGGGAACACCTATGGATAAGCTGCATGCAGGGCAAGATAGCCCCAAACAATTAAGACTCAGGGAATTTGCACGCTCACATAACGCAATGCCTGGATTGCTGCCGATTCCCCAGGCACCCCAAAATTCTGCCCTCCAGACTGAGGACAAACAGACACATCCCCTTAATTTCTGTGCTTGGATGCTCACAGAAGCCCTCAGGAAGATGCAGGGACCAGCTGTCTCTGAGCACAGTAAGTGCACGGGTCTCATTTTTATTGCTGCTGGGTAGAGTCGCACATTACTGAACACTGGGCTGCTTTCCTTGCAGCTCAGCAGAACGCATGATATGTGCAAAGTCTGGGGCTGGGACCCCTTTGCAGCACCACAATTATGCTAATAAAGATAATAAAAAGACGACGTTCCCTCCTAGAAAGCTGAGTTTGAGCAAACAGCCAGACAGGACCAGAGCAAAGGATTATCCTTATCACCACTTTCTGTGACTCATGTCAGCCTCCCCAGAGGTCCCACCACTGCTGGGAATGGTCATCACCCTGCTTCCCACAGCCCTCCCGTGCTGCTGCCCTGCTGCAGCCCTTTGGCCCACGCCTTCCCGTTAGAAGAACCATCCAGGTCTGTGAATAAAGCAAACTTGAACGAGGAACAGCCCTGTTGCTATTTAAGTAATTAAATCCTCCAAACAGTTTTGTGAATACCTGAGACAAAAACTGCGTTCTGACTCCCAGCTCAGACATCCATTAATTTCTGCAAATCGTTCTACAACACATCATTAAGATCTTAGGGGAACACTAAAATGATTGCACCAAAATGGAGAGATCTAATGCCTTCCAGGAAACCTTAAAGGTGTTTTCCTTAGGCACACTCAGTCGATCTTCTGCAGTACAGTGACCCAACCTGCGATGTTTGGGTATTATACTCCCACTGTGGAGCCATTGCCAGACTTTCCGTGTGGGAGTAAAGCTGAAAGGTGGCACAGAGGGAATGCACGCCTCATCTCTCATCAGGCTCAACATCTGACAGAGGCTCTGAACTGGCAGAGCTGTTGGAAGTCAGCTGCCCTGCAGCAAGGTGCAGGGCCAAGTGGGGCACACCTCAGCCCTGCTGCTTTGGGTGCTGCTGGGTGCACTCACTGCATGGCTCTGATCCCAGCTGCAATCCCACCTATCTCTATCTTCCCCTTGAAGCTGCTGTTGCTGTTAAGCAGAACCATTTCCTCCTGGTGGCCTTACACAGAGGGTGGATGCTAGCAGACGTTGCTCTCCATTAAACTGCCCGAGAGCTGCTCCAGGGTTTGAAGCAGTGACAGCAGGATTGGGGGTGGCTTTCACTCCAAAGACTGCTGACAAGAATCCCAGTGCAGAAGCTTCACCAGCCCGAAGCTCCCAATGGACAGAGGCAAAGTGCCACTGTGCAGCAGAGACCTCCGCTGCCCTCTGCCACCCCTTAACTGTGTTTGGAAGTCTGCAGAGAGCCTAAGATGCCCGTGCTCCATTTTGATGCCTGGCATAAAAGTGTGTGCACACAGAACGTACAGAATCTCCCTCCCTCCCCACCTGGTGCTGCCAGCTCCCACAGGTGACAGCTGGCAGCATGCTGAGGAATTGCAAGAGTCCTGTTGGTAAATCCTGTCCCTCTTGCCTTTTATATGCAGTAACAGATTGCATGCAGCCAGCCTAAGCCAACCCCAAACCCTCCCAGGTGGAGCTGCGAGCTGCCCAGTCACCCTTCCTTCTCTATTTATGCACCTGGTGATCTACATGCAAGCCTCACCCACAACAAATCCTGCCCAGAGCGTGCTCCCCAGCCAGCAGGGTGTTCCACCACACTGGCTTCCAACCCAGCTCATCCTCCAGCAGGCTCCCAGCACCTCCCTGCCTGGCAGCGCTGACACACGTGCTTGTTCCCTCCTCCATTATCCAGAACCTCTGGGATTATGAAACACTTTGGGTTTGAGTGCTTTTTTTTTCTTTTCTTTTTTTTTATTTTCAGGCCTGGCAAAATCTCACTCAATAAAGCTTTCTGTTCTGGCAGTGAACCGTTAACAACCATTCCACGTCTGTTTTTCTCCTGCCTACATTGAGCAGCAGCCTATAGACCACACTTACCCACTTACAGAAAGGTCCACGATGCAGTGTCAACAACCTCCAAGTCAAAGACACACACATTTACTCTTCCTTATCCTCATGTCCTATTACTCAATCAGAAAGGCAATTAAATTAACTGGTTAGAAATAAATCATGAGCAATAGCCTTTATTCCTTGGCATTTGCTTGTTTTCTTCTACGCCACAGCAAATAGTTAGATAAGTAAATATTGGGGAAACAACCACATAATTCAAGCAAGAAACGTCACAGGGTTTCTGGAGTCATAAGCAGCACAGGTCATGGGGCCACATGCTTATTTGCAAGATGGTCACACAGAGGGTTTATCTCCATTGGACTGTGTGCAACTTCCCCCGGATCTCCAGCTTTGCAGCTGTGAAACCCACAGGTACATGCGTGGAGGCTCTGGGCTTTATCTTATCCCCAGGCTCACCTGGTGCACTCTGATAGTGTCTCTAGGTCCACTAGCAATAGCACACAAGCATTTGGCACTGAGGCTGTTTCAAACAGAGAACCATCATCAGGGGAACCTGGAAGCCATGCCAAGCTCTTCTTGAGCTCCTTCTATGCAGCTGCTTTCCGCTTGCTAAGACTGACAGAAAAAGCTTTGCCACATAGGATCCAACACACTGGTGTGACTCAGAACCTAAATGTGATGAATCAAAGCACAAGCAGCAGCCACAGAAGTGATCCAGCTGTTTCTATGATACTTTCCCCGGATGATGCTTGCCTATAAGCAATCACCTAACATATGTATGGAGCACTCAACCTGCTCACCAGTTCAGCCAGGCTGCTGCACATCCCACTTTGCATTCCATTCACAGGGTTTTCCATCACAAGAGAGCCAACCACCCACACTGCACCCCTGTGCTCACTCATTCCCACTCCCTTCTATGGCTGTGGATGTTCTGCACTTCACTTTGACAAGTTCCCCCAGCACATTTCAAGCTTCTAATCAGAGGTGAGATGCCAGATCTTCCACCACTTAGCCAAAGCCCTTCACATCCACGTGGCTGTGGCTAAGGGATGACTTCCTACCCACCTCTATTCTGCTGTTGATGGCTGACTGCTAAATCACTGCTTCTTCATTCCCCTTCTCACCCTCACGTGTTAGCAAGCACCCCTCCAAGGACCATCTCCCTCCCATGGGTCGACCCACAGAATATCACTGCTTTTGGGACGGACACATGGAGGAGATCAAAGCTCCCAGCAGCAGCTCTGGCTCAATGAAATGAGTACAACTGGGACCACGTGAGCAGAAGTGGGGTCTGCCCATAGCTCCAAGGTATTGTAACAATACTCACAGCCATCCTGTGTCCGAGGGAAAGCCATGCGATTGATTTGCACCACGTGATGACAAAACAGCTTCTGATGCAACAGTAACTACAGGGGGATGTTAGGCCACAGCCAGTAAATGAGGTATTTGGAAGTCAGCAAGCCCAGAGAACTTGTAGCTGAGATTGAAAAGAGGCCTGGCTAAGGAGCGCTCTGGATCGTTAATGTTGACTTTTAATAAGTCTTTGGAACACTGAGGATTGAAAGAAAGCTTGTGTTGTGCCAGAGTTTTAAGAGGATAGAAACAGGATGACCCACATAATTATCCACCTGTGACCCCAATTCTTATCCCAGGTGAAATAATGGAACAGCTGTAAAAGAACTTCATTAATAAAGCATTAAAGGAGGGTAACAGCAAATGCCAACAGCTTGGGTTTATAGGAAGCAGATTTGTCACTACATTGAGAAATTTTTTTGGAGCTGAACGTGTTTCTTAAGCTCGCAGGCTGAATGTAAAAGGAGTACAAAGTTTACACAGTTTAAAGCCATCAGCGGCCTTACAAAAATCTCTGCCTTCCTCTCCCCACAGAAGGGCTACCAAGAGAGTTGCAGGAACCATCATCCAAAGCCAGGAAAAAGAGGGGCAAGGTGGGGAAGCCATCCTGGAGTCACTGTGTTCTTTGGAAAGCCACAATCAATGAGCAAAGGGAAAGGAGCAGCAATCATTGGAATTTCCCAGGTGTTAAGTGCAGAACATTGTCACTCCCTGCTATGGGTTTCCTTGGTTCAATGTTTCCACAGCTGAGGAGTGCACTGGCTTCTAATTAGTTGCATCCAGTGCAAGATCTACGTGGCATTTACAAAACCTTCACTTTGCTGAGGCCAAGCCTGTAATCTTCAGCACAGATACCAGCAATGCTCCCAGGTTATGTGCCAGGGGATGTACCTCTGACTCAGAAATGGCAGAGAGAGCCAGAGCTAAGCAACATCCTGCTGGTAAGGGACCACTAAATGCACCATGCATTGTGAAGTCTTTGGGCCCTCGCCCAAGGGCAAGGAGGGAAATGTGGGGAAACATACTGAAGCAGCTGGAAGTTGCTGTCCGTGTCATCTTCCGGGATGAAGAAATGGGGGATGAAGAGCCAAACTGCATCATGCTTTTGGGTCCAGTATTACACAGAGGATGCACTTCATCACCAGCAGCATTGCCGCCCTGCCTGAGGTCAGCCCTGGTGTGATCTCCATGAAGATGCCAGGTCTTCAGCACCGCAGCCAAAAACCTTCAGCCCCTGTCATCTTCCTCTTGATTTATGCCTGCATCCAAGTCCCTGCCAGCTCCAGGTGCACCGGTGGGGAGGGAAGACATCCTTCACCCCGAACCCATCAGCACACAGCAATGCACATCAGGGGTCATGGCTGCTCTGCCAAACAGCTGGGCTGCCCTGGGCATCGCAGGGATGGATGGACAGAGGGGCTGTGAACCATTTCAAAAATCCCCTCGACAGTCATTGTCAAGCCTCTATGACTTCATCTTTGTTACTGTTATGTTTTTGAGAGTCAAGAATAACACCGACTTTCCATATCTTGTGGTTTTTGGAGGGTGTGAATAAATTCTCTTGCTGTGAGTTATTTAGGTATCAGTAAACCCAACCATTGAGCAATATGCAGGGCCCACGGTGGAGATGTGGCAGGCAAAGATTCACCAGCATGACACATCCTGAGCTCCTAAATGTCAAGTCAAAACCACCAAGATGTGCAGATGCCTCTCACGTTCGTGACAGGCCTGCTCAGCCACATGAGCTTGAACTGGTGGAACATGGCTTGTCCTCCCTCTGCTACATTCACACCTTAAACACCTGAATGAATACAAAAACCAAAGCTGAGTCCATCTCAGAAGGACTTACAGGTCGCCTCCCTCTGCTGTTACTCATGTTATCCAGCTGAGAGCAGCAAACAGGATACATCAGGCCATGTCAAGCAGAGGACTACAAAACACTCTGGAGAACCAAATCAGGGCTGGTTTTGGACTCAGGATTCATTCAGTGTGTCCCTGTGCGCGCTCCACTCCTTCTAAGTTCTCAAGGCTGGAAAGAACAGCAGGGAGGGGGCAATGAATGAGGCACCCCAAAGTCACAGTGCTCCCTAAAGGCAGCCTTATACAACCATGCCTGCTTCCTCCTCCATCTCTGATTTTCCCTTCATTCTTTACTCCAGAAGGATCTTTGTATTTTTACTTTCCCTTTGCAGCGCTGCTCAGCTGACCTAAAGCCCACGAACACACACAGCAAACCTTCATTTCACTCCATGGCTTCCAACTCCAGCTCAAGAGGAAGAAACCTCCTACATGAACAAGTGCACTAAGAACAGGAGGGGAGAGAGAGAGAGAGAGAGACCTCATTTAAGACCATACAAGGGGAAATTGCAAAAAATTACCTAAACCTTTAGGAACATATTTATATTTTGATTTCATGTAATATTACTTCCTGATTTCCAGCACATATTCCCTGGGCGTCCCCTATCAAATATCAGGCAGTATTAAATCACTGATCCCTGATCCCCGTAGCTCTCAGAAAAACATCTGTACTAATTTGTTGGTTTTCCTTAACACGAGGGCCAGATGAACTCCTCCAGGGCTCAGCCAAGTGAGATCGCTGACAGATGCAGAATAGAAGTGCAAAGATTTTTCCTTTATTAAAAATAAGGTTCCACACTCCAAGCCCCGAGCTCGTCATTTGCCAGAGTGATGAAATGACACGCGGCAACCTTGATCCAACACTGTTGTGGATACAAAAACAGGGTTCTTACCTAATGCAAGCAAATGGTTTCTGACAGCACATCCAAATTGGCATGGGCCAACGAGGTGAGGGGTCCGGAGTCTGGATGCGGTGCCTTTTTGTTAGGGGTCTCTGAAATGACTCAGTCGTTGAAGTTCACTGATGTGTG
This sequence comes from Perdix hodgsoniae, assembly GCA_035772895.1. Classification (NCBI taxonomy): domain Eukaryota; kingdom Metazoa; phylum Chordata; class Aves; order Galliformes; family Phasianidae; genus Perdix; species Perdix hodgsoniae. Next base: position 4,450,621 of record JAPSGF010000047.1, on the reverse strand, counting down.
AATGCAGCAGTTCTGGCACTCAGCTCTCTGCTGTCGGGGCTCTGCCAAACCTGGCTGCAGCAGTTCGACATGGAGCCGTGTTCTTAGCGGGGACAGGGGTGCAAAGGCCAGCCAGCTCTTTGTCCTTGTTCACAGCAAGGTACAGCAGCCCGAACCACCAGCAATGACTGCTGCCAGAACAAACTGCACAGCCAGCACCGCCTTCGGGGGGCACATTCTGACCTCCCTTCCCTCTGAGTCACACTGAGACCAAAGCTGTACCACGAAGCTGTTTGTGGAAGCAAGAAGGCAGGGACTAAGAGGACAACCTTCAGTTTGCTGAATCACCTTAGCCACGTTCCACAGCAACAGCCTCACGCATCCCAGCAAGGTGCATGGGCATCCGGCCACCTGCAAGGCCTTGGGTACATTTTGTAGATGAAGCTGTGATGCTCTCTGTCCTGCCTTGGGAAAAGCACTGCACACCAAAAACAGTCAATGGCAACTCTGACAAAGAACCACCATTCCCCAGAAAGGGCATAATTTTCATAGTAAAAGCTCCCTTCCAAGTTCAGAAGAGCCCCAGGAGATGCTGGACACAAGTCGCAGTCCTGCTGCAGGCCTACGAAGCTCCCTGCTCAGCTTGCTGCTGCTGAGAACCTCCACCAGTCCCAGAAGAACCTCAGCTGTCTCCAAGAAGCATGGCTCAAATCAGGGCCACTCATCTCAGGAACCAGTGGCATCTTCCCAGTCGCCACAAGAACCTGGCAGAGCTGGGCTGCTACTGGAGCAGACTCAGTATTCTCTTCCCTCATTTTTCTACAATGGGACAATTTGTGAACTAACACAGCACGGTTCTCCCCTGAGGACCCTTACATTGGAACAGGACTGGCTGGGGAGGGGATTCAGATGGCAGTTTGCTGTGGCTGCATGCTGAGGAGCACACTGTGAGGTCTCAGCACACCACTGACTGCTTTAACGTCCTAAGGAAGCACGAAGGCTTAAACTTCCTCACGTCATCCAGGATGCTGAAGGAGTGCTGGAGGCCAGCCTTGCACCAATAGGGATATTAACAAGGGGAAGACATAGCTGTCAGTACAACTCAGCCCCACAAGAGCCATCCCAAACCTCATCATCCCACACCCCACTGCATCCATTGACACAGCTGTGTTCATGCTGGTGGCTCACGGTGGGCATTCCCCCTCCAGCCCCTTCTCAGCAGCAGTGACACAGTGCAGGAAACCACAGAAACCAGCATCCCTCCACCAGCAGCCAGCAGAGCAGCCCAGCCCGGGCACTGGTCAGCCCATTGACAGCTGTATCTGTTTTCAATAAACTTTTATAGCCTGTCAATGCGCTGAATCCTACGCAATAAAATCTGTCATAAAGAAAAGCCTTGCAGTGCCAGTGTCTTTTCTTTTTCCCTTTTAATTTGAGGACAGCTGGGAGGGACCAATTCAAGGGCCAAGTCCATAAGATGTTTTTTTTTTTGAGAAAAAAAAACACCAACACTTAATTACAATGGGAATTTTCAGAGCCTCCTTCTGGGGAGAGCAGCCATCTTCAGAAGTGACTTCATTTCCAGAGCTGGCTTCCCTCCCAGTATTTGAACAAGCAAGGAAAGAAAAGTTCAGAAAGGAGATAGGTTTCAAGTTTGGCCTCAATGGCCATAAACCAGCCTTTAAAGCTGCAGGCAGGCTGTGGGATGGTTTGCTGAAGTCCCAAACTTCAGGCCATAGACCTTCAGGACCAGACTCAGTGCCTGGCACAGGTAAGGAACCTGAAAATCCTCCGTTGGCCAACCTGTAGATTTAACCCTGCCTGGCTTCTGCATCTCCTCTTACAAAGGGCCACGGTCTGAAATCCCTGCTTTGCATTCCCTTCCCAGCATCAGGCACTTTTGGGACACTTCAGGATCACCATTACAGCCGCACTGAGCCAGCTCAAATCCGCTGCACGTAGCCAAATGAAGGGAGAGGGGCATTTAAGTGCAATTTTGAGATCCCAGTGCATCACAGCAGGAGACACAGAGCACATGGAGACTAAGAGCCAACAGCCTCTTTATTCTCTACCTTTAAGATGGAGATAACCTTGTCTCAACGAGCATCTTAGGAAGATAAACATGGTGCCAGCGATAACAAACTCCATCTCTATCAGGATATCCCAATTCCCAGGCCTGCAGGCAGCGGCTGAGGGCAGCTCTCACTGCAGCTGATGGCTGTTTGGTTATGAGGCTGAGCTCTCACTGCTAGGAGCAGGGCTCCGACAAAGCTTCTGCAGCCCCAGGGACAAAAGCTATGAGTAAGCAGGAGGAATTTTCCCTGCTTGCATTGTTTGGACTGTCAGTCACCCCAAGTAGTACATCAGCCTGAGAGTGAGCTGCAAATACTGTGTCCCAGCATGTGGCCCAGGGAGGGGATGCACGCAGGCATGGTGCAAACAGCTGGAGCTATGGACAGCTGCTCTCCACCACAGCACACTGACTGATGCAGCCTCTCACAGAGACGTCGGCTTTCACTTGTGTTTTAGAAAAGATAAGTCACTAATGACCATTGCTTCAATGATTCTTGGCAGGAAGAAAAACAGAGAGGTCCTTTATGAAGGGTTGCTCTGTATCTGTCAGAATAGCAGCGCCAGTTCATTCCTTGGTTTCATGCTGTATGCTGTCTCTGGAGTGGGCTGGGGGATACACATGGGGGAAGAGCTGCTTTCCCAATCCTCCAGACAAGATGCTGATGTCTGAGAGTGACTGACCGCCCGCTGCAGTCCCACAGCTCCATCCACCAACAGCAGCTCCTCAATTTAAGCTTCTCTTTTTTTTTTTTTCCTGATGAAAAGTGGGGAACTGACAGCAGTCAGTTGGAACAGCCAGGGAAGAGGAAAGCTCCTGTGCCCCCACCTGGGGACCAGGTAGGACAGCACTGCCAGGTGATACAGCCCAGGAGGGTGATGTACACCCACGGGCAGCCCTTGGGATCACTTGTTTTATCCAGCAGCCTAAGCAGCAGCTCTCTACAAAAGTCTGCCAGCACTCTGGCATAATCAATGCCTGGGTGACATTACAAGAAAATCCGAGGCAACAAGCCATCCCCTGGCAGCAGGAGGCTTCCTCCAAACTTGCAGGGCTTCAGAAGCCACTTGCTTTCCCATCTACCCTGCATGTCTTCTAAGTCTCTGCTCTCCTTCTCAATGCACAAACTCCTGCATGGCACCAAAGCCCAGCTGCACACCTCTTGGCACAGAGCAAACCCAGTGAGGACTGTGTTTGCCAGATCCATTACAAGGAGCAGGAGATTCCCTTCTGCCAGGGGCTCTCAGGGGTCACTTTTCCTCCCCAGCTGCCCAGAGATGGATGGCCAAACTGCCCAACCAACTGGTGAGAATTAACCGGTGCCTCAAAGCATGCTGAGAGGCTTCCATGACAGGTACTACATTGCTGAGAGCTGTTATGTCATTCCACCAAGCCCTTGGCCAAAAATCTGCCTTGACGGAAAAGATCCAGACACCAAATAGGTTATTAAGTGAGGATGTCTGACAGTAGTTCAGCTACAGAGAGATGTTAAATAGGAACAATGAAACGATACTCACATTTGAGGATGCTGTACATCTTCAAAGCACTTCACCAAAACATTAACTGATTATACCCAAAAATAAATTGCTCACAGCTGTTACTGAGATCCATGAGGTATTCAAAAGAAATGGATGGGACATCATCCATCCTGGATCATACAACATGTGCTATAGTGTAATCAAGAGCTCAAAGGAAATAACTTGCAGGGAGCTCAGCTTTTAGCACTCCTTCACCGCACACCTCAAAGCAGAGCTTGCTGTTAGGGGAAGGAGCCCAAGCTACCTCCTCTCAGCTGCAGATGAAAGCTGTGACGGAGCCAAAGCCCTGTTCAAAGTTCAATGTCGCAGTTACAACTCCTATTCCTATTTTACCTTAGCAGGAATGATGCGCACTTCTGCTCATGCCAGACAACTGAAGACATTTACAGTGTTTACAGATGCAACCAAGAAGAGAACATACATCTGGCCCTGCTTTAGTAAACACTGCAGGCTCATCCAGCAACCCCATTTGCACCCATCTGCATCAACTTAAGCACAGCCCTCAACCACCACTCCACTGCACTGTGCTGAAGAATTTAGACTAGCTTGCTCCCATCAGCGCAAACCCATAACAGCATCCCACCCCCAGAGCAGGGAGCAGCAAACAGGTGCAGCACAAAGCCTCGTGGCTGCAGCTGCTTTGGTAGCACACTCAGAAGAGCACCAGGGCACTGGCATCTAAATAACCCCAGGAGAAGTATTTGCACACAACTATTGGCAAGCTCTCCAGCACTGGAGCTGGTTCCTGGCTTGCTCCCCACCACAGCACAGCATTTACCCAAGCAGATGCCTGGGAGGACACGAGCAGGGATCTGGCACCTGCAGTAACTGTTAAGGTATAAAAAGTTGTTTGTTAGCAGGGCAGCACGCAGCTGATTGCTGCCATGGCTGCATCTGCCACTGACCCACTTTGCTGTTTGCTTGTGTTCCCAAAGGATGCCCTGAGCAGCCCAAACCCACCACTTCCACACCCAGTACCAAGGTACCTACAGCCAGTGCCCCCTCAAAGCAAGGCTGCCTGCTCAGCACCATGGGAACACCCAATCAAGTGCAATGCACAGGGCAAAGCTGAGAGCTTTCCAGATGCCAATGGAGAAGCAGCCAGCAGACCAGGCAAACTCATGTCTACAGAGGACTACGGTGTTACAAATAGCTTGTATGAGGGAGCAGAGAAACCAAGGCTTGCTAGGAAAAGGGAACAGCAGAGATGTATGAAAGGCACACTGACACAGCCCGCATCTAGAGGAAAGAATAACAGCCCCTCATTTTCATGAGCATTAGAGCTCACAGCATGCTCAGTCTCACCGGAGTTCTGGTTTCAGCCCATTCTACCATTCACACACCGTGTGCTGGAGATCATCCTGCAACACATCATCAACATCTCCAAAGAATCCCGAGGTGACTGCATTTAAAATGAAACTTGCAGTACCCTCCAGGAAAGCCTCAGAACTGACATGCCCAGGGTAATGGAGACAGCAGCCTATTTCAGGATGAGCCATTGCAAAGCAGCAGCCCGTGGTTCTGTGCCAGACTCTGCACCTGGGAAGAAGCCACCACCTTTTGGTGGGGTGCCCTCAGTTCACACCACACCAGCTCCAAAGCAGCAGCCTGGTGGGTTTCACTTTGCAAACCCTGTTTTGGTGGGTGTTACCAGGCTTGCAGAGCACAGGCACGCATTATCATACTTTTTAGGCTCTGCAAGGCAGGAATTGTGTCCTTATTACACACTGTCATAACTTGCCTCGGTCTGTATTACTTGAAGCCAACTGTGGACACACACTGCAAACTGTTTCAACTTGAGATATATGCCCAAGGACAGCAGCGTGGCATGAGGGCTGAACACCTCACCCCCATCCTGTTCATGGCAGAAAAATATCCCTGTAATGCTACAAAGCACTCGGCTCGAGATGTTATAAAAGCTGATACCAAGGGACGGAGAAGAGGAAGATGCTCCAAGAAGTGCTACGGATATCAGTCAAGAGAAACACCTCCAGATGCAGCTCTCATTTAGGATCATAAGCATGAGATGTAAGGCAGGCTGTCAGCAGGTTGCTGCTCAGAACTGGGGGTCTGGAAATAACGCTTAAAAACCTCAGTGTGGGGCATCAGAGAGGAAAGAACCAAGAGCTGCCACAGCTCAGCACTGCAGTACATTGACGGAACTGCATGCGAGTTCCAGGGGTGGGCACAAGCTGTGCCCAGAGCTGAGCAATGTGGTGACATAAGGCAGATGCTCAATCAGAGCTGCCTATGGCTGCAGGAGGGTCTGTGCATCCACACAGCTAAGGGAGAACTGTGCACGGGCAAAGCACACACAGCACCTGCTCGTGCTGTGCCTGGATCCAGTCAGCACTGTCAGCCTCTCACTTAAAAACAAAAAAAAAACCCAACAAATAGAGTTTTCTCCCATCCAAACCTCTCTCCTTCCCCCTCTGAGCTCATTCATGGCTCAGGCTCCAGGACAGCTGCCTGGCTGCCAAGTCCCCCCAGCTCACTCCTCGCCTCAGCGCAGAGCAACATGAGCAGGATGATAGCAGGGCCAGCTGTGAGAAATCACTGCACCACTCAAAACAACTGCAGCAAAGAGCGAGCAGGGGAAAAAAAAAAAAACATAAAACTGCAGCAAGCCCCTCACTCCTTCCCCTCTGCCTGCCTGCTGTGGTCTCATTGTTACAGCCATCCTTAAGTCACCAAGCCAGCCCTGGCCAAAATGACAGCTCGTTAGGAATATTTAAAAAACTACAATGGGTGGGGAGTGCAGAGCCCAGGGAGCAGGCGGTGGATTTTTTCACACCTAGGTGATTGTTTAGAACGCAGCTCAGGTCGATGGAAGTGACCTGGATCCAGGCTGGGAGCGGGGCCAGCAGACTGCAGTGTGCAGCCCTCAGCTGCTGCAGAGCCCTGCTGACACCCCAGCGCTGCAGGGCCTTGTAAGCGTTTACATTTTATACAGTCTCTGCTTCCAGGAGTTGCCAAGCTCTCAACCTGAAAGCTCAACTCAAACGCAGAGCTTTCGCTATGGATAAAAACCAAAAAACCCAGTTTGGCTACAGCCACTTACTGCCCCTGAAACTCCACGGGAACCATTGCTGTTTAAATGAGAGCACAAAGAAGGCAATGATGTCCATGCTTATGTTTGTGGAAACACATTGTTTCCCCATGGTGACTTGCAGAGTGGGCTCCCAGCCGTCCTCAAGTGACACCAAACATCAGCAGAGGGATGCTGAGGGGATGGAAGTGCTCACCAAACACAGACATCAGGAACGGCACAATCTCAATAGCTTGGCAAGGCAGACGGGATTTGGAAAGGCAAATATGCCCAGGAACCCCACCGATAGCGGGTTTGGCAGTCAAACCAACTGTGGCTTGTTGTCCCCAAGAGGACAGCAGTGCTGGGGACACAGCTGAGCCCAGCAAGGCAGGAGCAGAGGTCTGTGTCTGCACACGGGACTGGGATGGGGCTCAGAATGCCATGGGAGCTGCTGCTGGTGACAGGACTGCGTGGGAAGCTGAGAAAGAGCAGCAGCACTCAGGCAGTTAAGAACAGTTTTTTCTCAGTGTATCGCCTTACTGCTGCTCCACAGCCCTCAAGGCAGGCCTTGCAGCCCCTCTGTGGCAGGGCAGCACGGGGCCCTGCAGCCCATTTCAATTTGAAGCCGCTCCCAGGGGATCGCGCTATTGTCCCGCTTTCCCTGTTTGCTGGCTGGCACAGCATGGCTGCTCCCCCTCTACACCTCCTGCTCACACGGGATACCAGCCACAGCACAGAGCTCTGGGAATTGCCCTCGAGGTTTTAGGTGAATCTCTGCCTTCAGGGTGCTCTGATGCACCCTAAAAATCAGCACACCTACGACATGCCTCCATCACCTCCTTTGTGCTGCACTGGCTGCAGAGAAACAGCAGAGCCCTGAGCTGTCAGCTCTATTTAGCTTTGCTGCAGGCACGTCTGATGAAGCAAAGCCAGAGGTTATGCTCCCTGTTACAAAGCTGGAAATAAGGTTGCAAGAAAAAAAAAAAATAAGAACCAACAAAGATAACAGTTCTAGGATGTGCCTGTCACCAGGACGCCTCTGGAGCTGTGCACCTCCATCTCCCTGACACACAGTGGTGTTTCTGTACAGCGTTCCTCCACCATGAACCCTCCCCAGCTTTACTCCCTGCAGGGCAAAGCCTCAGCCCCGCTGTGTGCCCACCCCAGAGCTCTGCCTCTCCTGGATGTGGGCTAAGCACAAGGGAAAGAAACAGTAGGGCTTCACCTCTGCTGAGCAGGGGACTCTTGACTCTTCAGAAGCAGCACTGATTGCACACGTTTCAGCAAGCCCACGGGCTCCCACATCCTCTCAGCACATGAAGGAACAGCTGACTGTTAGCTAGTCAGGAGTCTGGTCCAGATGAACTCCTCCCTTCCTGTCCTCTGCCTTCCAGAAAGCCGCTCTCTCCCTTTGGACAAGTTGATCTCTCACCTACAGCAAAGGCTCTGCCCTCAATAGTGGGAGCAGGAGCTTCTCCAACCTCTTCTGAGATTGCTGATCCTTGCCAAGCCTCCAGCAGAAGCATCCTGACAGCCTGCTGCCCTCACTTCCCTATATCACCTCTTCCCACAGAACAAGCTTGCTACCACCAGGTGGGATAGTACAAGTCTATCTCTGCCCAAACACTGCTTTTGGGTAACCAGTTTCTTTTTCTTCCATTCCTTTATCCTCTGAGGCTTTGATGTGTGCATAGAAGGGAGGACAGATGGACAGGCTGTGTCCTGTGGGACAGTGATTGCAGGATGAGGTAAGGCAGAAGGAAGTGGGTGCTGTAGGCTGAAGGACAGCTGTAGCTGTTCCCAGGATCTGGAGCAAGCTAATTGATAAATACCAGAGTTAGAGCTAGAAGAAAGCTGGGCATTCACAGCCAAGAAAGCCTAACTGCTTTGGAAGACATTCTGGCCTTTGTTGCACAATTTCCATGCAAAGCACTCACTGTACTCAGAGAGTGAGAGGTGAACAGGGGATAGATAATACACAGCCCTCACTCATTACACAGCCCAAAGCACAGCTCAGCACCATCTTCCAGCTTCCCACCTAGCAAAGAGCACAGCCTGCACCAGCCAGCACTGCAGTTCATCCTGGCAACTGCCACTGGAGGACACGGAGTAAGGAGCAGCAAGGTTTCAGCCTCAGAGCAGCAGCTCCTGTTGCTTTCACAGTGCCCAGGGCCCCTTGGAGCCTCAGGTGATGGTTAGCAGCAGTGAGGACCTGAGCCATGACATTCAAAAAGAAGACTTAAGAACAGTCAACTGAGAGTTAAATAAAAGCTAGTTGGAAGCACCACAACATTCAGTAAGCCAGCCTAGTGTGCACCTGGACAACAGCTACATTAACAGAAACCCAGGTCTATTCCCACCAGTCAAGAAGCTCAACCAAGCCTTACCTTACCCAAGCAAACAGCACCCCAGGTCCAGCCAGCACTGCTGCCTGATGCTCAAGATGATCTGGCCACTACAGAAGGAACCTGGGAACAGAAGAAAAAAGCTGTAAGCCTTCCAAAAGATCCAGGCATAACATGCTCACCACCCCCCTGCTGCTCCTCAAGGCTTTGCCTTCCTTTGTCACCCCACCCCAACTCTCCCACCAATACCAAACATACCCAGAGCACTACCTTGTCCAACCACTCCACCAAAAAGCAGCCAGCCTCAGCTCAGCCTGACTTATATCAGCTCCCCAGCCCTCACAGCCCTGTGAAGACAGATGATTACTTTTCTCCAGGTGGGACAGGTTACTCTATGAGCCCTCTAACCCCACAGGTGTCCTGGGGAGCTCTTCTAAATGCAATTTGAGCCGCTGGTTCTGCAAGACTCAGCAAGCTCTGTATTTCTATGCTTGCCAGCCACAGCAGCAGGACGTGGGCAAAGCCTGCGTGTGCGTGCACCAAACACACGTGCACACCATCGTGTGCAAATTATCTGTCTTCCATTTGTGTTTGGTTTGGCTGCACAGCCTGCTCTCTGCGGGCTCAGCCAGTGGATATCCCGGCTCAGATAAACAGCAGACAGCTGCTGGGAGTCAGAGATATTCTGGTGATTAACAGCTGTGTGGGTCTATGCAGCAGAGCCCCCCGACCCCTGAGATCCCTCCTGAACAGGCTGTTTCTTTTCAGATTTCTGTTTGTCAGGGGAAGGCTGGGAGTGATCAGAGATGATTCTCTGTGAAAGTCGCAGGTGAAACTCGGTGAGAAGCTGCAGCCCCAAATCCTGTCCCTTCCTCGCCACAGCAATGTTTGAGCTTTGCCAATGGCTCTTGCACAGCACTGCGGTGCCAACTGCAAAAATGAGACTGCTCAGTCTGAATTCCCTAAGATGGAATTCAGAGATGATCATTTCCAAGGATCTGAGGACATTCCAGTACGATGCTCTGGCTGGAAGGAGGGCTTCTTTCTGTTAGAGAAGGGAGCAGAAAGGGATGGAAATCCATCCCCGATGTGGGATGCCTTACTTACAAGCCAAAGAGGCTTTGATGGATGAAGGGGGTGAGAAGTAGGAAGTTGCTCACAATGCAACTATAAAAACAAAGTCAAGAGATTAGTTAATAATGTGTGGTCTGAGAAAACAAACACGTCTTTCCATAAAGACCCCAGTTCAAATAAACCGGTGCTGTTGTCGTTAAGCCCTGCCATCTGCATGCCTCTTCTCCACTGGGTCCAGTGTGAAATTTAAAGGGATCACTGAGTGGAGGAAGAGTCCCCAGACGTCATCCTGTGGGGCATTTCAAATCCAGATGTGGCTGAAAGGCACCGTGATATGAACTCCTCCCTGGGTAACACGAGTATTGAAACGGGATGTCTATAGTTGAATGTCCTAAGGCAGGAAGCCTATGTTGAAAGGACTGAGTTCATAGAATGATTTGAGTTGAAGAGACCTTAAAGGCCACCTGGTCCAACTCTCTGCAATGCACAGGGATACCCACAGCTCCATCAGGAGCTTAGAGCCTCATCCCCTGACTCTGGGTGTCTGCAGGGATGGGGCATCACCAGTTACAGGATGGTCTCTTCAAAAGGCTGAAGCCTGGCAAAGTCAGCAAGCATAGGTGCATGGAAAGGTGGCAGGATGTGCCCATGGGGCTCCTGTCCTCCTTTCCCTCCCAGACCTCCCTGGCTCTGCCCTGGTCATGCTTTCATGCCTGATTGCAGCTCATCAAGGCCCAAAGTCTAATAATGCAACAACTGAGGCTGGGAGCTCCCTCTGACAGTTTAACTGATGGTTGTAATTAGGAACTAGCCCACACAGCTTTTCATTAGTGTGCTGCACCGTGTAAGACTTATTATGACTGCTGAGGAGAGGCTGTGCTTGACGTCCAGGAAAAGGGCAAGAAGGACTCCAGCCTTCAGGGAAAGGAGGGCAGCAAGGCCTGGTGTGAATAGGGAGCACACTCATTTTCCAGGTGGCAGGTAGAGTCCCCTGGGCTCCTTGCTTTCTTCCTGCCTTCTCCCTTCCCAAGCAGAACCTGCTTCTCTCACTCACCCCCCAAACAGGATTTTGTTTGTGTCAGTTCCATCCTGCAGCCTCAGTTCTTCTGACTCCTGGGCAACGTCTGCTCTGCTCGTAGCTGTTTGATAGAAGAACTTGTGATTGTAAATGGCACAGGGAAGGAAAGGGAAGTAAACTGGTTATCGTGCCAGAACCACTCCTGGCACTCCTCCAGTTTCTATTTTCTCTTACTTTATAAAGCTGGAATAAATCAGAATGATTTTCCCCAAAGTGAGCAGCACACCGATGTGCTGATGGAAGGGGAGCAGAATCAGCACTTCAGCCCTTGCATCGCTACAGGCAGTGCGTCGGGAACAGAGCTGTCCTGAGCTGCAAGTGGTGGGGAAGGGGGATAGACTCTGAGTGTTTATTAGCAGTCATAACCTTAATCAAATAACACTCAAGGATATGTAAAGAAATCTGTTCCACTGCAGCCTCCCAAGCCAAATAAAGGAGTAAATGGGACTTCTATCAAAAATCTCTTTTAAAAGCGCACGCATGTTGGGTCCTGAAAAATATCCCCACTTCTTGTGGAGGAGCCAAAGCTGCAAAGGAGCCACGGCCCTTTGTGCCACACACCAACCCAACACACTGCGGGATGGCGATGCTCTCCCTGCAGACACCAAAGCAGCCCTGAGGCTGGGGGATGTTGGGCATTGCATTGCAGGAGCCTCATTCACTCTCTTCCCCCCATCTATGGGACCGTTTACGCATTACGCAGAACGATGTGGGAAAAAAAGAAAGAAAAGAAACAGACTCTGTGTAATAGAGGTGCACGTAAATAATCACTGGCCTAATCCCCTCTGACAATGAAAGATATCCAACCAGAAAATGTTCAAGCCTGTAACTCAACCTGAAATTTAAGCACAAGGAAGTCGTGTCAAAAGGGGACTTGGGTTCCCATAAAAGCCTCTCTGCTTTCAGACCCTGGGCCCCCAAGCCAAAAAAACAGAGCCAACTTCCAGACATAACATCTGAGAAGTGCAGGCCTCGCAGAGGGACTCGCTAACTGCTGCACAGACAGCCACTGGGAAGGACAGGGTGAGGGTCCTGGGGGCCTGCTGTGCCAGGAAGGATTGCTCTCCATCAGAGGACCTGAGGAATGAGTTGTGTTGTCCTATGAGGTCACCGACAGCTCTCTCCACAGGGTCATCTTAAAGCCAGCTGGGCAAAGTCCTGGAGAAGCCCCTGTGCAAGAAGTTGATGTGTGACCATAGCATTTAGCTCAGTGCAGGAAGAGGAGCCCCTGGGTAGAGAGAGGTGGATTAAATAACCTTAACTGTGGTTTCAGGCCTCCTGTTTGACCACTTCTATCCCACTGAGGATAACAAGTGTGTGAGGTCCAGTGCAGAGAGGGGAAGTGCTTGTCCCTCTCATCCCACTCCTCGCAGCCTCATTAACTCCAGTGGAGGGGATATGTCCCTCTGTGAGGACCTGAGGTTAATCAGTGGTCATAAGAAAGACAAGAAGCAACATGAGCTAAATGCTGGGTTCTCACATCACCTTGTTCCTCTCTTGGCTCAAGCCCCCACCCAAGTCAAGGCAAGCCACTGGGGCTGCAGTTTGCACTCCCATTGCATCCACACCCCGAACAGGTCCACCTGCCGTGCCTCTGCTCTGCATGCACACTGCACCCTCTGCCTGCACACAGAGCACCAGCATCCTGGTGACAGAAATACCAGGAGAGAAGTCCTGGGAAAGCAGGCACAGAGCAAAGCCAGTGCAGCTCCGCTGCAGGACTTTGTGGTTTCCGCGCTTTATCTGGCTTTACCCAGAGCCTCTAAACACACGACCCTGCTGGTGTTATGTTTCTTCCCCCGACAGCATCCCTCCTGATACGCTGGGGAGTTTCTCTTTGCTCGTTGGGAATTTTCCTATGAGCTGGTTTCTCATCGGAAAATGCCGATACACTGAAATCAAAGCTCTTGGTGGGAACGCAGCAGTGTCAGGGGATCTTCCATGGGAAAGTTTTCTCCAAACCCAGGCTGGAGCTTTCTGTGCCAGCCAGCCCATCCCTGCCACCTGGCACTGCAGCGTCCCCCCTGGGATGGGGACACCCCCACCCATTTTCCTCTCCCTGAGGACATCCACCACGAGTTAGCACGACTTGGGTTGGAAGAGACCTGAAGCAGGGCTGGAAATGGGTTCGGATTTGGGAGAAGAACCACATCGTGAGACCCGAGTCCTGCCCCACACCCGGCTCCAGCTCGGTGAGGTCCCCTCGTCCCCTGTCCCACAGGCTGCGTCCCCTCAGCCCTTGGAGGTTCTGCCATGGCTGAGACAACAGCACCACCGTGCGCCTCTGCAGCGCCGGGGGAGATGCAGGCACAGCCCACAGCTCCCTCTTGCGGCTCTTGCAGCAGCCCGGAGATGAGGATAGGGATGCAGGGTAAGCGCAACCCGGACCTTCAGCCTGCCTGAATCCCGGCTGCGTTCTGGGGGAGCCTCTCCTGGGCATGGCAGGAGCCCAACAGGCGCTCACACCTGGTTTCACTAAATATATTACCAAAAACCATCGCAAAGGTTGTGGTCCTTCTGCATTCTGCTGCTGCAGTGCTGGGACCCCTAAGCACTAATCTTGCAGGGCTGAAGGTGATTTCTTCCTGTTTGTCTGTTTCCAACCCCCCAATCTTTCTCCTGCAACCGCTTTCTACATTCACACTGATGACATGGGGTCCTTCTGAGGTTTTTCCCGACAACAATCCGGAGGGCTGAGAGATTGCAAAACCTCTCAGTGCTGTCTTATCTGCCAGGGCTCGAGCCACCCTCCAGGCTAAACACAGCTGCTGCCAAGCAGAAAAGCTGAACAGTTGCTTAAGGACAACAGCATCCACAGAACAAGCGCAGCGAACTTGTTGCCCAAGGAAGGCAACATGGGCAGCCCTGCTCAACCGCGCTCATCTTATGCCTGGATGCTGTGTCCCCGATCTCCCTACAATCCCAGTTCTTCGCTCCCAGCCAACCACCCTCCATCTCCCACAAGCACAGCGTGTTCAGGGGTATCAGGCTGAGGCCACCAGGAGGATCTCAGAGTACTTGGAGCAGCTCACGCTGAGCCGTTTGCCCCCAGCAGCCCTCGCTGTGCACGCTGAGCTTCCCAGGGAGCATCGCGCCTGACGGCGTGCCAGCCTTGCTGTTGGCTGCCGATGAGATAACGTCTCTTAAATCTGGATCTGTGACACCAGGCCGTTCGGCCCTGTTTTGCCAATGGCTGCATTCCGATTTCAGGACAAAAATGACCAGGAGAAATATGAGAGGTTAGTGACATTCTTGGCTTGGAAATCATCAGCCTGTCGCGGAAAGGAATGCGATCGAAAAGAGGCATTGCTGGTGTTTGTTTTCAAGCCCTTGATGTGAGATGCACTTGAATACACAGTGTTCTAATGCAGCTTTTGGGCTTCAGGTGAACCTTGCTGAAAGGGGTGGGGCAGCTTATTTTCGACAGAGGGACATTTTGGGCCAAGAACTGCCCTTAAAAAAGATCCCAACGCATGGTGCCTATTTATTCCCAGGATGCTGCTTTCCTGGGGACAGGAGAGCCAACTGATGGGCAGCCCTGCATCCTGCTTGCCCATCCATCCTGCTGTTCGTGCAGCACTGCTGCCCAGCTCCTAGTGCTTGCCTAAAGGGACTGGGGGGGGGGTTCACACAGCCCACAGGGGCTGCTTTCAACACGCACATGAATCTGGGAGAAAACTCTCTAAACATGCGAGGGTGTGTTTGTGCTTTGTGCTGCAAACAACAGCCATGTGCTAGTTTATTAGAATTCAGTTGCATGGACAAAAGCAAAACAAAAGCTTAACACAGCTTGACGGAGCCCAGAGCAGAGCAGGTTCATTAAGGGCACATTGCCTTTTGATGCAGTGATGAAGTGCAGTGCTGGGAAGGCTCTTTACCAATCAGTCACGATGGGAAGGCTCGGGTCACTTGGTCTTCATCACTTGTTACAAAGGAAGCAACAAGAAGCGATCTCCATCCTGCCAGAACAACTCTCAACAGCCCTTTTCCATGAGGGGCAGCTTCCCCTGGGGGGCAGAGAGGTGAGCTGGGTGAGAAATGCAGTGCACAGCGTGCAACACGTGCTCTGGAGGAGAGGGAGGAATCCAGCCATTTCTGTTGGCGTAATCACACAAAAATGTTGATGGGTGCAGTAGCACGCGCTCTTTGCACAAAGAATTCTGCATACAAAAGATAGCATCAGAGATGAGAGCACAGAGTGCTAATGCTTCGAAAGGACTTAGTTCCCTTAGTGGACGTAAAACGTGAACAAAACACAGAATACGGAATCACAGAATCATTAAGGCTGGACAAGACCACTCAGATCCCTGTCCCCACCCCACCATGTCCATGTTCCTCAGTGCCACATCCCCATGGTTCTAGAACAGCCCCAGGGATGGTGACCCCACCACTCTCTGTGCAGCTGTGCAGTGCAGCATTGCTGTTTTAGAGCAGAAACCTCCTAACACCCAACACGCTGCACACAGACCATCCAGCAGCGTGCCCCATGCCTGTGCTTGCCACGAACGAGTTGCATCCATCAGGAGGAGGACACGGCCCAGGCAATGGCTCCCATTTGGGAAGAAGCCCTGCTTGGTTCACCGTGCCAGGAACATCCCATGCCAACATACATGGGAAAGATGAGCCACCAGGCCCACAATTTGATGTTAAGAGATACAAGCTCAGCTCCTGTGCCTTTCTCTCCATCCCACGTCATGTTCCCTTGGGCCCATCACCACCTTGCAGTCAGTGAGCAGAGCTATTAAATATCCACTGCTTCCCACGAGCTGACATCTCTAATCCCCCTACTGCCATCCCATTTCACACACCGGCAGCTGAGACCTTTCCCCACTGCGAGGGGCTTTTTGCCCCCCATTTCTCTGGTCTTATTGCTCCCTCCTACTCACAGCTAAGAATTAAAAGACATAATAAAGGGCCCTTGAGCCAGAGGTGGTGGGGGGGGAGGAGAAGCAGGTCCCTTGTTAGAGCCTGGGATTCATCTGCCTCTCCCTGTGGAGATGAAGAGGCCCTTTCACCCCAGCAACCAGAAGGCTGGAGCTGGATATGTGCTTACGAGCGCGACTGTGGCTGGGATCTGCCATCCTGGGGCCGGATCCCGGTGACGTTTCCAACCCAGCTTAGACAGCACGGTGCAAAACGCATTAGAGCCCCGGCCGGGAGCGTTGCTGGGAGATCTCCCCTTCATAAGGCTGCACGCCTGGGAGAGAGCTGCTGTAGCTATGAAACCATGCACACCACAGCTCCAGCCCCTTTCTGCAGATTAAGGTTAATAAGCAGCTCCTGGCCTCCATGCCCACCCCACGGCCGGAGGTGGGAGCCCAGCGCCTCTCGCCTCTGCTTTTGTTCTCTGCTTCTGCCGAGCGATTTTCATTACAAATATCCTCTTATGGGGAGCACACGGGAGGGGGGGAAAAGGGGATGGAGGAGGGGGGTGGCCCACACAAAGAGAAAAGCAGTAATTACAGGGCAGGGGCTCCTGGAGGAGGGATTGGTGTGGATTCGACATGGCAGTGGTTCACACGTAGGGCCCCTCCGGGGGCAGCTCCTGCTTCCATTTCATTAGGGCACGCTGTGCTGCTGGGGGAACTTCTGCCCTGAAACCAGTTCCCAAAAAGGGGACAGTTGCACTTCTTTTATTCTCACTCAGAAAGCAATTTTGCTGCCTGCCCCAGGAGTCCCCACAGTTGCTCCGGTACGCAATGGGAAGCGCAGATGCTGCCTGCTCTGTGTGCTTTAGCAAAAACAAGGAGGTGCTGAATCAGCCCCTTCAACACCTTCCAGCCTCGTGCACGAAGGCTGAGCCCTCAAGTTGCTTACTAAGAGAAACAAACTCTCTGTTCTCCCTTTTGAAAGGGATGTGAAATAACCCACAGACACGGATGCAAGTAAAGCCCCACAGGACTGAAAGTTGGTCTTCTGTACTCTCCTGTATAGATAGCACAAGGAAGCTTATGCAGGAGATCTGAGAGAAGGAGCCATCAGACCACTTTCTCCATTCTGTGTATAAGAACAGAACCCACTCCTACCACAGAATCACTCAGGTTGGAAAAGACCTCCCAGATCCCCACCCCACCGTGCCCACATCCCTCAGTGCCACAGCCCCACGGTTCTGTAACACCTCCAAGGCTGGTGGCACACCCCCCCCCCCCGGGCCTCTGTGCAATGCAGCACTGCTCTTTCAAAGAAACTCTTCTTAATACCCCACCTGCAACAACTGCTGACAAGAACTACAGAATCCCTGCCCCCTGAAAGCGCTCACACCGAGCACCAAGCAACGCCCTTACAGGTGCCAGCAGCCATTGGTGTGTTCCAACACAAGGTGTGCAGTGGGATTGCACCTCAGGATTCAGGTAACCCCACTGCATTGCTAAAAGCAGCCCCAAGCTCGTGGTTTGCCTCCTTGGAAAGACACGGCCACATGCACAACTCAGACCCAAGCTCCGCAACCTGCTTCCAGACATGCTGAATTCTGCTTCGGTTCTGTCTCCTCAATCCCATCATTTTCTCTTTCTCTCCTTATTTACTCATTAATTTCCACAGGTTTTCATTTCCCACAGCCTGAGCCCTGCTGAGACCACTCTGCAGACATGGGATTGCACACCACAGCCCTTCCATCCGCAGGGAAAGGTCAGGGATGGAGGTTTAGTGCACTGAGAAGAAAGGCAGCAGCAGACAGAGTGCTCATAAAGACCTGGCTGTGAGCTGCGCTGAGAAAATGTCAGGCTGGGGAGGTTATAATAGCTTTAATCTGCAGTACAAGGGGATTAAAAGACTCGTTCTCACAGGACAAAAAAGAAAGGAGCAGAGCGGAAGGAGCCAAACAAGAGGAGAATGAAGGCTGCAAGGGGAGGAAAGGAGAAAGTTAAAGAGCTCAGCTATAAAGAGCATCGCAACTGAAAGAGCCCCATCTTCCAGCGCAATGAAAGTGAAGTGGCCTGCATGGAAAAAGGGCTTCAGCCCATGGCTTCCCTTGTGCTTTTTCACACTCAGCACACACACTTCACCCTCCTTCAATCAAGGCAACTTGTTATGTTTGGCTTTGTTGATTTTCAAGGGCAAAGGAGTAGGAGGGGGAAAACAGAAGGTTAATGAGGCTCTGCCAGACGCAGCACTCCAGAGGAGGGGTGGGTATTATATATTTTGAACAGTGGTTTGTGGTCTTTGATCCTCACCCCTGCTGTCCCTCTGCCAGGAGGGCCCTCGAGCCCCCCTTGTCTCCAGGAGCGTGGAGGAGCCTTGGGAACAGGAAGGAAGCAGGAGCATTGGGGGATGCTCTCCTCAAGCAACCTTTCAGCAATACTGCAGCAACCCTTTCACTCACGCAGGAAGGCCAGGAGATGGAGAGAGCCCCTTCGAAGGGGGAGGAAAAAGGGCAACTTTGAGTACTTTGTGAAGGGGAAAAAAAATATATATACCCAACCTCAGTGCCCCATTTCAAGGAGAGATAAAGGCAAAGGAGCCACTAACAGGGAGAAAAGCAAGCTGCACTCCAAGAGGGAAACGAGGCACTTGAAACTAGCTTGCAGTACTGCTCAGGCAGCAGGGCTGCTCTGGGCTGGATACAGAGCACAGATCAAGGCAAGGCTGCAGGAAACTCAGGGCACATCCCCATTAGCACGCTGCCAGCACTGCCCTTGATGGCAGCAGGTCTCCTCCCCACCTGTACTATGTAAGGACACGCTCCAGTCTGCAACAACTCCAAAGATCTGGCAGCACAGGGTGGTAGAACCATGGAGAGAAGTCAGAACTCCTTCATTGTCATCTGTACCACCTTCAGGACTCCAAAAAAAAAAAAAAGTGGGTTCATAGCAGCTTTCTGCTGTAAAACAGGAGAGGAATCATTTCTGCCATCCAGCTTCCCAGCTCAGCAGGCTCACGCATTAGGGGAGATGCTCTGGGACAACACCAGGCAATGCCCAATGTCCAAGGCTGCTTCTCTCAACTATTCCACTATCTGAGCAGCCCAGGCTGCCCAGCCCTCCGTGTACATAGTTAAAACTGAAACATAATGAGCAAGCTCCAGACAGGAATTAGAGTACAGCATGTCTGGTGGAGACAGGAGCTGGAGTGGCATTAAGGTAGGAAGAATATAATGACCTGAAGTGGATGGCAGCCAGGAAAATGGTATTCATTTATTAGAAGGAAGACAGGAGTGCCCAAACCTGGATTTTACATTTAAATCTAGAAGATGGCAAATCACAGCATCCTGATTCCCTTCTTCCAGGGGCTGGCTGGAAGGGAAGGTCTCCAGATTGGGTTCTGACTCCCACTGCCTGCAGCCACAATGCACCCCACCTTCATCTAGGAAGCCTGGTGCCATCCCAGCACAAAGCTCTGCTCTGCCATGAGGCAAGCACCAGCAAGGCACCACCTGCACCACACAGCACAGGAAAAGCCATGCCCATTCCATACAGCTCACCTGCAGGCAATAAAGCCACATTAGGTCACAACCAGTCACAGGAATGTTCTCTAGAGCACAGCCACTATTTGATCTGCTAATAATTATCCGCTGTTCTGCAGAGATAAATGCTTAATCCTCTGGTTGTTGACACTGGAAATGGACCAGTTGGGCCTGGGGTGGATATCATACAGGGGAACTTGGCTCCAGCTCTGATCCCTGCATCATATGCTGTACAAATGTTCACTGGCTTATAGGTAATGGATTTCATAGGGTGTATGGGATTTTTCTATGGCACAGCTAATCTAAAATAATACATGACCCAAGCATTCATTGTATCAAGTTTTCCTTCCTTTCCAGTGATTTTTTTTTCTTAGATTAACATTTCAGTTTTCTCTTCTGGTCATTCCTCCCTCTTTCTTTATAGCTTACCAGCTTTCTCCTCTAGGACTGGTATCAAGGAGAGCTTCCCAAGAAGCAGTCAAAGGACATAGAGATGGACCTGCATGACCCCTGCTCAGGGAGAAAGGAGCAGAGCTGATGATAACTGAGAGGGAAAAATTGTGCACACTGTTGTACACCAGCAGCCTCTGCCTTAGGATGTTTTTTCATTTGTATTTGCTGGCCTTGTTTGCTTTACCAAAGCAATATTTCCAACCCAATGGAAATAAACTTCCAGCCCACCTGAGTACAGAACTTTGCCATTGTTGTGCTCAACTTAATTTGAAAGGGATAGCGAGTCAGAGAAGGGGCATTAGAAAAAGAGCTGAATTTCTTATTGGATCTTGTATTGCTCAACAAGACACAGAAAGATGCTACTTGTTGTAGCCTACATTGTTCCTGGGCAGCCTCATCTTGATTGTGAGAACAGGCTAATATCTACAAAGAAAATGGAAGCTTGAAAGCCCAGCCTGTAAGAGCTGGAGAAAGGGCTCTGGCAATCCTAAAAAAAAAGGGTCCTGGAGATTAAATTAAGATCTCACAACCCAAACTCCTGGGGTCTGCTCCTGATTTGCAGTGCATACAAGTAAGTTTACCTCATCTCTCTGCCCCAACCATTCCCACGCAGAATCACGGAATGGGTCAAGTTTGAAGGCTGGTCCAACATCCCTGCAATGAGCAGGGAACACAGAGGAGATGCTACTGCTGCACCGTGTGAGCAGCCCACAAGATGCAGGCTTTGCATGAAGGATGCAGAGCACACACACACTCCCCAAGCAGTTGCCTGGTATAACCACAAATCATTGTCACAGCACTCCAGCCAAGTGCCAGCTTTCAAGCTACACCCCTCCAAGCCCACCAGCAAAAATCACAAATTATTTCCATCAGAAGGAATAAATATTGAGCTGCTTGCCTAATGCCAGAGGTCAGGACATATTAGAGCAAAGACAAATCTCATCCTTCCAAGGATGCATCCAGTGTTTGTAAGGACTGTGCCAGCCTTTGCCCCCGGGTGGAGCTGGTAGCATGCAGTCTGCAGCCCATCTCTGACTTGCCCTTCTCAGCAGATATCCCTAATCAGTGGCAGAATGCAGTCTTGGTGCTCCAAATCCACTAAGTTAAACAGAAAGCAGTAGCAAGCAAGCACACCATGAGCACCCTAGGAAAACAACCAAGCACAACAGGGTATGTACACATCGCACCAGTCCTGGCTGACAGCTCCTTGTCCTACTGCCTTCTCCCAGCCCTCAAGGTAGGTGATGTAATAAGTGGAAGCTGTAGGAAAAAAAAGGGATTTAGAAGCCTGGCAGTGAAGGAAAAGATGAAAAGGGTACTCCAAATAGATAGTGTCTAAAGGTATGACTGCTGCTTCCCAACCTGCTGCTTGGCCATTTGTGATCATCCCACGTGGAACATTCTCTAGCACACTGTCTAATCTGCTCTTATGCTCTCCAACACACGTGCTCCCTCCTGTTCCAAACAAGTGGGCAACTCTACCACCTCAAAGGTGTCATTGCTGAGAATCTGCTCTGATAAACTGTGCAAAACTGCATTGATTCATTACATTGGGCCTTGGGATATTCTGGGGCTTCCTAACGATATACTTCCAGGCAGCAAGCCACTCCTTCCCAGCATTTATTGCACAACACAGGCAGGCAGATACACACCAGAAGCACGAAGAAACACAACCATGTGTCCATCATTAAGCAGCTGTCTCTGGGAAGGGTAGAGGCTCTGCTGTCAGTAGTGCACATATTCAAATTACATGATCTCAGAACTCCAAGAAACTGCATAAAAAGCACTACTTGGTACAGTAACACAAAATTAGCTGAGATCTCGCACGCTTTCCTCTTGCAATGCCTCTTCTTTTCAGTGCTTTAATCTGTTGAGAATACCAGGAGCAGCATCTCCCTGATTTGCAAAGTCCTGTACTGGTCAGTTCAGCGGTCCATATCTTGAGAGAAATACAGACAGGTCTGCTTGCATGCATTTTCCAGGTCCATCTGCCCTGTCATTGGTCTGACAGAGGTAAGGTGTTGCTCCCAAGGCCATCTAACTGCTGACATCCCCTGGCACACATTCAGCATTCCTTCTGGCCTCAGAGGTGTTCACTCCTCTCCCAGAGCTCACTGTAAGGAACACTGTGCAGGAGATGATTTATGTGCTGTGTGCCACACAAAGGTCAGCTCCTTCTCTTCTGTGCCCTCCAAGTGAATTTCTCTGGGAGGGAACTATGACCCATCAGGCAAAATACACGGTCATCCTGAAGCCCAATTAAGCTACCAGTCCTCTTCAAGCAAGGGAACAGTTCTCTTTCCTAGGATCAGTCTACCCAACTTGCCTCTTGATATTCAGGCAGCAAAAGATGCCAGAACAAGACTGTGTCAGTGTGGCAGCAAGGATACAGCTTGTCTTCCAACTTCCCAATCACGTGGGATGCAGGGATGAGTTTCTGGCTGACTTCATGGCTGATGTCATCTCCTCACTCCATCCACTCCCCATCTTCCTTCTGGTAAAGCAGATGGCACGGGGCAGGCTGCTTAGAGAGAGCAGGGACAGCATTTGGCCTTCCCATCACCTGTCACCTAGATACCATCACACCACTTCTCTGCATGCCAGTGCCAGGTGGAGCATGAATTCACAGAAGCAAAGCTTGTGTGCCATCTGCCTTTATACATTAGGACTGGTCAGGCACATAGGGCAAGACATGACATTCCAGCAGCACCTCATCCTTCTCAGACCATCCAGCTGCACAGAAGTCAGGAAGCTTCAGCCCAGGCTCTCCACCAGATCAGCAATGGAACAGGTTCTACATGGCAGAAAGAGCTCATCAGCCAATGACACTGGGTCTAATCCATCACCCAGACAAAACAGAGAAGCCTGGAAGTAGCCTCATTTAGTTACAGCTGGAAGAATTCGTAACAAGAAGCTCCCAGACATGTCCAGTAAGCATCAAAAATTAAATCATCCCATGCCTGTGGCTTCTCTCCTTCACTGCTGGCTACACCAGCCCTTGTTAATGTGCTGCACCACCTGCTTTTTCCAGACCACTAGAGTCAGATGGCATGACAGTTGCAGTCTCCAGCTCATCACTGGAGCCTTTCAGAACCAAGAACTCCAGCAGAATGTCCAAGAGGCAGAAAACCAGGTGCCTGAAATGGAAAGAAGACAAAGCTTAGCCAGTGGAGCTGGAAGATCAGCTCCAGACACACAGGAGCCAAAGGAAGGCAAGGCAGAAACACTGACTGTCTTCAGGAGATGAAAGATCTCATGCCCTAGAAGAAATGTTTCAAGGGATGGTTCAGTAACGCCCACACCCAAACCAGGGAGTGTTTGAAGCTGATGAGCAGTGCAGAAAGCACAAAAGCATCTCCTGGAGCAAGGTACAGTGTGCATTTCACTGCAGTTCATCACCTAAGTATTGCTTCCTAAATGCACAGCAACAGCTATGCAGAAAGACACCATGTACAAATATATGCAGCTCCCAGAGCTCTTCTAAAACCAACAAACTAAACCAGGGTTTGGTTTTATTTCCTTTCATGACACCTACAAACTAAGAAAGCACAACACCATAGTTAATATGATTGGCTCAACAGCATCCAGCCACACAGAGGTCCTAAAACACACTTTCACAATCATCACACCAAGTTCCTTGATAGCATATGAAGTCTGTAGGAAGATTAGCCAGACAGATTCTACATCAAGCAGCACATGTCAGAGCACAAAGCACAGCTTACAGGCCCCACTGCAAGTTAAGGAGGCTGTAACCAAAGTACCTGTTTATAACAGGATGGCCCAAGGACTCCAGCACCATGCTCCAGCTCATGCGACATTTATCAGTTCCAAGGATTTCTTGAACCATATCTGTCAACATCAGAGGCAAAGCTTTAGGAACAGCACATTTTCACTGTAGGAAAACAGGCTCAGCCTTCTCCTGCTGGGTGCCAAATCAAAGTTTGTGAAGGTTGAAGGTGCTTCTGAGTGTGAGGCATCTTGTGCCCAACAATACCAGAGAAAATATCTAGGGACAGGCTGATTACTAAGTAAAGCATTTCTGCCTGGAAGAGAATGTAGTGGTAGCACTTTTTCATTCCCAAAGGGCAGTAAAGGCTCCTTACACTCACAATTCCATCCAGTGGAAAAGTCACTTTATCACTTTCAGAGCAAGAAGCCAAATGCATCACTTCATGACTTCAGCAGTGGTACCTCTAACAGCAGGCACAAGCACAGCATGGCACAGGCTTTGTTCAGCCACATGTTGTTGGAGTGGCTCATAACAGCTGTGCTGCAAGCACCAAGAAGGGGCACATGGCAGCCTGCATCTGAGAATCACTGCGCCCTCTCTGAAGCTGTTCTGCTCTCGAAATGCTTATACAAGCCGCCTAGAAATGGGAACTACTGCTTTTGCATGCAGGAAGCTATTAAAGTTCCATAGGCTACAAATGTTTCCCTGTATGCTGACACAAGCAGGCTCCATCACTTTAACTGTATATCTAGAGATGACAGCGCACTGGAGAGTTCCCCAGGCTCACCCTCAATGGCAACTGACATCTCTGGGGCACACTTACTGGGCAAGATCCCCATCAGGCTCTGCAGGGCCTGCTCTGCAGCTGCTTTCTTCTGTTCCTCTGTCCTGGCTGGTTTGGGCACTTCTGGTAGAACTCCTCCAGGCCAGATGGACTCCTGCAGCAGCTGGAGGTACTGCACCCAGCGCTGGGTGCAGGTCAGGTTGACCACTTGGACTTCCAGCCACCTGTGGAGAGAGAAAGGTCAGGAGACATCAGGCTTGGAGCAATTCTAGAGCTTTCTGCTGAAGCACTGGAAGGAAAAATCAGCTTGCTAGTAAGTTAACACTGTTTTCAAGCATAGATGTCAAATGTTTTCCCAAGTCACTCCCATAAGGGCTCAGAGGTGCCTGCAGCCAGCATGGAGGGGAGATGTATCACCACCATCCAAGCTGGCCAGGGCAAGTTTCTAAAGGAATGGCCCAAGGTTCTATGTCACTTCCCTGCACAACAATTCAAGCCACAGCCATTGATCAGAGCTTAACACCAGCTGAAGTCCTTCTCCAGAAGAAGCAGCAGCCGTAAGCCAAATCCTTGATGCCCCGGAGGCCGACAGGAGAGTCCCACTGACTCAGAGCCAGGGTCTGGTTAGGGAGAAGGCTCATGATTTCACCAGGGCTTCAAGAACCACAGAGGAGCCGGCAGGCAGGGCCACAGACCCACAGACCCATTCCTCTTGGCAGCTGGTGTTCGTGCTTGCAATTCCGTCACCACTACGCCCCAGCAGCTCACAGTACATCCAAGAGCACAGGCCCTGCCAAGGCAAACTTTATTTAACCTGCACTCTGCCAGACTGTCTGCATTCTTCTCCGGCGAGGCATGTAGGCCAAGGGCATCTTTCCCTGTGCAACAGGGACAATGCAAGCAGAGCATCAGGAATAGCAGCACCAAAGGTAACAGGGCAGAACAGCAGGTAGACACTGAGGGTGGTTCCAGAGCCACGGGGATGTGGGCAGTGGGCACAGTGGGGTGGGATTGAACTGGGGGATCTGAGAGGTGTTCACCAACCTGAATGATTCTGTGATATCATGCGTGCTGTGCAAGCCCAGTAACAGCACTAGAGGAGGAGCCTGTATGCTCAGTTGGGGACCACTAGCTCCTGTGTTGCTACACGATAGTGCAACTTCCACCAGGGTAACAGGACAAGATGTCACAGCAGCACCTTGTATTTCAAACATGCATTTTCCCAAACAATCATTTAAAAGAGTTTTTTTTATCTCCAGCAATCAGTAGTTTAATGCCTTGGATCATGGCAAACCTTCCAGCCACCCCCAACCAAATTGAAGTGCTAAGCTGTGGCTCCTCCAGGGAGAAGAGCTTTCATTAACATGTTTTCAAATACAATCTGGTTCTCTAATTGAGAAAGCACTTGACAGGCAACAGAAGCTCAGAGACTTGGGGACAGAGCTGCGAACAGTGCAACTCTGCATCTGGGGACACCAGATCCAATGTTGACTTGAAATTCACCTCAGCAACAGTCATTTGCCATCCTTTAGAAGGTTGCAAAAAGCAAAGAAGAAACATTCTTTTTCTTAGGAATGCTCTTAAAATAGCAAAAACTCAAGCAAACAGTGCACAGAGTGAAAGCTGAACTCTGAGAAGGCAGCACACATTTCCAGACAGCTTGAGAACGGGCTGAGAAGTGACGGATGCTGGAAGGCCTGGTACAGACAGCCCCATTCCTCGCTCTTTTCTTTCTATAAAATCACCACAACTAGGCAACAGGACCTCCAAGTAACACCTATAAATCTTATCGCATGTGCACGCATTTTGATCGTGCAAGTGCTTGCAGGTCTTGGTTCCCCCAGTTACAAAACATAGCGGATGGATTTTTTTCCCTGGTCTGGCAGCTCCCTGCCTTTCCAGCTGGGAAGCGAAGGGCTGGATCCCAGGGCAGAAAGGGAGAAAGAGGGACCCAAAATGACAGAATATGCATGAAAAAAGAAGAGATCAGGCAAGAATGGGGCCAAGAAAAACGAGAAACCAAAGCTGGGTGCAAATGGAAGACTACGCACAGGGAATCATAGAATGGTTTGAGCTGGAAGGGACCCTTAAAAGGCCACCTGGTCCCACTCCCTGCATTGAACAGGGACACCCACAGCTCCATCAGTGCCCACAGCCCCATCCCCTGAGCCTGTGTCTGCAAGGACAGGGCACCACCACCTCTGTGCAATCTGTGACAGTGCTCTGCTACCATTTGACAGAATTCATTTTCCCTTCTAAACTTCCCCTCCTACAGTTTGAAACCACGTCCCTTTCCCTATCACAACACACGCTGTGTTCATTCCCTTCTGTCAGTCTATCATGTGTTGACCCATCCCAAAAGCCTTGGGAAGAGAGGAGTCCTCAGAGTGGTGCCTCAGCATCCTTGAGTTCTGCAACTCATGAAGAGTCATATCAAGCTCTACTGAGAAAACCCACCTGAGCAAGACCTAGATTTCTAAGGCACATTGACCTTTTCACCAGGCAGACTTGCTGCATCAGCACCAGATCAGGTTTAACAGCTCAAACTTCTCACACATGAACTCCAAACATGCATGGGTCCAAAGCTGACCCTCTCCAGCTGATCCCAAATGATTTTTTTGTACTATTGAAGTATTAAGCATCAGATCCATGTGCCACATCAAAAACACACATCCTTGCTTCCAGGTAGAAATAAATGTGGTAAGAAGCAGAAATAGAGCTATCCTTTTCAAGTTACTATTTCCATCCTGGTATTTAATGAAGAAATAACCTTAATAAGAAAAATAAACCCATCACCAAACCATCTCCTTACACTTTGGCAGAGACCAGAAATAGAGAGAAAGTGACCTGCAGGGCTCAGACATTCAAATGCTTCAATAATGCCCAATGTAAGATGACAGACTGCCAAGGCTACGAGGTCCTGGACATTCGTCTGGGGGTGCATAACTTGCCCATGTTGTAAGGGTCCTCTGTCTGAAATAACTGCTGATGGAGGAATTAAATGGCTGCTAAAAAAGAGCTGTTTTAATGCCATGGCTTAAATCGGAACTCCAAGGTCAGCTGAAGGGATCCATTAAGACAAGAACAGCAAAAGTGCTCTGGGAATGATGAACGAGGCCTGGGTAGCCCTCCTCTGCCCCTAAAAGAAACAGGGCTGCTAATAGAGAGCAGCCTGGTCAGGAACAAAGCACAGTGTATGAACCAGAGCTTACCTGGCTCCTGAAAGGGAGGAAGCATCACTTCAGTGCTCTATCCATAGGGTTCACCTGCAGGTGAGAGCTCAACTCCCTGAGTAAAGGAATTGTTTCTTCTGGAAAAGAAGGATGGACCACAACTGGTCCAGCAAACCAGAAGATGCAGCACTATCCATACTTACAAACACCTGCTAGAAGCTGAGAAACCTCTGCTCTCCTCCACCAAGGTAAGGCTGAGCACTGCCAAGTTCATTTGAGCAAAGGAATGGCTGGGCTAAGTAGGCAGGAAAACTTTTTTTAAGCACCAGTTGTGATTACAACTGAACATACAGCAATTGTGAACCCCCCCAGACCAGGGACTGTAAGGATACAGACCAACAGCCCAGAAACTACATTAGGGAGGGAAAGATGGAAAAGTTTCTCCTTGTCTGATTTAGCTATATAAAGACAAATAGCTCTGTAAATATATATATGATCTGTGCAGAACAGTAGTAAGTACAAGTCAGTCTCTACTAGCTCTCAGCCCAGTACAAAGCCTCTGCTTCCCTGAGGTCACTTAACACAGCACAGCTAACCAGAAGCTCAAACAGGGCCTGTGAGACCCAGGTAGGGAAACAGATTTAAGGAAAAGGCAACATCTGGAAATGCACAAGGCAGTCAAGCACCTGACTCCTATGAAATCAGAGAAGGCTGATGCTTAAATCACCAGACCACCCTTCCTTCCAAGTCCTCGTCCCCCAAAATTCTTCCTCAAATTGTGCCTGAAACCACAAGAATATCCTAAACACGACAGCTCAGGAAGAGGGCCACCTGAATGCTACAAACCACTTCTGCACAGAGCTTATGAAACCAAAAGAAACAGCTGGAAGTGGGCACAGGGAGAAGGCTGGAAAAGCACACAGGAGAGCTGTGCCCCAGGCTCAGCACCTGCTGCTGGAGCCCATGCTCACCTCCCGGGGCCATGTGCCAGCAGCATGCGTAGCTCAGAGCTGGCACCCTTGGCCCCATTACCTTCAGAGCAGACCCTCACTCATCAGCCATCAGTCAGCTCTTAGCAGAGGAAGGAAACGGGAAAGAAAAACAAAAAGAAAGTCCTCCATAAATCAAAGGACACAAAGTATCCCGAGTCCTTTTAAACTTCTGGCCGAAGACACGCATGCAAAAAGTAAACTATCCTTCTCACCTTACTGGAAATGCTCCTCTCCTGCTGCTCTATAAAAAGTTTACAATTGTATATGCTGTGAACAATGCGTTCTGTCCCCCTGCCCAAGCACACATGATGAAGTGTTTGACCAGCGAGGCAGCAGCCCCATGGCCAAGTGCCTTCCCCTCGAACAGAGTGTCTTGCCAGCCTCCCAAACACAGCTGTGCCAAGGGCAGCTGCTCTGGGGGAAGGAAGGAACACACAGAGCTGCAGGGAGCTCACACAGGTAGCAGATGCAGTGTGCTTGGTAGTCCTGCCTGCACCAGCACTCCGCTGATGTGGTGCACTGAGATTGGAGCTGGAAAAGCACTGGGAGATAAAGGGCACAGCATGCACAGCATTTCCCTGGGGGCAGAACACACCAGCCTCGCTGTTGGGAGGCACAGAGCTTTACCTGCATGTTCAGGTTTGCTGCTGCCACGTTACTGGCTGCTCTCTAACACATCTGCTGCAAAAAGAAAGCTCAGGAACACGTGGCTCCAGCTCTAACATCTTCCTGCAGTAAACCAACATAGCTGCTCTGCTGGGTTCTTACTTCTCTCGAGTTAGAGCTCCCAGCAACATGTGGGGCTCAGAAAAGGGGGAGAAAGCTCTGCAATAAAAAGAAACATCCCCAAAATCCCCTGATTTTGAACAAAGCATCCCAGCTTTTGATAACATCTTCATCAAGTATTTATTGAGCCAATTAAGCTCTCAGCAGTGCCCCAGGGAGAGGCCAGGCTGTCTCAGCCAGGTCCTGCTCAAAGCAGATTGCTTCATTAGCCCACTTCAGAAAAAAAAATACTTAATAACACAATTAACCCTTCATGAGCTGGGAGAAACTACAGCCCACAAGGAAAAATTATCTCCCTTTAATCTTTTCCTGCTTATTCTCCTCTGTTGGAAGTTTTCTTTCTTTCTTAATTTGGAAAAAAGAAAGTTGGCAAGTCTCTAATTGCTGAAACAGAGTCAAAAGAAAACGAGATGCAGTTAAAATAATGTTGCAATTGTTATCAAAGTAGAGAGCACTTGCCTCATTCTAGCGGCTGTTTTTGGAAGAATGCTGCCTCTAAATGAAGGCAAAAAGAATTGTTTGGGACAAAGATTCAAAGCCAGATCCAAAATTTCCAGGTGCTTGGAGACAACTGAATCGAGGCTCATTTCCAAGCAGCCTTTTATTTACTTTACACACACGAAGACACACACAGTCCTAAAGATTGCTTTTGCTGACGCACCCCAGGCTTGCAGGTCCTGTTGCTGCTTGCAGCTACAACAGCCAAAGCCAGAGGTGAGGAGGAGGATGCCATAAGGCTGCTTGCCCTGCATCCAAACTACTGCTGCCATGCAGGCAGGGGCACAGGCTTGCAGCAAAAGAGCAGTGAGATCTCTGCAGCCCTCACTGCAGAGCCAAAGGGATGCTGGCTAACTGTGCCCACAGCAGGGACCAAGGCAGAGGAACAAATGGATTGAAGCACTGCAGCAAAACATGGGAGATGTGGTGAGCTACCTGCCAACAGCAGAGCTAAAGGTAACCGAATGCTGGGAACAGCTTTAGCACCAGCCTTCCTAGCTTCTCCTGGCACCAGAAAGCACAGGCTGGCTCTCCTCTGTAATGGCTTTTTCAGAGATAATGCAGAGAGAACAGATCTCTGCAGTGAACATCTGCCCAAGCACAACCACTCCTGCTCTGGTTGCAGAGTGGCTTTGCACCATGCTTAGCACAAGGTCTTACTGCTCCATAGGTTGTGCAGACCTGACAGCTCTGGGCAGGCAGGACAAGGTGCTGGCCATGGGTAGCACATTTCCAGTATGCCCACGCTGCAGGTGCAGGCAGACTGACTCATAGGCATTGAAGAGGATCAGGCAACAGTAGATGCTGGTGGCACTTGAGGTTGAGAGGATCAAGGGGGCTGCCATGGGGCTTTGTTTTTGCCAGTTCTGCTCGCACGGAGATCAAGGAAGATAAAGCAGGGAAAAAAAAAAAAACAAGAAACAAAGGAGCTGTGATCTCTTTGACTCACACCATAACTGCCCCAACACCTGGCCTGACACCAACAGGCTCCAACACAGAGCCCTGAAGCCAAAAGGACAGCAGAAAGGAAGCCCAGGGTAGCAAGCCCACCCAAACCATCCTGCATGATGGCTACAGCACCGTGCCCTTACACGAGGAGCAAGGGGCAGAGATCTCTATGATAGGAAGCTGCAGCATCCTTTGGATGCATGCTGTCACCCACCAAATTGCTGCAGGGGCCCCAGGGTTGGCTGCAAGGACTGCTTGCTGCTCCACTGACAGCTTGTCAATCCCAGGATGCTGATCTGAAGTGTTCACCTGGTTGTACTGCAGTCCCCAGCTATTGGTTGCCCTGCCTTCAGAAGGTAATACAGGCCTGGGAGAACCCCAGCAGAAGCCAAAAGGAGGTGGCAGACCCCGACCCAGTGACCAGCATGCTACTGAGGACAGACCAGGGGCAGGGTGCAGGGTCACAGCACAGCATTCTTTACATGCTCACCATTTATTTTTAATGCTGCTTTGACTCACAGGCTCCAAAAAGGACACGGATTCTACAAATGCTTTTTATCTCTTTCCCTGAAAAGCCCAAAATAGCCTCATCTACTCTCAGCAAACAGGTTCCTGGTGAGAGTTCATCATTCCCAGCCCGTGGAAGGGAGGTCAGACAGATGGGCAGGGAGTAGGGCTCAGTTACAGGGACCTGGAACATGCAGGGGCTCCTGGAAGCTCCCCTCCACCCACCTCTCCTTTCAGCTCCAAAAAAGGATCACTCCCTGTTACATAATGGGATGAGCACTGCTCAGATGCAGGCTTGCACACACAGCTCCCTTTTACTTAACAATACCTTTTTCGGGCATACTCTGCACTGCCACTGAGCTGACAGTTAGCAGAGACAGATGGTGCCTGGCTCCAGTGACTGCAGCTACAGAGAAGGGGGAAAAAGGAGCAGAGAGGAGCAGAGCAGGGTAGGGAGGGCTCAGTCATCAGCAACACGAAGGTAATGCTGATGCTCCACAGCAATGCTGCAGATACTAAAGCCTTTTGGATAGAAGTTCCCAAAGGAGGAGAGGTGAGCTCCCTGCAAAAGTCTGACTTTTTCCATAGGTGGTGCTGCTGTTTTGATTTTTCTGCTCTCATATGGGGCACATGGAGCACACAGCAATAGCAGCATCCATAGAGGTGGCTGCAAGAGCAGTATGTTTCTCACGGAGCCCAAGATGAGAGAGAAGCCTGCAGCAACAAGCCCCTTCTAACACCCTAAGTGCTCCCAGGACAAGCAGAATTCAGCACAGACACATCCAATCCCAGGGACACGTGGTATCTGCACTCTGTAGGAGGTGCTGACCATAGCACTCAGAAGTCACAGAACCCTGCACCATCACCTCCAGCCCAAGGTTTGCATGCAACACATTCAGGTTCACCCAGACCCATTGAAGCTGAGCTGCTACAACCACATCTATCCCCACGCTGCTCTGCCAGCACAACAGACAGAGCTCCTCCAGTTCCCAGAGCCAGGCATGTGCTCTGTATACGACAGCTTCTCTAGTGGAAAATACCAATGCCACGTGTCAGTGCTGCAGGCTCGCTGGGTGACTGGGACACAGCTTATTAGGAGGCTATGACATGCATGCTCAAGCTCTCATAACTCCGTGCTTACATGCAAGGATTGGGTTCCAGCTCATTCCCCAAGACACCAGAACCCATTTTGGAGAAACAGGAGTAACACCCACCTCCTCCCACCCAGGGAAACCAACTCAAGTGTGACAGCCAGCAGCCTCTGACCTCAAAATGCTTCAGCAACCTCTGCTGAGGGCAGCTCAAGTTACCACCCAGGTTACAATGTGTTGTGCTGCACATTCTGGCACTGGCTTTGAATGCCTGCTACAGAAGAGAGGGTGCAGGAGTGGGAAAAGCACTGCTCTGAGGCTCCCCCTAGTCCAAGTACTTCTGGAAACGCTTATCTCTTACACTACAGACCATGTCCTCAGCTGGTGATAGTCTCTGACCTACACAAAAAAGCAGAAATGCTCTGTTTGTATATCTTGGCCTGGTGCCTTACCACACAGAGGCACTGGCCTCAGAAAGGTCTGGCAAGCACACACCAGCTGGAAAGGAAGTCTTCCCCTAATACATCTGTGGGTCAGTGCCCAAGGCACAGGCACTACTGGCCCACCACAGATTGGAAAGGGATGCATCAGTGAGAGCAAAGGCCCTGGGAGCTGTTACTTGACAAGTCCCTGTTCCCCATGCCTGTTTATTCTCCTTTAGCTGAGAACACAAGCTGAGGCCCTGGGCAGCAGGAGTGCAGCAGAAGCCAGACTCTCCCCGGAGAATGAGGAGTTGGGCACATTTACTCCTTCTCTAAGGAAGAAATTCACACGGCTTTCCACTGCATCAAAAGCCAGAAGGCTGTCTCCTGGCATTATACTGCTGCTCTCAGGGAAAGCAAAACTCCAAGATATTTACTCACAGAGCTCCATTTTAGAGCAACTCCAAAGGCAGTGCCACTATGCAGCTGGGAGGTTGGTCACTGAGGCCTTACCTTTGAATGAAGGTTCCAAAGAGCAGGTGGAAGACCTTCTGGATGTTCTCCATGGCCAGCCAGCTCCAATGATCCATCAGCAGCAAACGCAGCATGTCCAGGGCCAGGTCAGCCAAAGCAGTCTCAGAGTCTGCCAGTAGGAAGAGGAGGATAAGTCAGCTCAGAGCCTAAGCAAACAATGGTGAAAAGCAGATGAACTCCATTCTTTTCCCCAAACAGTCTGAGCAATGCTTTGCTCCCCAGCTTAACACCTCTTGCCATATATGCAGGTAGTCAGCCTGTGAATCCCGCCCTCATCATCCTCATTTCCACTTCAACTCAAGCAGCACTGCCCTGCAGCCACCAGAACACAGCAAGGGCAGTTTTGCTCAGTTCCCGCTAACTTATCAACCCTCAGACTACTCATGAAGACAGCAGTGTGACCAAAACAGGTGAGAAGAAGGACTGTGATTGTAGCCAGGAGCAAGGAATGCTGCTGAGGACCATCCTCCCCAGTTTTCCTGAATGCTTCCCCTAACACAGGCAGTTCTTCAGGCACAGAGCTCTGCTTGGTGTCCGTGGGCTGCCATCGTGTGGCAGGTCTGAGTCTCAGCAGGACGATGGATGGAACATCTGGTTTATCCAGATGCATCAGTTCTGACAGTAACACTCCTACATCTAGATATAAACACCTGGTGGCACAGATCAGGTACAGCAAAATTTCTCTCATCCTCATTCATCCTCAGATGGATGAGAAAGCCTAGAGTAAAACACATTCAGTATGCTAGAGAAACAACTCTATGCTGTTTGGATGCAAAGCATCACAGAGATGCAGAACAAAGCTGTCAATGCATGATAGATCTGCCTGAGATAACCACTCCTAGGCCAGCACCCCAACCCAAGGCTGCTGCACCTGCTGAACTACTAAGCCATTTTCCAATAACTCATCTTTCAACCTCTCTCCCCCTAAAGAGAACTGAAGGAGATGAAGGGGAGAGTTTCTGAAGCCCATCATGCCTCCTTCCCTCCTTGATACTCACACACTAAGAACTGGTGGCCATTTATTTGAAGGAATTCAGGTGTTTGAGTGCACTCAGCCTCTTGCTCTGGGCCACACACAAGTTAATCCCATAGCTGTGCCCTCTGAGTTGACTTCCCTATGCAAGAACTGGAGCAGGCTGCTTGCTTCACTGCAACTCCATAGGTAAAAAAAAAAGTGCTGTCAGTGAGCTCTGTTTGTTCTCATTTGCATCCAAGCTTCCTTTCTTGCAGAGCTGCTGGCCACTCCTCCACCCAGCGAGCAGATAGGGATGCTGCTTGCCTTTAGCCCCAGACATACATTCCTTTTGTCCAGCCAGACCAGTCTGCCCTGTCTCAGCCCACAAGCATTGACATCATTTATGTACAGGCTTCCTCAAGGGTAAAGCTAACTTGGCCTGTCTCTATCTTCTGTTCTCTGTACAGTGCTGACTTCCCATTCCAGTCCTGCTCCACAGCAGCTCCAAAACAACTGCAGGCATGTGTTCAAAGCTTATAGGCAGAGCTGGTAGCACAGGATGTTTCAGAACCCCAGACCCATTCTGTCACAAGCACGTGCTTTCAGTCACAGCTTGCCAAACTTTCAAACCACTGGAATGAAATTTCTGGAAAGTTCCAGCTGATACAGTTCAGCTATTCCAAGAAGAAGATTAGAGAACATATTTTTGCTCACACTCAGGGTAAGCTTGTAGTTGCTCTGAGAGGACAAAGACCTCTGTGATTCAGAGGGGGGGGGGGAATCTATAATCAGAAACAGAACATTGTTCTTTTAACTGAGGTTACATATTTGCTATCTGCAATAAATTCATCCCCATGTAAAGATTCTCAAATATCCTTTTACAGTGCATGGACAAATCAAGGCTAACTTGAGACTATCAAGAAACCATAATCTGGCATTTTATCCATGTAAAAGAGCTTGATTTTACAACATTAGCAGTTTAGGTAACACATCCTAAAGAACTGTATTTCTGCAGTAACTGTAGTAAGCACACTAACATGAAAATCTACATCTACACAATTGAGCCAAGACTCACATTGCCTCCAACAGCAATAAGGATGATAGCAACTTCCCAACAGCACCACAAAGAGCTTGCTGCCTCAAAGAGCAACAGGCAGGGGACCAGATGCTCAGCAGGCATCTGGTGCAGGACCTGGGGAAAAAGGCTGGAGCAATGGGGCTGAGCTCACCCATGTCCGTGTCCAGATGCACTCCCTGCTCCAACGTGTTCAGCCCATCTGTATCCTCCTGCACAGATTTTTCCTTGGCTTCTTCACTCCCCTCGCTCTCAGGAGCTTTGCTGGGAACTGCTTCCAGCAGCTTCTCCTGCTTTTGGATGAAGGACTCCATAGCAGACAGTGACAGGGTGCCAGAGACCTACAAAAGCACTGGTGAATTGGTACCAGTCTATACTGCCCTGACAGCCCCCACCACCCAACAGAGCACCTCGGGGTGCTCAGCATCTTTCTGAGAAGGCCTAGCATACAGGCACAAGGCTGCAGCAGCCACAACCTTTGTGCACGTGGATAATGCCAAGCCAGCACCCAAAGAGGGCAGTGATCAGGATCATGAAAGCACCATAAGAGGGATATGAACTTACAGTGCTGCCCTCCCTCACAGAGTACACAATCCTGTCATGTGCTTCACTCACACTCAGCACTGGAGTGATTTTGCTGGATGGGAACCTCAGCCTGGACCTGGAGAAGCACACAGGACACAGTCAGGATTTTCCTCACAAGCTATAAGCAATGTTTCCCAGTTTCAGCCAAGAACTTGTACCAGCTGTCTGTGCAAACTAAGTCTGATTAGAGCTAAAGTGGTTCCAAACAGCACCTACCCCACCAAGGATAACAAAAGCTATCTGCAAAACCATGCAATGAAAGCTTTAGCATTACTCATCTTCAACAACAACATTCTTAAATATTGGCACAGCCACAGCTTCCCAGTATCCACCACAACACCTTCCTCAACAGGTGTTTTGGGTAAGAGTATGCAAGTGTCACAGTGCTGCTCAGCAAGGTATGAGCACATCAGCACATCCAGGAAAGTGTTCAGACAAGATCTGAGTTGAGACATAACCAGCAGGATTGGGAAATTTAATTATAAACACATATACATAAAGGAGGATATGAAAGGGCATTTCAGACTTGGGACACATTGTAAAATAGTCTGTTTATCATGAAGGAATGCTCTTTCCAGCCAAGATGCTTTAGAAATTGAACTTTTTTTCCTTCTTTTTGTTCTCACATAATTTTTGTTAAAAAAAATTTACCCGATGCTTTTCCTAGCAAAACATCTTTTTTTTTTCCTGGAACAACAACAACAAGAGCTATATTCACGCTGTGGAAGTCTGACCATTCCTGGAAAAATCTTTAATCCAAACAAGGGCTCAAATGCCCTTCTCAGCATGCAAGAGAAAAAGAAACTCAGCTGCAATTGGACAGCTGAAGGAGCCCTTACTTGTTTGCCTTCTTTCCATCTGGCTGATATTTCCCATCCACTTCAGACTCACTCAGATCCTCTGTGGGGCTCTGGGGCTCAGACCTGGGGAACGCTGTCTTCAGGGTATCCACAATGGCATTTACAACAATCTGCAGCAAGAGCCAGGAATACCATCAACCACTGACAGTTTTCTTGAATAAGAATCAAAGAGTGTTAAGACTTGCAGTGTCCCTGTTTTCCACATAAAAAAAAAAAACAAAACACAAACACAGGCTCTCAGAGGGGCTCTGACCCTTCCTTTTCATCCTTTGGGGCTTCCTCAATGCATCTGCACAGAGTTTGACTTTTCTAGCTGCTGCTACAGCAACAATGCAGACACAAGCAAAGGGAGGTTGGTGCACTCAGAAGTTCCCACTGCCCATTTCCCACCCACCTACCTTGTCTATCCTGGAGACAACAAAGGGCTTCTTGACAAACGCAATCCTGGCATCGGTGTTCAGAGCGAGGAACTCCTGCACCTCTTCACTGTTTGCAATCTCAGGGACTGCACACAATTGCTGTAAGGGGAGAAGGGGAGAGGGTTTTAGTTCTTCTCAGAGTGAGCATCCCAGCTTTCTCATGTGAAGTGAAAGCAGAAAACACCTGAGGTGCTCCACCGTGTCAACAGAAAACTGTCCTGAGACAGCTTTATGCCAGTAAAATAAAATACTTAAGACCCAGCACAAAAGCCCAGCTCCCAGGTATCACATCAGCAGTGATCTGATCACTGCACCAAAGGAAGGGGAATAGCAAAAACCATCTCAGCAGCCACAGGAAGCA
Organism: Perdix hodgsoniae; assembly: GCA_035772895.1. Lineage (NCBI taxonomy): Eukaryota > Metazoa > Chordata > Aves > Galliformes > Phasianidae > Perdix > Perdix hodgsoniae. Next base: position 4,412,931 of record JAPSGF010000047.1, on the reverse strand, counting down.
GTGGATACAGGCACCAAGCACCTCACCTTCAAGAAAGATTCCAGCAGACTTTTTCTGGCTTCCACTTTATCGCTGTCCATATTTCCAAATGGCAGATCAGGGAACAGTTTCTTTGGTCCTTTGATATCTGGAAATAAAAATGCACATTTGTAAGCTCGAGAGAACTGTTAAGAGCTGTATTAAAACCTTAATGCTCTTTCACTTAAGACAGCCACTACTATGCTTCAGCCCAAAATAATGTACCCCCCAGATCAGGCTAAGCGAGTCAGACCTTAAATCCATCTCTGCAGAAAGAAGGTTAATTCAATTTTCTATTTATAATATAGCTTACATACAACACTTGCTCACAAGATGCTCACAGATCACTAATGTTTTGGTGTTGCTGTTCATTGCCAAGGTGCAAAACTGCAAAAAAGCTGTTTGGGAATGTAATGCTATAAGGGGATGGAAAGTACAGTGATAATAGCAGGGTGACAGTCTTTGGCTGCAGCAAATAAAAATGACCCCAAGCGCAGCAGCTGTGGATGCAGAAGTGAAGGAAAAAAGCTGCTTACCTTTGGAAAGCCTCAGGTAGGCAGGGATCTCCAGCAAGAGATGCCCTCACCTCCACTGCCAAGCCTTAAATGAGGTCTGGGAAGGGGTGAAACCTGACTCCACTCCTTCCAATCACTCAGATACATTGCATGCACCTGAGCTCCCCTGCATTGGCCCAGCTTTCCCACAGGTGCCCCATCACTGCTTCAGGCCATGACACTTTTCCACTACAGGGAACAAGGATGATTTCTGCAACACTATAATTTGCAAGCTAAAGAAATTCCACTTCCCATCAGCTCTGCATAGAAGACAGAGGCACCTCAAACAGCCCAGCACCCAGACCAACCCTAGAAAGGGCTGCATATGCTCTGAGCAGGGAAGGGCACACTGTGATCACAGAGGGGTGTTCACAGGAAGCTGATGCAGCACTGACTTTTCAGGAACTTGCGGAGCTCTGGTTTCTCCTCCAGCCTGGTCTGCAGGTTGAGGAACTCCCGGTAGCGGCGGTTCACAGTGTGGTAGGCCATCTGCTGAAGGCTGCCTGCAACCTCACCCTCCAGGGCTGTCTCATACTGGGAAGGAAAGCAATGCTTGTTAACCCTTACACACCTCCAAGCAATACCACGTTGCCAACACATCCCACCTAACATCCCACCTCCCCAGCTCTCTCCCAACACAGCACGTACATTCCTCGTGATGAAGGGATGGGTGACATCGGGCTACAACTCACCTTGATGGTGTACAAGGTGTAGGGGTGGAAGCCAGTCCCACTGTGCTCACGGGCAGTGATGGTGCCGGTTATGCGCAGGTTCTGAATGACTACTGGTCCATCGGGGCTGCTGAGGGGCTCAAAGCTGAAGGTGCTGATGGGAGCAGTCGGGGAGGATGAGAGCAGGGGAAGAGGCTGAACAGGGTCTGATGGGCTTTGTGGTAGGGCCTCTGGCATTCCCAGTTCTTTCCCCAAGCTGCAGGGCCGTTGCACCGAGCACTTCTTGGGACTGTCCTCCTCTGCCTCCATCACTGGATCAATCTGGATGTCAGGGCAGGAGCCCAGAACATAAGTGGAGGGGAGTAGCAGTCCAGCATCACTGCTGGTGGCATGGCCATCCTCCAGATCCCCCATCCCATCCTCTGAAGTGTCTGTTCCCTCCAGCGGAACGGGAACATCAGGGAGAGGCTCATCAAGAAACTCCCCAGCAGGTGATGGTGCCAGCAGCTCCAAATCCTGGCCTGGAGAATCCAGCTCCAAACCCTCATAAGGGAACAGCAAGCCCAGGCCTCGTGGCCTCAGGACCACCCTCTCACTGTGGGGTGGCTCACTTGGCACATCCATACCATCCTCACCACCAGCCCCTGCTTCTCGCCCAGGTGACAGGGATAGAAGTGGTACTGCTGGGGCAGCATCCAGCTGAACTGTGAGGGGCAGAGAGTCCGGCACTGGAGCTGCAGGGCTGGGCTCCTCGGTCTGTGCCTTCCTGGGAAAGGCCCCAACCAGCAGCAGGTTGATCCAATCAGGGTCAGCCATCTTCCTGATGGCAGGCAGCAGCACATTGCAGGCCACCAGCTCCACCACCACAAAGTGACCCGTCCGCGTCTCCAGGTGGGGCCGAGGCACCAAAGCCCGCAGCAGCAGCTCCACAGAGGCACGGGCGTAGCTCACCTCAGCCATGGGGCTGCAGAGGGCTGGGTGCAGGCCTGCAACCCGACGGTACTCCTGCCACAGCAGCCCACGGCCCCGCATGGCCTGCAGGTAGCTCTGCAGGTGATGGCCACACAGCAGGAGCAGCCGGCGGGCCAGAGCCTGGCGGTCAACCTGCGCCATCCGCCGCCTCAGCTCGGCTGCCAGCCCCATCATGGCCTTCTCCACCTCGGCCTCAAAGGCGTGCTCACTGCTGATGGTGCGGTACCAGGAGGAGACGAAGTCCCTCACCACTTTCCTGATGGTGCTGCTGATCTCCTGCTCCAGCTGCTCCTCCGCCTCAGGGCTGGGTGCCGTTGGCCGCAGGGATCCAGCAAAGCGCTCTAAGCGCAGCCGCCAGCCCGGCCTGCTCAGTGCTCGGGGTCCCAGCCACCCACCCAGCACTGCTGCAGTCCCACACAGCACTGCCAGCACCTGCAGGTCCAGCAGCAGCACCAGCAGCCAGCCCAGCACGGCCAGCAGCGCCAGCAGCTCTCGGCGGCACGGCATGGCGCGGCAGTGGGGGGGTTTAACAGTCAGGCTCTGAGATGGGATCTGGATTTGGCACTGGGGCTGCGACCACCGAGCCTCGGCCACGCTGCTGCTGAGCCAGCAGGCTGCAAGGAGCGGGCAGCACGGGCTGCAGCCAGCAGGATGCTCACGACTATGAGCCGCTGGGGCTCTGGGCTCTTAACCAGGCACTAAGGCTAGGAGAAGCACGCACCCAGCTGGACATCAGGGCGGGCCGAGGGCTGAGTTAGAGCTCTATTGGGCTCCCAGCCGAACATGACGGCCGCAGCCCCCCGCACAGCACCACTCAATGGCACCACGCGGCTCCAAGCACCGGGGCCGCACGCAGCACGGCTTTACCGACCGCACCTCCCCCTCCAGGTCCCCCCTGACCCCTCACCGAACACCAACACCGCAACCAGCGAACACCACAGCACCAACGCAGCAACCCCTCACCGCGGCTCCAATCTCAGCCACTCCAGGCCCCGGGCTCCGCACTACCGGCTGCACCACGCAACGGAACCGCCGCACCGGGATCCGGGCGGTGCGGGATCCGCCTCTTTTCCCTCCTTTTCCGGCCCCGCCCCCCGCGGCTCCGCGCGCGCTGCAGCGCCCTCTAGCGGCGGGCGCGCGGCACTGCGGCCGTTGGGCGCGAGCTGGAGGTTCCCGCACGCGCGCTGGGCTTCGTTTGCACGCGCTGCGAAAATAGCAGCGTTCGCCTTCTCGATTCTCGTGGTGCATGAAGAACAACAACGACAAAGTCTGTGCTCTCACACTGACGTTCCCGCATGCGCTTCGTTGTGATGGGGACGCGTGTAAGTGGTGCAGTTTTGCACTTGGGCCGGAGGAATCCCAGGCATCCATACAGGCTGCAAGGAGCAGCCCTTGAGAGCAGCCGTGCGGAGAAGGAGCCGGGGGTCCTGAGGGATGCAAAGCTGAACGTGAGCCAGCTGTGAGCCCTTGCAGTTGGGAAAGCAAATGGGATCCTGGGCTCCATCAGCAGAGAGGTGGCCAGTAAGGACAGGGAGGTGATCGTCCCCCTCTGCTCTGCTCTTGTGAGGCCCCATCTGCAGCACTGCGTCCAGGGCTGGAGCCCCCAGAAAGACAGGGAGCTGTTGGAGAGGGGCCAGAGGAGCCACAGAGATGAGCAGGGCTGCAGCACCTCCCGTATGAAGACAGGCTGAGGGAGCTGGGCTTATTCAGCATGGAGAAGAGAAGCTGCGGGGTGAATCATTGCAGCCTTCAGTGCCTAAAGGGAGCCTGCAAACAGGTGGGGATAACAGCAGGACAAGGGGAAATGGTTTGAAGTTGAGGGAGGAAAGATTGAGGCTGGATGTCTGGGGAAGTTCTTTCCTATGGGAGCGGTGAGGTGCTGGAACAGCTGCCCAGAGAGGCTGTGGGTGCCCCGTCCATCCCTGGAGGTGTTGGAGGCCAGGTTGGATGGGGCCCTGGGCAGCCTGGGCTGCTGTGAGATGTGGAGGTTGGTGGCCCTGCGTGCGGCAGGGGGTTGGAGCCCCGTGATCCTTGAGGTCCCTTCCAACCCTGGCCGTTCTGTGATCCTGTGAAAGCACAGCAGCTCAGAGCTGCGGGCTCCTGGAGGCTGTGAGGCTGCGGTGCTGCTGCGGGGAGGTGGCTGCACAGCCCTGAGCCCCGTGTGGGACATCAATCACAGTCTGGCTCTCCGTGCGAGTCCAGCACAGAGAAGTGTGGCGCGGTGCCTTCGCCTCGGGGCTCGTTTCCTTCTCCCTTCCCCAAGTAGTGGCAGGAGCTGCTTGGATGGATGGAGAAGGCAGCTCCCATCAATCCTATCCTCAGTCATTCCCTATGGTGAAATTGTGGCTTTTGTTGCAGTGCTTTTTTGGAGGATGAGCACATTTAGAGTGCAGTGTGAGCTGTGGCACAACGGTGTGCTGAGGTGTGGGGCTGTGAGGTGCTGAGCCCTTGGCTGGGGTGGGCAGAAGGCAGCGTGAGGCGGCTGCAGTGATTTGGGTCTGACTTTGTGTTGGAGCACTGAGGCTGTGGATGAGCACTGTTGCTATAGGATGGTGAGATTTGGATGCCCTGCTTAAATATGGGCGATGCAGGCACTCCTGGCACATCACTCAGTAGTAGACTGGTGGTAGTGTCACCCCCCCCCCCCCCCCCCATGCTTTGCTTTTAAATTATTTAATGAGCTCCTTAAGCGCCTTGGCTGTTTAGCATGGAATTTGTCAAGGCTCCATCAGCCATATACAGCACAATGTGACAGCCATACTTCTATTACAAACAGCGTATTAATCTTGGAATAGCGCTATTTGTTTTCCTCCTTTGCTTTTATGGTGCTTAAAAGCATGTATCTTCTCCCGAAAATCAATAACTAAAGCTATGAATAATAAAAAAACACTGCGGCGAATGGCTCACGGAGATCCTATGGCTGCAAGTTGCAGCAGTAATGACTCTGTTTGCTATCCGTTAAGTATGTGAACTCAGAAGAATTATGCAGATTATAATAGCTGTATCAACATAAGTATGTTTTGCTGATAGACTTTCCTGATTGGATCCGCAGGACGTAAGCCTGCTAATCCCCTGCATAGAGGACCTGATTATACGAGAGCGCTCTGTGGATCTGCAGATAGAAAGTTAAGAAACAATTAAAAGAAATGCTGGCCCTTTTGCCGAAGCTCTCCTGTTGTTGCTGTTCTTGTGTTTCTCTGTAAGATTTTTCTCTTTCCCCGTGCCTTGGCTGGAGGCCAACGGACCCGGCTCTCAGACCTGCTGCAAACACGCGCTTTGTGCTTTGCCCATTGATGTGCGAGCAGTGTGACGTGGCCCGTTGGACCTGGGTGCCTGCATCTTCCCTTCTCCACTCCTCAGCCTCCCAGAGATCTGTTGGCTGGAGCTGATAATGGTGCTGCAATGAAAAGACCCCCTGTAATTAAAAAATCTGCTCGCTGTGCGCTTGACAGTCTTCAAAGTTGTACAGTTTTGCATGTAGGAATTTGCATGTAAGATCTGCTTATTAACATCACCTTGCTAATATCAGCTGTCACTGCAGGAGGTTACAGTCAGCTCTACAAACTCTACTCTTGCTTAACGATGCTTCAGATGTCTTGTAGTTGGATCTGGTGTTGCTCTGTGCCTCAGTTTCCCCTTCTCGTTCACCCTCCAAAGCTGTGCCACCCCCCTGATGCTGTGTGATTGCCTGGGAAACATCTATGGGATGCACAGGAAGGTTGGTGCATTGGAATTCCCCATCCTCCCTGGTTGAGCCTTTCCCTGTGCTGCTGTGGGCTCTGGCTGTGAGTTTGTGGTGCCTGACGGACACCTTGGCTCCCCTCTGCCTTCTTGCATTGATGCTTGGAGAGGTTCTGGCAGCTCCTGAAAGGAGTAGAAAGGAGGTCGTTGTGCATCAGGGCTTGTCAGAAAAAAGATTCCCCCAGTCAGCAGAGATGCATGCAGAATTCTGAAATGTGCTATTTATTTTCGGTTTAATTTTTGAGCAAATAATAAAAGCACCTGTCCACCAGGATATCTTCCAGCAGTTCTGCTCTGTGCCGAGTGAAGCAGCAGGGAAGAGCTGGAGTTTCCATGCCCATCTCAGATCTTTTTGCAATAGATTTGCAGCCAGGCTTCTCTGACTGGTGCTGAAGGTGGGACTGGGAGCTGCGGAGAGGCTGGGCTCTGCGTTTTGTCCTGTGCTCCCAGTCAGCACCCAGCTCCAAAAAAAAAGCAACCCAAGAGATAATTGAGGCTGCCACAGGAAACACAGGATGAACAGGTCTTAATTATGGCTTAAATCCCTATTGGGGATGTGTGTATAGTCTTAGTGTTGGTTTCCAGGCTGCTGGGGGTGCTGTGTTGGAATAGCAGTGCTGCACTGCGCAGGGATTGGGGGGTCACCATCCCTGGGGGTGTTCCATTACTGGAGATGTGGGCAGTGGGATGAGGTGGGGCTGGGGATCTCAGAGGTCTTGTCCAACCCGAACAATTCTATTCTGTGAAGGGTGCTGCATCCCACTTCATGATGGCATCAGCTCTAGGGTTGGCTTCCACTTTCCCATATAGGGTATGGGTTGGGTTGGCAGGAGGGATTTATCTGGGGGGGCAGGAGGTGGAGGCAGGATGCCATCTCCCACCCGGTGCTGTCCAACTTAGGAAGCCATCGCTGCTGCAGCTCACCCTATGCTGTCTGGCATCCCATTAGCAAATAAATTTGTTATTTTCAGGACAACGCAGTCAGTTAATGTGATGTGCACATCACCAAACCCCAAACGTGCTGCATGCGGAATCGGGCGAGTTGTGGTGATGAATGTCATGCAAAACTCCAAGGCACTAATTGAAGGTGGTTTCAACAGAATATTCAATTAATGCTCTCTGCGTCGCAGACAGTCTGGAAAAGGCGCTGTTTTCTCCCGAGGATCTGTGTTACTGTGCAACAAACAGATGAAAATGAACCGTTTTACGGCCTTCTAATTGAAAGTCGATGCACCAGTTTTATTAAAATTTTCATGGTGGGGGGAACTGGATGCCTCAGGGGTTTGGTAATGGGATGAGCGAGCTGCCTCGCATCCAGCCGCAGGCAGGAGCAGCTGGGAGCAAAGGGCTGAGCCGTCCCTGGTGGCACGTGTGGTGGTAGCAGGTGGCCCTGCAGCGCTGGGAAGTCTGCATGGGGCGAAGTGAGGGGCCGCCGTGTTTGTCAATAAAGCCCTCCTCCCTGCCTGCCCCCCTTGGGATGGGAGCCAAGAAAATGAACCGCGACTTCACGAAAACCAGCATGTTTGCTGCCTGATGTATTTGAGCTGTTGGCTGGGGCCTTCCCTTGCATTGGTGTATGAGTACTAACTAATTTATGCTCTTGCATCTGATGATGATTTAGCTGTTTTAAAGTGTTATTTACGATGCGTTCCTATGCCCATTTTGCCATGATGATAGTGTTTTGATAATGGGAATTTACAGTCCTCTCTGACAAGAGGCTGTAAACCAACCGGCTGGATATGTTTTTGTATTCCTACAGGCCTAATTTGTAACGTAAAGCACTTAATAATTGTTATTAATGAACCTGCTGTGGTCAGTCTATGGACCCAGCTGGAAATCACATCTGCTGTTGGATTTGCAGTGAATTCCTGCAGGTGGAAGGAGCACTGCTGGAGCAGGACGGGTTTGGGGAGTGTATGGGAAGTGCTGAATCACGGCCTGGGCCTCTGATGGATCACCTGAGGTGAGCAGTGATTCAGCCAGGGGAGCACAGGTGCAGGCAATTCACCTGTGCTGCTGGGAGGGGTGGAGCCTGGAGGTGGAACCTGTCCTACACCCATTTAAGAGCTGACTGCGAGGGGGAGGTTTTCTTTCTGGAGGTCCCTGCTGTGGAGTTTTGCAGTGAGCCCAGGACAGGGGTAAGCCCTCTATCTATTCTTATTTGGTATAATAACCTGCTTAGCTGAGCTCTTGTTTATTTCATTGTTATCACATCTGTTTATTCATTGGTTATGCAGGGAGGTTTGTGGGCATTGTAGGGTTCTGCCATCCTATGCTGTTATGGGTGAATTGGTGTGGGGAGTTTGCATCTGTATGATAAAATGTGCAATTTGTCTGTCTGGAGGCCTTCAATTTTTGTTAATCTCAGTGTGGTTGAAGGGAGAGAGGAGCGTTGTGTTATAGTGTAGGAAAGAGACATATGGTTTCATGGGGCAATAGGGGGTTTAGGGATGATGGCAATGCATGATGCTGAACAGTTGTCAGGAAAGCATCTCTGGGGACATCTGTGCCTATCCTTTACTGCTATGGGGGCTGTTGAGGCTTTCATAGTCTTCTGGGGATTTCTGGTTCCAGCTTGGAGAGCCAGCCTGGAATGGAGGGATAAAGGATGCTTCTGATTGCCTCTAGTGGGCTGTGTGACCTTGAGGAAGACATGTAATCCCTTTCTGGTTGAACTAAAGCAGTGTTGACATCCTTTGGGTCACAGCTGATGTGGTGCTGAGGTGGCAATGTCTTCTATCCAACCTCGCTGACCTGCCAGTAGACCCCTGTTCATTTTGGTTTTGGTGTTCTCACCAGCTTTGGGTAATGCACTCTGATGTGAGTGGGAGCCTCTTCAGATGCAGCAATAACAAACTAGAATACCTTTTTTGGAAGGCTTACCCATGCTTTCAAGCGCTGATGTTGGTAATTGAATGGCTTTGGAGGGGTTCAGTCGATGCTTTGAGCATCCCTTGGCAAGGCCCTCACCCCCTGTTCACAGCCCAACATGCTGTCTGCTGTTGTCGAAATGAGGTAATGCTTTGAAGTATCACCAGATCTCTGCAAGAGGAATATTTTGCATAATTGGTTTCTGACAAGGCCTAAAACACTATTTAGAGTTGCATGGCTGAGTGTTAATTTATGCCTGTACTCCTAAGCGTAACTTTGTTATACGGCAGCATTATTTATGGTGCAAGCTCGGATCTATTGTGTGTTGGTGATAATGGAGATATATAGCTGGCTGTGGCAAGAAGCTATAAAAGAAATGGGGAGACGTTTCTCTGCAGTTATGGACTTAATTTTTTAATGTGAGATATGGTAGTGATTGCGAGTGATGTGATCTGATAGTCAATAGGGTGGTGCAGGGGTGGGGATGGCTTGGGGGAATGGGTTCTTTTTGGAGGATGCTTTTTAGCTGCTGCTGGGTCTGGTTGCTTCTTGCAGTATTTTTAGTGACTTGAAATCCAAATAGTGGGAGTTGACTTGTTGCTGCTTTTTGTTTCTATTAAATATAATTCTCACATTTAATTAGAACTTAAATCATAAAAATATATTTAAGATCCAGTGTATTTAAGAGGATAAATCTTAGACTACTGGGGATGGAAAAAGTGACATTTTGCTGCAACATTTTGGACACCTTCCACTGTTCTGAGCAATTTGGCTTTGTGTGAAGGGTGATCTGCTGTCCTCACCCGCTGCACCAATGGGTTCAGAAGTGTTGGGCAGTTCCCTGCCCTTCCACCAGAGATCTGCCTTCAACCTCAGGTTTTGGGCATCATGACTTTGTTTCGAATGGGGTTGAAACGCTGCTTTGCAACTGCAACAGACATTACAGGCAGGAACATGTCTTGTTTTTGCATTAGCTTGTTTGTGTTGTACTTGACAAAGCACAACAGGAAATAATTGGGGAAAGCAAGTCTGAGGTTCAAGTTGTTTCAAAACAAGGAATGCAAATGTGAGATTTCGAGAAGTATCAAAGCAGGGTGATTCAAAGTCGTTGGATGTTATTTTTTTTCCTTCTTCCATGAAATGAAATTTCTGCAGGGAAAAGACCTGATTCTGCAGAGTGCTTCACTTCCAACAAACCTTATTTTATTCTGATGGAAAAGCATTCCACCCGAGCTCTTTCTGGCCCGATCTGCTGCTTACCCTTTCTGGGCCAGATTTATTCCTTTCCTCTGTGTGTTTCCCTGTTATCAAGATGGCCCCAAAGCTCTGGGAAAGGCATCAAAACAGCTGTGGGTACTTCAAAGCGTGGCAGTCCTGTTAGATGTCCTGTAGCCACTGAGCCAGCGTGGGATGTGACCCCTTCCAGGTGTCCCCCTCTTCCAAAGACCTTGAAAGGAGCCCTGATAGACTGAACTCCACTTCTGCAGCAATCGCCTGCCTGCGAGACTTTTCCTGTGAAAATGCAGGGGACTGGGGAATGTGAAAGGAGTACGAGTGAGATGAAATGAGAAACAAGGGGGAAGCTGATGAACGGGTGAGGTGTTAGTGAGATGGGAAGAGGAGAGGCTTTCCCAAAGCAAGCTGCAAAAGCCAAGATGGTGCTGTCACATTCAGCATCAAGCTGATGATTTGCCAGCAGCTCAGCTGCTGCAAATCCCTGCTGGGTGAGGAGGAAGGGCTTTGCCAGAGCGAAAGGGACCCAAAGCGGTGGTCCTCCCTGTGCAAGGGTCTGTGGGCACTTAGCAGAGGGCATGCAGCACGAGTGTGAGCATATGTGAGGCCGGTCCCTGTGGGTTCTGCAGGAGGCAGAGCTGTGTTTCATAGGAAGCTGCTGAATCACGGCCTGAGCCTCTGATTGATCACTGGAGGTGAGCAGTGAGTCAGTCAGGGGAGCACAGGTGAAGGCAATTCAGCTGTGCTGCTGCGAGGGGTGCAGCCTGGCTCCCATGCCCATTGAAGAGCTGACTGCCAGTGGGGAAGGATTTCTTCCTGGAGATCCCTGCTTTGGAGTTTTGCAGTGAGCCCAGGGCATGAGTAAGCATTCTATCTATTCTCTTCTGTATAATAACCTGCTTAGCCAAACTCTCTGGTATATTCCATGATTATAACATCTGTACATTCATTGGTTATACAGGGACACAAGGAAACGGTCGTTCTTGACTTTCCTGTAGGCTTTCCTGCATATTCATTTCCTGGGGAGGGATAAAGCGCTCTTTCAGTTCCAGAGTACTGAGGGTTAAGGCCATGCCCATAAGAAATGGAAGAATCCATTGTTTAGTCTCAAAAGCTCATTCCTAAGTGATGCAGAGGATGCTTGTTTGTGTTCTGTCTGTCCGAAGGCTGCTCAGGCTGATTTCCTCACTTCTTATGTCACATTTGGAAGCTTTCTTTAAACTGTTATCACTTAAAAAAAAAAAAATCTCCTTAGCAATTATGGTTGTTTAAGAAAACTTAAAGAAAATCCCCAAGGTCAAAGCAGTCTCGTCTTTATATGGATTGCAATAAATTACTTCCAGCCTATTCATAGGATAGGGAAGACCTTTTTATGTAGAAAGGATCATTACAGAGTTGCCAGGTCGTTAATTACATTGGGTTCTTCTCGCTGGGCGACTCATCTCCATGAAGCAGCAAAGATCGTGGTGAGAGATAATGCAGTAAAAAGTACATTAAAATGCTTCAAATGTCCTTTGCTCCTATCTGTACATCAGTCAGAACTACAACTGGTTCCAAAAGGGCACTGCCAATTGGAATCAATAAATTTTTACAGGTTGGGCTGTGGCCTGTATGGATACTTGGAGTCGAGGCAGGGGCTGGTAGCACATTGTGTTGATGCTCAGGAGTATTAAAGTTTAATACACTCTGTTCTGGCTGGCTGTCACCTTGGTGCAAATCCAGATTTGCTCCATTGCAGCTGATGGAGGAATGCAGGTGCATGAGCAGAATCTGGCCCTGGGTGCCTTATTTACTGCTTAAACCACCTGCTTCAGGAGATAAAGCAGCTGCTATCTCTCTAGCTTTAAATGTGACATTCAGGCACTGATGTGCCCAGTCCCCCCCATCGCTTTAGATGCTTGTTGATTTTTCTTAAATGTCAGAAGAGTTTTTAAACTTGATTTGGATGCAGCAGCACAGCTCTCCTGTGGGGTCGGTCTGTCTGTCCTGCTCTGGGGCTGTCTGGTTGATGTGTGCTGGGGGCATCAGCCCTCTCCTTTATTAACAGGGGGAGATTTTGGCCTGCTCCTTTATTAATGAGAGACTCTTGTTGTGATTTTGCTCCCTATAAGAACGCCATCCCTTTCTGTAGGCATCACTCCATGCCTGCAGATGGGTTGTGTTCAACCTGTTTTTCTCCCATCTCTTGGTGGGGCTGAGGGGCCCTGGTAGTGCTGTGCAGTTTGGCTCTTCTGATGGTGCTTGTTCTTAAAATTGTTGTCAGAATGCTTCTCAGCACTGTGGCTTGCCCATGGGGGGAAGCAATGTATGCCCCATCTCTGTGGCACTGTGGCAGAGCAGTCCCATCCATCTCCCTTTTGGCTCTGGGAGGTTCCAAAATGAGGCAGAACTCAGCACAGTGAAATGGTTGGGGTTTTTTTCTGCTAATTTCTTGTTTTCCTTGTCTGGTGATGCTGGCCCAGTCACAAACCCAAGCTCATTGTTTCAGCAGCCTGTGTGCTACCAGTTCAGTGCCCAGTGATACCTTTGGGCTCAGTGTGGTGGCTGCTGTTTGGAAAGCACTGCCTTGCTGGGGGTCATTGCAGCATCAGCACTGCGGGCAGAAGCAGGGCTCATCTAAAAGAAGCTGGTTTGCAAGGTGTCCTTGGGGGTTTCTCATAGACCACAGGGGTCTGGAGGGGCTCAGGTGCAGTTCTCGTCTCCGTGCCTCCTATTCCTTGCTGCAGGCTCAGCCCCTGCTCTGAAAGTGAAGCTTGGAGAAGCTTTTTGGATGCTAAAGAGAAGGATGTGGCACTGCTCTTCCACTGGTTGAGTGGTGTTTGCAGCACTGAAGTACATAAGCAGAGTTCTGTGCTCCAGAGTGGGGCAGGGTGGCCGTGGGGCAGGCACAAATGCGCCGTGTCTAATCGTGAGCTCAAAGCCTTCACTATCAAACCTTCAGCTCTTCACAGCCTAATTACAACTTGCCTGGTGCATTGGTTACGATGAGCAATGAAGATATAATCACTGCTGTTATTTGTCCTTCCCGGCTCCAGCTGTTAAAACAATTCCTCCTTCATAGCCCAGCCAATTTCATGGCTCTGCTGCGTCCCTGCCGCTGCCAGCCTGTCCCTGCATCCCGTGTGCTGGGCGCGATGCTCCGCAATCTCCATGAAAGCAGCCTATTTCCTGCATGAAGCCCGTGAAATTGGGAAGATAATATTTTCAGAGCTGCTGGTACCCTGATTGCATGTTTGTTTGAAATGACAGTTTATGTTGTCTCTCTCTTTCATTAGGGAGGTTCAGCGATCGCGATGTTATTAACTAACAACAGCACTCACTGCATATAAACATGATTCCGCAGAGACACTCCAAGGAGCACTTGAAGGCAGAGGGGAGGGAGATTGAGAAGGGAGAGAGATGCTCTGTTTCTTGCCTTTTTTTCCCCCTCTCTCCTTCCAGTGCAGGGGAGAGAATTTGAACTAGATTAAAGCCCAGAAGAGTTCTGCTTGTACTGTAACCCCTTGAAGGTGCAGGGATGAGAATCTTCCTATTCTCTTTCCAATCGAAACCATTGTGCAGGGTGTGCTTTGCCCAGCATCTGCAGCATCTCCCAAAGCCATCCCACCTCCTTCCGTTGCCCATTGCAGTTCCACCTCTGCCCCAGGCGAATGCTGTTGTTAAATTGATGCAGTGTGACTGCATCCCAGGCAGGGATGGGCTGCAGCCTGAGTGCCAGCCCTGTGACATCCCTTCACAAGCAGAGGCTGTGGCTGTGGGCTTGTATTTTAATGCAGTTTGGTGGTGGGCTTTGGTGTGGGCTAACAAAACCACTGCTTGGATGAAAATGGGGGAAGAAGTGCAGATTTTTCAGTTTGTGTAAGTTAAGGATTGCAAGTAAGCTTGTGTGCTGAGGTTTCTGGAGTTGTCATTGATGTCGGCTGCTGGCCCTAATGCATCACCAAATGTGGGAGCTGTAGCCATCAGGGTGCTGCTGTGAGCAGGGCTGCAGGAGCAGCGTTGTCCCCAGGCAGCTGCGAAGTGGTTGATGCTGAGTGCACGGTGTGGATTTGGGACGAAGACTCCTGTGGCGGTGTAGCTGGGTGGGCAGACAAATCCTTGTGTGAAACAACCCGGAGGAATTCTTGGTGGTGGAACTCAGCCTAGGAAGCAGAGGAGATGCTGACATCCTCAGGGCTGGGGCTTGTCTGTCTCCTTCCTGTCTGCGGTAGAAGAAGAGGAATGGTTTTGGTGTGAGCATCAGTGCCTGCCCTGCATGGTGGCTGTGCTGCTGATTTCCCATGCTGCCGGTGCTGCCTCTTATTAAATGTAAATGGCTGTGAAATGGGCTGCGGGGGAGTTCTCTGTCCCGAGGTGCGGAGCTTGTTTTAAACGGAGCCAGCGAAGTTGCTTGTAGCCATGGCTGCCCATTAGAAGATCCTGTTTCCAGTGAGTTAACTCTCTGCCAGGAGATAATTGTTGAGGCTAAAAAATTTCCATGCTGTAAGTCTGCCTTGGGCTATTTGAAACTGGGGAAAGGGAGTCTTTTTTTTTTTTAATCTATTTAAGAAAGAAAAAATAAAGTGAGGTGGCAGCGGAGCTGAAGAGATCGCGTCTCTCCATGAGATGGAGGCAGAGGCTTGGAGTTGGGCAGGGGGATGCGGGGCTGAGACGCAGCGGTGGGCACGGGCAGAGAGCAGAGCTGTTGTGAGAGAGAGAGAACTGTCCATTTTCATTACCTCCGACTCATAAACGGGAGGCTCTGCTGCGGCTCTAATAGCTGCTGCCTTGTTCATCCCCACATGGGCTGCTTGGTTAATGTGGTTCTCCTGGCTAGATAGCAAAAACGCTCACGACAGGTTGTTAAAGGAGCTTGATTAAAGGTATAGCAATTTAGGAAATAGCAGAAGGCTTCTCATTCAGCCTTAATTTGGCCATTTGCATGGATTTGTTCACTGTGATTGTTTTGAATGATATAATTGGGTGTTATTTTCTCGATGGGAGTGCTTTATCTATTCCAAGGAAGTGCTAGCTACAGTGCAAACATCTCTCTGTGGGTTCTGCTTTGTCTCTGTCCTGTCTTCAACAATAACCATCAACAACAAACAGACGGCAGGGGCTGCTGGGGTCCTTAAGCCCTTGCATTCTGCAGCCCCTGGCCTGGGGACTTGCTGAGCCAAGTGTGAGCTCAGCCCCTGCTCTCCACCATTTTGATCTTTCTGACCTTGCCCACGCTTTCGCCTTTCACAACACCTTGCTGCAACAAGTTTGACAAGGTAATTAGATGTGTGTGTGTGCAGGAGAAAAGCACTTCTTTAGGTTTTGCACTCAAGTCTGCAAAAAAAAAAAAACACGAACAACCAACACCCAAAAAACCCAGAGCCTGAACTTGAGACCTGCCAGCATCCTCACTCTCAGTGCTGGCGGAGGAGGTGGGGGCTGCCCCCCTCCCTGTGCCCCAGAGGGCTTCTGGGTGCAGTGTTACTGGGGGGGGGGGGGGGGGGTGGCTGTGCTGATGCCTCCCTGCGTGTGCAGCTGATTAGAAAGCAGAAGAATGGAAAGAGAAAATGGAAATGGGAAGGAGCTTGACAGCCCATGGAGAGGTATTTCAGAGGTATTTCAGCTGCAACACAAAACATTTGGTGGTAATTATAGAATAACCTTCATTTAAATGCAAATAAGCTTGTAATTAAGATAAGGGCTCTGTCATTTGCCAGCATTTCTTCCTCCTTCCCTCCCTTGCCAGCCATGGGTTGTGAGATGTTCCCCATCTTGCCAGAGCTGCTGCTAGCTGGAGGGCTCCTATGGCAGGGTGCTGTGCTTGGGTGCTGCTGAGATGCAGATCCCATCCCCGGGCTGTGCTGCAGCCTGCTTCAGGTGTGGGATGCTCAGCAGGGGCTGTGGGAGAGCAGAGCTCCTCTGCTGTGCCCAGCTCTGCATGGAATGAGCTTGGAACCAAGTTCCAGAAATGGCCCATGGCTGCTTCCCACTGCCAATGAGGAGATGGAGAGCAAGCAGCACTGCATAGGGATCTTCCAGCATTGATTGTGCCTGGGGCTTTATGAGACTAATCTTTGTGGGGAGGAAGCAGAAGAGGAGAACAGGGATGCTACTTCTGGCCTTAGCCAGGATGCTAGGAGCTGGGCAAAGATGAGTTGGTGGGTTGGGCTGAATTGAATTGCACACCTACTCCTGGACAGAGGATAATAATGTCACGATAACGTTTTGACACTCCTTGCTGGAAGTATCTGTCACCAGCCATGCAAGCCCGCAGGTAACACCTTGTAATGCAAGAAGGATCTGTGTGTGGGGCTCCTGCATCCCTGCAGGGATGGGCACTGGAGCACAGAGCGGCTCTGGGAACAGCCTCTGCTGGAAAGGTTAGCCAGCAACCTTTGCTTAAACTGTCTCAATCTGTGTGAAATGTTATCTCTCCGCCTGACTAAAGATATGTGAGCCGAGGGAGCGGAGATGCTCCCAGATTGTATTTATCTAGCCCTTTGAAAGGGCGTCTGAGAAATTAACTCGGCAGCTTAGGAGAACTTTAATGTTTTGATAAGTGGTTGGTGTTGCTGCTCTGCTTGACAACTGCTGTGGAGCATCCCCATCCCAGGCTGGGGAATGGCAGTGCCAGCTGAGCAGGAGCTGCCAACCCCCTGTGTGCTGCTGCTGCTGCCCTTTCCTGGGCTGCTCCTGCTGGGAGTGCATCCTTCTGTCTGCATCCGTCCCTCACAGCTGGGGGTGGGTGATGCTCGAGCCCTCAGGCCATCTGTGTTGCAGATACCCATGGAAGTGATGCCTGCTTTATTCATTTATTCTTCCTTTCTTCCTTTTCTATAGGCTTTTGCAGGTGTCAAGGGAGGAGGAGAGGGCTGAGAAGTGCAGGCCCTGTGTGGTGGGAGTGGAAGTGACTCCAGGGGTGTGGATGCTGACTTGGGATGGTGGGATTTGGGGATCAGAGAGGAGGCTGCGGCAGCAAGAGTTTCAGTGGGGTTGGAGGCAGAGGATTTGTAGGCAGCCTGGAACAGCTGGTGGTATTAGATGCTTTCCTCTGGACTTCTCCTGTAAAGCATCCAAGGGAGGAGCAGACCTGGTCATCCCTAGGATAAGATACAGAAGCTTCTCATTTGCTGGCAGAGAGCTTCGTTTTCTGCTGAGTGAGAGAACTGGAAGAGGCTGCGGGGTGGATTTTCTTTTGCTGGAGAGGAGCAGGGTAGGATTGTGTGCTGCCCTGGGTGGTTTTGTGCTCCCAGTTGAGGTCCAACCAAAGGGAGAGTGTGGGTGAGTGCCTTGGTGCAGTTAAACAGCAAGACATATCAGGAGGGCCTGGGCTGCTCAGAAAGCTGCCTCGAAGAGAGAATAACTTACTGGTGGGAATGTTCCTGACTATACCAAGAATTTGTCAATATAGCTCAGTTTTTAATACTTGATTCTGAGCTCTGAATAATTGACCTCAACATGCAGCAGCTTGGTGACCTCTGAAGTGATGCTGAGTGCACTGAGAGGAGCAGAGAGGGAGTGGATTTGGGATGAAAGCTTCACGGGGTGAATAGGACAAAAGCCTCAGGGCAGTCTGTGGGGGGAGAGCCCTGAGCTCTCTCATCACTGCCCACGAGATGGCAGCCAGTGCCCGTGCAGCACCCAGCGCTGCACCTTGGTACTGTGGTCACAGAACCATTAGGTTGGAAAAGGGGTCTTGGATCACATCCTGACCCTCCACTGTCAGCTTCTTGGCTGCAGGATGGAGCTCAGGCTGATTCCTGTGTGTGGGCAGGTGGATGGCAGCACCTGGCAAGGAGCCCTTATGTTGGTGACGGATGCTCCCTGGGGAGGCATTGTAGCAGCACTGGAGGGTTTGCATTGTCAGCTGTCCATCTGCACCCCTGTGCTGAGCACAAAGCTCAGTGTTGGGCTCCCTTACCCCACCATAACCAGCAAAGGAGCTGCAGCACAGCAGAGGGCAGCAAGCCCCAGCTCAGCCCTCTGCCTCCCCTCCTGTGCATTGCCCCTATTGCTGCTATAGTTCATTTGCTACAAACAGCCCCAATTACAGTATTGATCTTCTGCGTGCTGGGAGCTGATGGTAGGTCCCTCCCCAGCTGGCCTGGCAAACAGAACTCTCCATCAGCTGGCACTTCATGAATGTCACACAGCAACTTCCTCATCTTCCCATGGCCATCGTGGGCAGCTCCCAGTAAGGGATAGGTGAACCATGTGTGAATAAAGGGGGTCTCCTTTTCCCCTGCCTCTGTGTTTTATGTGGTTCTAAAATTGGGTTTGCTTGGGAGAGTAGTGCAGTTATGAAGGGGCTGCAGACATGCAAGCAGAAGATGAGCAGTGATGTCCCAGTGATGCTATAGTTCTTGTCAGTGGTGCTTTGTGGGGCTCCCCATTTTCTGTGGGTTACTTCAGTGTGCTATTTTGTGTAGCTAGAAACAATTCAGTTTGGTGTATGCCAGCCTTCATTGCTGCTCTCGTTAGGCTGAAATACTCCATAGCTTGCAGAGCCCTGCTTATGGATCATGTTCTTGAGAGTGTGGAGCTGAAAATCCTTCCTGGAGGACCTGATGTGCAGCATTGCCTTGGCCAAACATGTGGCATAAGAGTGAATAAGAGCTGCTTTTTATGGTGGTTGTTTTTTGCTGGCTTCTGTGTATCTTTACAGTGCAGAAATCCCC
This sequence comes from Perdix hodgsoniae, assembly GCA_035772895.1. Classification (NCBI taxonomy): domain Eukaryota; kingdom Metazoa; phylum Chordata; class Aves; order Galliformes; family Phasianidae; genus Perdix; species Perdix hodgsoniae. The sequence goes on along the minus strand of JAPSGF010000047.1, from coordinate 4,394,214 downwards.
TTTGAGGGAAGGTGTGATTGGTTTTCTCCCGTAACCAATCTGGTTGTTCCATGCTAGTGATGAAATAAGTTGTTTTTGTTTTCTTGCATGGAGAGTTTACTTGCAGAAGTAGCCCTGCATGAATGCTGCCTCCCTGCTTTGTCCCCTTCAAGGAACACCGTGCAGAATGAACAGAGGCTTCAGAGGTACATCCAAGCTCCAGCAAAGCCCATTGCATTGACTATGGATCATAGCTGACAAAAGCCACATCCGTTGAAAAATGGAGTACAGAGCCTTGTTTTCACTGCCTCCAATTAGCAATATTGCAAGAGGGCCTGGAAGTATCCTGCTGTCCTCGGGGCGGGATGTGTGAGGAATGCAGAGCAGGGCTGTGCTGCCCCATGCCTGCTGGTTGGAGCAGTCTTCTGCAATTCAATTCCGCCTCGTGTCCCTGGGCTGTTAATTTCCATTATCTGAGTGTCTGTGCACAAGGTGATGAGGACAAATGGGGACTGGGACAGGAGGGCCTTTCCTTGTGCCTTGCAGAGATGCTCTGCAGCTGCTACATTAAGTGGTCCCCCTGGTCGGGCATGGCAGCCTCATGTGGAAGGGCTTTGGTTGACCTCTGCTTGACTCCTGCTATGTGTCTGGCTTCAGTTACTGCTAATTGACTGGCTTAGGAAGTGTGAAACGAAGGGCTGGTGTTGGTGTCTGCTTGGGGATGAGGTTCTCGTTCCTTTTTGGCAGGAGGGTGCTGGTGCTTGTGCTCAAGGTGCATCATTTCCTACTGACCATGATGTGCAGAACTCTGCTCTGGCTTTGCGGGCTCCTTGAGTAGCATCAATGAGACTAGGCCCATGGAACTGCTGTTTTGGAGGGGGGGGGGGCCTAGCAGCAAGGTTAGCATGCAAGCAGGATGTGAAGCCCTGCTTGTATCTTGTATTCCTCCAGCGTTGCAATTTGCAGCCAAAAAATCATGAGCTGGATGCTGAGAGAAATCCATAGTTGCCATAACGACCAACAAACTGTAATTAGTCAGAGTTGAGAAGAGGGGTCCGAAGAACAAATGGAACAAGGAGCTGCTCTTGGAGGGGTGCTGATAGAGATCAGAGAGCCTGGTCACAAGTGTGTTGCAGGAGAACTAATCTCTCTTGGCTCAGCTCAGTCGTTAGGCTCCCAGTGGAGCTGTTTGAAGCCACATAAACTCCAGATTTTCTGATGTTTTCCCTTGTGGAGGATGCAGGAATCAGAAACACCCCATACGCTGCGGCTGCTGCCTTGAGGTGCAATGAGGTTGTGCTGGTGGGGGGGGTCTGGAGGTGTTTGTTGGTGCGGAGAGCTGTGGGTGGGACAAAACTGAGCTTCCTCAGGTGTCCCCTGAGCCAAAAAGCAGCGGTGGCTGCTCTGCTCCAGGCACTGGGAAACCATCCATGGTGATGTGAGTCAGGGACAGCAGTGCAGCCCTCGCTGTGGCAATGGAGCAGAAGCCCTGGCTGTGTTTTTGTCTCAGTTCCTTATTGCAGCGTGGCCTGGCACGAGCTGCTCTGCTTCTCTGTGCCCCAGTTCTGCAAAAGGGATGCTGGCAATAAAACCCTGCATAGTTTGGGGGAAGCTAATTAGTTCCATTAGGGCCTGGGGCAGTGCTGGCTGAGCTCTGCCCTCAAACCCATCTCTATGAGGTGGTGCTCCGCTGCTTCAGGGGGCAAGAGGCAGGCAGGATCCACGTGGGAAGAAGTCATGCTAGCATGAAAAAGTACCCCTGGAACACCTCACAGACAATATAGAACAAAAAACATATATTATAATATGTCTGGAATACAATAGAAGCAAAATCTCCTGGCAGCAAACATTCGTGCACTTGACTGCCAAGAAAAAAAGGACCGTACAGAAGATGAGACATGAAAGGGATCCCTGCACAAAGACTAAAAGTCGGAACACAATAGTATATATTTCAGGCGTATGAAAAGGAAGTGCGACAGTAATACTAAGGAGACAAGATACTCCAACAGAACTGGAGCTGAGGAGAGAGGAAACTCAATCAGCAGTGACACAGGCAGCACGGAGGAGGCACTGCTTTGAATGGATCACAGTCCTTTTTTTATTATTTTTTTTAAATCCTGCTTATTTATTTTATTTCTCGAGGAATTAATCTTCCTCCTTTTTTTTTTCTGGGCTTGTAAGAGAACAAGAGAGCACATGAATAATACATGGCTGAGACCAAAAAGATACAAGGGGCTGCGTGCATGGGAATGTCGATACAGATGCTGTGCTGTATGAGGACGGTGCTGTTGGAGAGGGGCTGCAGGAGAGCTGAGGGCTTTGTTGGTTATCTGGCACTGAGTGTGCACGGCTCCTTGCCTGGCTCTGGAACAGCTCTCTGTGTATGTTTAACAAAAGAGATAATTCCTAATTTATTTCCTTGTCCCACTCATGTGCTTTGAGCTGTGCTCTGAGGGGAAGAGCTGGCAGTGCTGGGGCTGTGCTGGGGCTGTGCTGGCCAAGGGAGCGGGGCTGGAGAGGTGCAAGAGCTGTTGGTTTTTTGTGTCTGTGTTAACTTTTCTGCATCAGATATTCAAATGCAGCTGGTGGGCTGAAGCCTGGACTTTTTTCTTCTGTTCCTGCAAAAGCCAAGCCTTTCCAACTGTTTGATGGCTCTATTCAAGAGGCTAAGTTCCTTTTTAAATAGGTTATTCTGTCTCTGCAAGATCAGAGAGCTTGCCTTTCCCCACCCACCCCTGGCAAGGCCCTGCTGTCTGCAGTTCAAGCACATCCATTAGCTTTAATGATGTCCTGTAACAAGAAGCCTCCTGCCATCACCCCGCTTAGATGCAGAGCCTCAAATGATGGCTTTAGAAAATGGGGATTGCACTGCAGGAGCACCCTGGGCAGAAACAAAGGGCTCTGCTGGATGTTTGCATGTGATGGCAGCACCAGTCCTGCAGCTGGGGGGCTGCAGCCCTGATGCTGTACCTGTATTGGTTTGATTTTCCTGGTAGAGCATCATTCTGGAATGCAGAAGAGAGCTGGGGAGGTGTTAAGTCCAACAGCCTCAGGCTGCTCAGCCTTGGAAACCAAGTGCTCAGGTCAGGGTCACCCTTGCTTAGTCACACTTATTTGTTTTGCAAGGAGTGAGCCTTCAAAAAGTAAACCCTTGAGTTGAGTGTGCAAGGGCATGGCAGGGATGCAGCTCTTGCCATGAGGCTGCGGAAAGGCTGGAGCCTGGCAAAGGCAGTGGGGCTTGTGCAGACATCCCATCCCCAGGGATGTTCCTATCTGGTGGGCACTTCCCATGTGGAGCCATCACAGGGCTTGGGAGGACAGGACTTTGTTGGTCTGCCCACCTTTACCTGTCCTAATGCTTTTTATGGGGCTGCTATGAACAGATGACACTTATCAGCCGATGTTGGTCTTATTTTTTTCTCATTAATGTTGATGCACCAAAAGCTTAATCAATCTTCTGTGACAAACGACCCTGCTCTCAAGGGAGTACAAAGCTGTAGAACCAATCAGCCATGCAGATTGGAGGCAGAGCTTGCAGATGTGGCAGCCAGGTACCAACCCGTGCTGTGCAGCATCCCTCTGCACAGAGCACCAGAGCTGACTGCAGGATGCTCCGTCCCATCCCACTGTGCTCCTCAGGACTTGCTGCCCTGCTGGCTGCTTTGGCACCAGCTGCTGTGGGTTGGTAATGACTTTTCTTCTCCCTCCAGGGCTGGATGTGAATGGCTAGGCTGGAGGTGAAAGGCCCCAGTTCCCATTACTGATCCAATTTCCTGGACTTTTACCGGGTAGATGGGAATTGCCAGAGCGGAACAGCCTGATGGGCCATTGAGCCCAGTGTCTCCTCTCTGACAGCAGCTACTGTTTGGCGTGTAATTAAAAGCCTTTGTGTTATTTGACTTGTAATGTAATATCGCCCTGCTGTGTCCATATCTCATTCAGGAAAGAATAGGCCCTGACATTTGCCAAGATGGAAACAAGTCCCCTTGCTTGCTGTGGCCATGGGGTTGGCTCTGTGCCTATGCCATGCATTGCTCCCTGCACACGGGCACTGCCTACACCCTGAACGTGCATTTTGCACACGGGTGGAAGGTCTGCAGAGAGCTGAGCTTGCAGGGAACAGCGGTGTGGGAGAGCTCCGTGATTTATTAGGTTCTGCTGCAAACACTGAGATTAAGGCAAGTGCCTTAAATGGTCCTTAAAAGCTGCCTTTGGTTGAAGAGATGAGCCTGTATGATATTCTCTTCCTGCTGCTGTGTGGGCTTGCTCCAGCCCCTCTGTGCTGACACCGCTGCCTGACTTTCTGCTGCAGCAGATAAGCAGTGTACGGCCCCATCCGTCAGCCCTGCTGGGAGGATGCAGCACGGTGAGCTGTGGGCTCTGCTGGCAGGTGCGTGCCTGTTCCTGGACTGCGAGCAGAGGATGTGCATTGCACTGCCTTGCAGAGATAACAGCCCCGTAGATTGCAATCTGCTGTCCTTGTTTGCTGTGTGCTGGCCCGGGTTGGAGCTGTGCTGTGAGCAGCTTGTGGTGCTGCTGCTCTGTGTGCACCTGCTCTGCCCTTTGCTTTGCTGCCTGTTGGCTGCCCAGAGGGGCTGACCCTGGGGGGACTGCAGGGCTGATGTTCAGCAGTGCGTGGGGCTGAGGGGATGCTGCCAAACCCCTGTGCTCTCTCCAGAGACCCTCTCCACAGGGGGGCTGTATTTAAGGCTGATTAATTTACCCACCTGCCTGCTGTTCCCTCTAATTGACTGAACCTACAAGAAAACAAACCTGTGCTGATCAATAGAGAAATAATTTCACAAATTGTGGGCATAAATCATTCCTGATCGGCGTGTGCTTGCGGTTGTTAATGAATAAAGCAAACAAAATCAATTTTCTTTATTAACATGCAATTGTTCCATCTATTATTACTTTAGTTGGTGAGGAAGAGGATGGCAGCTGCTCTGTAAGCCCACGAGCTGCCGTGGACACACACAGGTGGGCTGTGTGCCATGCAGCCCAGTGCTGAGGTGTATTAATTAGCATTGTTACTGTGATATTGCTGTCTGCAGGCAGGAGATAAAGGAGCCGGGTCCCATGCCCACATTGATGCTCTGTGTTGCAGCCATTGCCACCAAGTGCTTGCATCGCAGCTGCTCAGAGTGGGAGATGGGGATTTGTCTGTGATAACTGCCTTGGAGCTGCATGGATGCCTGCGGGGTCTGCCTGGGGAGCCCCATCCTCTTTATGCTTTTAGTTTTTGAGTAGTACAAATAAACAAATAACAGTGCAGCCAGGGATAAATAACCTCGTGCTTGGCATGCTCGGCCAGATGGGACTGCATGGATTGCAATGCCCGGAGAAGGTCAAGTTTTTAAATCTAAGCTGGAGCTAAGTAAAATATTGGCTAACTAACTGGATTCCAAAGCTCATAAAACGTTGATAGTGCTGGATGTCAGCTTGAATATATCTCCTCATCTTTTAGACAGGGAGCTGGTGCTTGCTTGCCTCTTCCCTCCCTGGGGAGATGCAGGAGGCGGCCGGGAGCAGCAGAAGGGAGCCCATCAAGTGCCTTGTTTTCCTCCGTGTTGGCAGGGCAGAGCCGGAAAGGTCGTGGGGGTTAAGAGCAGCAGCGAGAGCTGAGCTCCAAGCGGTGCTTCCAGGCACCGTGCTTTGATTTCTTAAGCTGAGCTGCGGGCTGGGAGCGCTGTGGAGAGGGGCTGAGTGCTCTGAGTGTGGGCTGGTCTGTCCCTGTCCTCTGCAGGGGGTGGGGGGCTGCCTGGGGCTGCAGGAGGGACCCCTGCACTTAATGTGCTGAGCTCCTAAGAGGTCACCAAGGGCTTGTTTGCTGTGAGGGTGGGTGCAGTTCCAGGCAGGGATGCCTTCTGCTGTAACAGCAGAACAAATCTCAGGGTTCCTGTTGGTGAACACTGCATGAAATGCCCCTTCAGGTTGGGTAGTAGGAAACATTTCTTCTCCAAAAAGTGATGCTGCACAGCTGCCCTGGGGGTGCTGAGAGCTGTGGGGATGTGGCACTGTGGTCATTGGGCATGGTAGGGTGGGCTGGGGTTGCACCTGTGGATCTCAGAGGTCTTTTCCAACCTGAATGGTTCTGTAATTGTGTGCAACACTTTGAAAATGCTTTTGAAGTTGTGATTGGGTTCTTTGCTTTGTTTTTCTCTCCTTTTTTTTTTTTTCCCTTTCTGTGCTCTGCAAGGAGCGTGGCTCAGTGCTGTGGCAGCATCAAGGTCTGCTGACCTCGTGCTCCCCAGGAGAATTGTGTTCTCCCTTGCTGGCTTCACTTCAAGGCAGCGTGTCCCATTGGTATGCTTGGTGTGCTGCTTGCTCTTGTACATACTGCATTTTTATTCAAATAATGGTATTGATCGTCGAAAATGTAATGGAGAAAGTAAATGAAAACAAATAAACACAGAAGGTTTGTACTAAACTTTTCTCAAGGTTTGGTTCTGAAAGTCATGGAACTGTTTGCCCTGTGCTGGGTGATGGAGCTGCTCCCTGCTGTGTTAGCATTTGCAAGCACATGTGGCAGCCAAAGGGATCCATAAGCTGATGGCTGGGGCAGGATCCTGCTTACAAATCCCACAGCTGTCCGGTTACAAAGATATGTGATAGCACTGAAAGATTCAGGTTTATGTTCTGGGTCATGATCTGTCCTCCATCACTTACAGCCTGGTGAATGTTCTGCTTGTGTTGGGTGCCAGCAATGCATGGGAAGCATCGCAACCACCACGCAGTGCTGCAGAACTGCAGCTCACCCTCCTGCCCATCACAGGCATCTCGCTGATGTTTCCTGCTCCTCTCAGGGTTTAGCAGTGGGTTGGGACTCAGACTGCACTGGAAATATTTCCAGGTCTTGTGGTTGATATGAAGACTATTGTCTGAAGTGCTTTGAAAGGTTGTAATTGATTGGTTTTCCCAAAGAGGAGAACTTCTTTTCTTGTTTCCATCAAACTAAATGCTTTTAGATTAAAGAGCAACCAAAGTGAAATATCTGCTTGAGAGCCCCTGCTGGATTTAGGGTCACCCTTTTGGAGCTGGGTGCAGGGCTGGGGTGACACAGCCAGTGAGGAGCAAATGCCCCTCTCCCCATGGCTGTTGGGGGGGCTATTATGTCCCAAACTGATCGTGGTCCAGGAGGATATTTTGGCTGGGTCCCATGGGGTTCACAGAGCAGCAATTGATGGAGTGTGGCGGGGAGCAGCCAGTTCCAGCTGACAAGATAATGAACTGCCAAACACAGCACGCGAGAAAGGGAAATCCATGATAAATCCACCTCTCATGTGCTGTGGAGGAGACAGATAAACTCCCTCTTCCCTCCTGACAGCGGGATTTTTCTCTCGTGAGCCCACGGCAAGGATGCTGCTGTCCTTTGGCACTGCTGGGCGGAGGTGATTAATTTAGGGGATGTCAAGGTTGTACTTTCCTCCTCTGGGATGGTGGGGTCAGCATCTGTGCCCACTCACTGCTCCTCTGCCTTTGCCTGGTGCTTCAGAAGGGCTCTTTCCCCTACCTGCAGTGCTGTGCTCTCCCAGCTCCTCTCCATGTCTGATTAATAAATCATGAAGTTTGCCCAAGACTTCCCTCTGTCCCCACCCAAATACAAACATTCCCTGTCACTGCCACCTTGCAACCAGCAAAGCTGCTCTCTCTGACAATCAATTACCCTCCGGAGATGAAATTATTGTTTAATGGCTTTTGGAACAGGCTCCTGCTCTGACATTCATCACAATCAATAATGCATCAGCGGGGACAAAAGAAATTACCTGCCTCCTGCTAAGTGAAAGGGTCCATTTGTATTCTGTGCAGCCCCTTTGCACCCCTGGGCTGTGGCTGGGCAGGGGAACTCTGGTGAAGTTGGCTCCAACTTGGTGCTCCTGTTTGCCAAATTGGGTGTGCGAGGCAGTGGGAGGGGATATGAGGGATGCTGGAAGTTTGGGGGTTGTCTGGGGAGTAAGGCCTGCTGCATGAGAGGTGTCCCCAGATGATGCTCAGCCTGGCACAGGTCTCCCTTCAGCATCCTTTGCTTCTTGCTACAGCTGCAGTTTGGTCCTTATCTCAAACAAGGCAGCAAGCAGCTTTGCTCCTCGTTCAAAGCAAAGAGGGCACAGTGTCCTCAGTGAGCGAGCTCTGATCTATCTAGTGCATCTCCTGAGATGGGCTATGATATCAGTGTGTCCCTGCAAGGGGATCGGCGTGATCGATGCGTCTGCATTGTGAGCAGTGTGCTGCTTAGTGTCTGCTGCCGGGTTGTCTGAGGTCCTGTGCCAAGGTGTGCCAACCCCCAGCATAGGTAATGGTGGCACTGGGGAGCAGGTCAACCAGTCCTTCCTGTTGCATCAGGCTGGCAGCAGCCGTTTTGCTTTTTTTGGTAGCTGAATCTCTGTACAAAAAGCCCAAAGTGTAAAGAAAAGGGGCTGCTCCCGTGCTGCTGCCCTTAATGGACTTGTGACCCAGGTCTCTGGCAGCATCAGCCTCCCATGTATGCCATCAGGGTTGGGTCCCCGCCCTGTGCCCTGCAGCATCTCATAGTGATTAGGGACCATTATTACTTAAGTGGCCACCCTAATTAGCAATGAAGTGGCAAGTTTCATCAGCTCAGCACCTGCATTAAAACCACTTGATTGCAATTGTTTGTTTTTACCACCTCAGCTGCTGCTTTGCCATATCCTAAATACAACAGCAGGAGCCCAGCATGAGGCATGCGTGCCAGGTCCCCATTTTGCCACGCTGTGTGCGGGGAGCTGAAGAGGAGCATTTGTCATATTTTTCTCCTCTAAATCAGCTCCTTGCAGAGTGGTTCAGCTCCAAAAGCATTGCTTCAGGAGCCTCGTGGCTTTGGGAACACAGTGCTTGCTTTGCAGTTCCCAGGCAGCAAAGATGCTGTGCAGTGAAGGAATCCTGAGCAGGGGAGGGAAACAGCATTCACACCAACACGGTGTTTAGCTGTAATCTAACATGACTTTCCCCTCTGTTGGCGAAGGGGAGCACATGATGTTAACATTCATTATCATGTCATATTCGATGGACTGCCACAACGCATTACGCTTTCTCCCACAACACGTGGGGTCCTGACAAAACCCATTCTCTCCTCGTGCTGAAGGCTGCTCTGGGGGGGGGGGGTGCAGAAATATCAGTGCCTGCAGGGAGGGGATGCAGCTGTGTGATTCCTGGGCTCAGCAATCAGAGATTGGAGCATCCTTATGGCTGAAGACCTCCCCAACCCATCCCACGGTGCAGCCCTCTGAATTCAGCCCCATCACCAGGCTGCCGTGTCTGCAACTTCACAAACTTTGCCCAAGCTCCCTATTGATCGAGGTGGTGATTAAGCTGTTGAATCACCACTGCCGTATCTGTGATGTCGAACTGTCATTTATTTTTCTTCCCCCCCCCCAGATCTTAAAAGGATTTTTAACTGTCAGGTGTATGCAGCATATTTGCTCCTAATAATCAATATTGATTTTCCCGTAATACTGTCTGTCTGGATGCCATGCCTTATTTGTTGTAAGATTAGAATTTCGATAAGCTTGTAAAATAAATCAAATTTTTCTCATGTGTGCGTGCGCACATATGCAGAAATATCTTGTTAAGATAATTATCTTGCTCTGTTGGTGGAGGAAAAAAATAAAAAGAAAAAGAAAAAATGGAGCTGTGCCCTGCAGCTCCCAAAACGGCTGAGCTCTGGGTGCCTTACTTGTGATTTAAGATAGACCCTGGGTGCTGCTGTCTGTAGATAGGGAGCAGGGCAGGGTGCAAATCCTGACTGCAGGATGATCCTCTCGGACACTGAAGCCCATTGGAAGTTTGCATTTCAAAGCATATTTTTCCTCATTTTTATCTTTTAATGGGCAATGATGTGCTGTTAGAAGCCGTGAAACTGGGTCTGCTGGTCGCCTTTAATGCTGCAGTGCCTTGGGGCCAGCCTGCAAGCCAACTGCTCTGCTAAGCAACAAGTACAAGGCACTTACAGCCTCCTAGATGTGTGCCTCCTATGTTCTGCGTGGCGTTACCTGCATCAGCAGTAAATGCTCTTGCTGTGTTGTGCCTTCAGAGTGCATGGCCAAAGCGTGCTGTAGGGTTTGACTCCAGACGAGCTTCCATTGCCTGAGGACCCGTGGCAGGGAGAGCACTAAAACAAAAGTCAATTGCATAGAACTAAAACGTGTCTGAGGAAATAGAAACGCTTTGGCCAAACTGTTGGGAGAAAAAGTCAATTTTCCCCTTTTTGACAGAGGATGCCAGATAAGATGTTTCAAATCGGCTTATTGAATTATAAAAACGCCGACATTTCCAGGCACGGCGCTTTGCTTTGAAGTGAAACGCTGAGGTTTTTCATTCTGACAATTTCCCAATTGATGTTTTTGGTAACTTTCCACGTACCTGGTTAAAAAGTGAGATGTGGGGTGGGGTGAAACGCGTGGCATTAAAATGACCAAATTGCTGAATGAGATGAAATAACAAATGAAGCTGATCTCTAGATAATTCTCATGAAACTCAACCATTCCGTTTCTGCTTCACCTCCCCACTGCTGTTCTAATTGTGACCTAAAACATCCCATAGCTTGATTTTTTTTTTTTTCTTCTTCTTAAATTATTTACTGTTTGTACTCAACATGCCAAAAGTCCCACTGAGTTCTGTAACTCCAAGCCATTGCAGGGCTTTGTTGGGAACGTGAAGGTTTTCTTCTTGTTTCCTCTTTGAAAACTGCTGTTTATTGCAATCCACTTGCAGGGGAAAAAAAAATGAAAATCTCCTCTGCCATAGCTTCCTGTTCTGTTTTTTTGTCTGTAATAGGAATGTTGTGTCCTCCTGGGTTTGCAGTGAAGGGGATTTATTGGAGAAATGGTGATAAACGTTCCTAGTTTCACACAATTCAGTTTGATGTTGAGCAGGATAGCGAAGTAGCTGCTGCTCTCACCAGAAATAGTCAGTGGAGATGGGGTGCAGTTGAATTGCTTTGGTTTATGTTGGGTTTCTCTATTCCCTGGGCATTCCTCTAGGAAGGGAGCTGGAATGTGTATGGGGAAGGAAATGTCCCTGGGAAGGGATCACCGCCTCCAGCTGGTGCATTGTGTTGCCTTCACCACCTGCTTTGTCAGAGGAGAAGCAGTGGTTTGGTGGTCCTGGAGGTGTTTTCTGACCTTAGGGATTCGAGGAGTGGGAATGGTGGTGGTGGGTTGATGGCTGGACTTGGAGAAGACCTCCAAGGTCATCAACTGTAATGATTCCATGAGTGGGAGCATTGGGGATGGGTTGGGGTTGGGCTAGATGATCTTAAAGGTCTTTTCCACCCTTAATGATTGTGTGACTCTGTGATTTCGGCTTGGTCTCTCCTTGGAGCTTGCTGTTGGTTGTCCCCTTGGGTCCTGGTAGCACCGTGGGACAGGAATGGTGCCGCCACCTCCTGCAGCAGGGCTGTGGGTGGGTGCTGTCTGCAGCAGTGCAGAGAGATGGGTGTGCAGAGAGAAGGCTGGAGGGTGACAAAATGCACCAAAGAAGTGCTGTTAAAAAAAAATAAAATAGGGGAGGATAAATAAAACTAAGGAGAGGAGAAAAATTAAACATCAAAAGAACTGAAAAGGCAGCAAAAGACAAAGTGAAGTTGTGCTTCTCAAGCGTCTTTTGTGGCTTTCTGCACATCCCATTTGGATTCCCTCTGTTTCAGGGGGGCAGAGAGATGTGTGAGCAAGCTGAGCCGAGCCAAGGATGCTCAGTATGGAAATAACCCCTCCCCAGAGTCCCCAAGCTGCACATGAAAGCCCTGCCCCTGGCTCTGCTGATTATACAGCCTCTAATTGTCTCCCATGCCTGCTTGCAACGTAAATACTGGAGAAGAGAGGAACCTGGATGCTGTGTGGCTGAGCTGGCTGAGCCGGGCGTGTTCCCAGTGTTTGGGAAGGGAGAGGCACAAAGCATGGGCTGAGCATCCCTAATGCCTGCGGATGGAGCTGAGCTCAGGGTGTCTGTGGGTGTGGGAGATGTGGTGCCTGCGGGCAGCAGACACGTGTTGGGGTTGGTTTGGGGGAAAGCTTCAGCTTATTGAGCACGTGCAGCTAAAGCTTTTAGTTCAATACCTCTTAGTGCTAAGCCTCAGTGTATTAACTCAAGACTTCCCCCGACTGGGGCATAAACATACATGAGCTCTTACTGCAGAAAAAGCATTTGATGCTTTCCTCAGAGAGGGATTTTCTCCTCTGCTGTGTAATGCCAGAGGGCTGCAGCTGCCCGTTGGCTCTGTGGGGTCTTCTGTGGGCCCAGGGGGGTGGCACAGTGTGGGACGATGTGAGCAGCGCTGGGGTGTCCACTGTCTGCAGCTCACGTTGTCCACTTACAAACACCCGGGCAGCCGCTCAGCTCTGCATCGCAAACAGTTCGGGCAAGCACTGCTCTCATCTTGTGTGCATTTGCAAAGGAGCAATTTATCAGAGCGATTTTTATCCTCGTTAAGGCAAATTAAGCCCGCAAAGCTGGCAACAGAGGGGAGAAGGGAAAAAAAATAATCAAGTTGGTGTTCATGAAATATGTATTAAAAACAGCCATTGTAATAAATATTTGAAACCTGGTTATTAACGTTGAATTGTATCAATGTCAAGCGCTTGTTTCACGTCGTTTGTTCCGCTAATTGGGTGCAGGGGTCGGCAGACCTCGTGTGTCAGAGCCGTGTTGGACCCAGTGCTGCTGTGCTTGCGGAGCTTGAGGGCAAATCCAAAAAAAAAAATGCAGTGCAAAATTGGAGGGGACAAAAAAAAAAGATGGGGAGGGCTTGGTTGAGGACTGGTGCGAGTGTTGTGGTTGCAATAGAAGTGCCTGCGTGTGGAGCTGGGGGGCGATGGCTGCTTTCTGGTGTGGTGCAAACATCTGTGTTCCCTACCAAGGCAGGTGATTATCCCAGGGAGCCTGGTGCTGTAAAGCAATGTGTCCATGCAAGGCAACAGGAGAATAAATCTCCGTGCTTGGACAGTAACAGGGGCAGTAAAATCAGTGCTGGTTATTAGAAGAGGGGGCAGTAAAACTCTGTGATCCTACAGTTTAAGGTGTGGGTCTCCCTGTGCTGTTGGTGTCTGACACACACACACTAAAAACCCTATGGAAAACCACAGTGTCATGACAGAAGTGCTCCTTTTGTGGCTTTGCTGGCCTTTTTGAAGCATCCTTTATTAGGGAACCTAAAAAGCAACAGAAGCTTGGATTGGAAGCAGAACACTTGGTTAAATCCAAGCCCTGCTTCCTTCCTTTCCCCTAGACTGCTTCCAGCCCTGTTCCTCTATTTGCAGGGCTCTAACTGCTATTTCCCAGGAGGACAATGATGATGATCAGCTCCATGGCTCTGTTTAGCAGCCCTCTAGACAGGTGCCAAGTCCAGGGGAGGTTTGCACAGGAGGGCTGTGGATTTCCCTGGAAGATGGCATGCTTTGCAGGGCCAGCAATGCACGCTGCTTTCCCCTTTCTCTGCTGCTTTGCCCTGTCGGTGTTCCTATGGCTGTGGGTAGGGTAGAGCCTTGTGAGTCCTTATTTCTATGTTATTTAATTTGCAAACCTACTGCTGCCTTGCTTTGGTGCATCATGCCTGTCCTGCCTCAGTTTCCCCCCCCTCGGTGGAAATTTTTTAGTGCCTCATTACCTGGGGCTGGAGGTCCCTGTGTTACCACAAGGACATTTGGTGGCTCTGCTTTGTTTCTGCTGCCCTTACAGAACCCATTCCATCAATGCCACGTGCCAGCCCTCCACTCTGAGCAGTTGTTGTGGGTACGTGGGTTCTTTTTTTTTTTCATATTTGAAGCAAGCAAATAAATAAATGGTAATTTAGTCGTGGACCCAACCCAGCCGCCCATAAAGGCTGATGTAAACCAGATTTACAGCACCATGCTGAGATGCTTTTATGCGAGACAGAGCTTCAGAGGGGAAGCCATCTATCAGGCGAGGAGCTGGAGTGAATGAGATTTAAAAGGCAGCTTCCCTTTGTTCCCTAATAGGTTGGAAACTTCGGTGTGGAAGTCGGGGAGGAGGGAAGGGGGAAATCAGAAGGTGTTAGGGATGGCATTGTGGTGTGACATCGCACACCTATTTGGGTAATAGGCTTTAAATGTTTGAGAAGGAGAATCCTCTGATTTCCCATGTTTGTTTTCTCCATCACTGTAAACTTATTGGTCGGGGCTGAGAGCTTTGAGGGACCTGGAGTGGGGCTCCTCTGCTGGAGGTGTCTGTAGGCTGTGGTTTGCTGGGCTCATGCTGAGGCTGTTTGCTGGCTGTGCTCTGTTGGACGAGGGTTGAAGGGGAAAGGAGTGGAAAATGGGGATCCTGGAGTTGGAGCTCAGTGGCTCTTGCTGCTGGGGTTTTGTGCTTCTGCTGGGAGCAGTGCTGTGAGCACCTCGCTTTGCTGCCTGCACTTAGGATAGTCCCAGCAGAGCATCTGCCCTGTGCCCTCCTTGCACCAAAAAGCAAAAGCAGATCTTGATTAAATGCAGGATTTATGCAGGAAGGTGAGAAAACCAACGCTGCTGTGCTCTGGGTTGGGGCTGGCAGGTGCTGGAGGGGCACCTGAGGCAAAAAGGGGCAAAATGTGCTGGGAGGAAGTACGTTATCCTTACACTGCATCATTCACGTGATTCAGATGGTCCCAAATCAGCTCCTCTGTGTGAGAAATGAGTTCCTGCAAAGACAAAACACTCCGACATCTTTTCAGGCTCAAAGTGACCCCGCAGTGCTCAGTGCCCCCGCGCTGCCTGCTGCACAAAACAAGAAAACCTGAAGGTGCTGGGAGTGCGATGTGTTGGGGTGACCAGAGGCAGCTCCCTGCTGCCTGTTGGGTTTACCCTTACCACCTTTATACACCCAGGCCAACAGTTGTCCTTCATGGGATGTCTATGGGATGTCCGTGCTGGGCTCTGTGTCTGCAGCACAGGCACGATTCCCCATTCAGCTCAGGGGCAGCTCCGTCTGTCCGTGCGTTCAGCGGAGATGATTTCAGCCATTATTATAACTATCCTGTATCGCATCGTCTAATAAAGACATCAGTTTAAACCCCTTACAAGTGGCAATTACCTAATAAAATGCAGGAAGGATCTTCCAAGTTGGCAGTAAAATTAGCATTACCGGGGTTTAATTAATAGCCCGAGCCTGAATGGCTCTTCTATGCCCGACGTAGGAGGAATGGCTGCATGCTTGTGCATGCAGACGGGCTGAGATGAGGAAAAAGTCAGCATGTCCTGAAAAGGCTCCGTGCCTGTGAGCCAGATGGATGCTGGGGTCCAGCACTGGTGGGGATGCTGGGTCACGGAAGTATGGAATTCTTTGAGTTGGAAGGGACCTCTGGAGGTCATCTAGTCCAGCCGGCCTGCAGTGGATGTGGAGTCATAGAATGG